>JAGSMU010000001.1:7052500-7500000 GCA_029286865.1 Teinopalpus imperialis | reverse complement strand
CATGCATTTTGAATATTTAAAATTGAAAAAAAATAAAACAAAATTTATGATCCAGTATGACTTAATCCGATGTCACATGTTAAACTTTTATTTAAAATATAAAAACACGAGATTATCTATTGTCATCTAAGGAGTCGGTGTTGTAGGTCAGTGAGTGTAGATATACAAAAAGAATAAGTAGGTAGTAAAATGCAAAATGTTATTTTTAAAGGTAAATAGTTCTAAATATGTCGATAAATTTTTCTGTATTAATGCATTCTATTTAATAAAATGGATTGATATGGATAATGATTTGACGGATTGATCCACAATGTAGGCGAAAATAGATATAGAGTATAAGATACAAAGACTTTTCTAGTACAACCGTGTTTCGAGTAATCGTTTTATGTGTCCCAAACTTTTTTTCATAGGCGAGGGTAGCAACCGAGCATATGGGGTACTCAAAATTGTATTTCTCATCCGCACAAAGTACGTTTTTGGGGCAAAACGGATTGTTTTAATATTGTAATATTTCAGAAGATGGCGCTGTTGTAAATTTTTCAAGCCTGGACATGGCTAATTAAATAATATTAAAAATATTATTTTTCAACATCTGTCGCCTGTGATCTGTAGTCAGGTCAGGTATGTACACCAATGTATTATTATATGTTACCAATTTAATAAACAGGTAGACGTTCGCTGGTTCACCCGAATTGCCTAATTCTTTTGTCGTGTGTACCTGGGCTTGCTTATTAACCGAAACCTATACAAGTGCAAAGTTGTTAGTTTGCCGGTCTTTTCATTGTAATACACCAGTAATTTGCAATTTTGTGGAATAATTTTTGGCCATTGCTTTTTATCACTTTTTTTTATTGGATATTCTTTATATGCCATGTTACCGCTCGAAGCTATCTGTAGCATGGATGGGTCAACACGACCGGGGAAAAGATCACATCCTCACAGAATATCATCGTCAAATTGTCGCATTTTGTTGGTGTGGTTCGTATGGTGATTTTAATGTATATGGTGAATAATAAGTGATAATAAGTGAATATTACGAAAAAAAATCTTCCAGGCTATATTTACAGGAAGCGATGAAGTTAGAGTAAGTTCTTTTAGGGGTAGCCTGGTGGCTGCCAATAATTTTACGTTCAAAATGCACCGATTTGAGCAGTCTTATTGTATTTATTTGTTAACAACAAAAAATATATATCAAGGTGGTAGAAATCGATAACAAGAAGTTGTTATTATTACTATACTTTAACTAACAAGAGAAAGGTTAATTAAAGTAAGATTCATAACGATTGTGATGTCGTCGTGGTTCGATTTACTGATATTACAAACAACTGGTCAGATAGCATGAAATGGACAGGATTTATTTGTGTTGTAAATAATTGCGTAAACAGGGGAATTCACTCGTCGCCCCATTCAATAGATCGAAGGATAAGATCGGAGCAAGTAACGAATTCAATGAGGAGACACAGTAAAACTAACAATTAGTGATATACAAATATTGTTTCTCGCAGAGAATCGAATCCAAGACGGTGTATGCGATGCGGCTGTCAACGTTTATAATATTCATGTACACACACACATCTAATTAATCCATCTGGTTTTTGTGAGTTATAATAAGGGAATTTATGTTTTCTCTTAATCTTCTTTAATACTTTATCTCTATCCTTTACGAACAGTATTCTAAAGACAATACAAAAAAGAATCATATTTTAAAGCACGCTTCTCTTCATATTGTACAAGGTACTTGTAACATTCCTTATATAAAATACAAAGCAACAAGTAGTGCCTAAAATGTTGAAACATACGTGTATACCAAAATATTGTTTGCTAATTTGACTGCGATGTATTTTCCGCGTGCCGTTACATCTTTTTATTTACAACTAAAATAGATGAATGTTGTATATTCCAGTGGGACTTTATCAAAATATGCGTATTTTGGATTTACAGAGAATACGAAACCCTTCTCAGGGTTACCAAAGACATTCGAGTGCGTCTCGTTACAGGTTCGTTTAGTTTATTTATTACTTTTCTGTGATGTCACAAAGGCGGATGGTTTCCTTTACTCGGTACCCGTACAAAGTTTTTTACACAGAATCATGAATATGTTGATAAGATTGAACCGCTACTACAACGTGTTTCATAAATAACTTGACTATGTGGTTTTCTTTCTCTATTTTAAGTAATAAGATTCATAAAATATTAACAATTTCCATTTGTTCCATAACATTCGCACAAACACAAAAGCAATTGCTTGTCGTTCCCTTCGCTATTTCAATGTCATGAATGTGCAATAAGATCGGATAAACACTCAGATGCAGTGTCAGGGACACGGGACATAGTACATACAGCACTTTCACAAACACAAGGACTAGAAGACCCACGATTTGTGATACAACAATGACCCGGCTCATACCCGGAACTCACACACACTGCGACCATATGTATAACCACTACGCCAAGCGGCCGGCAAATTACGATATATACGTTAAAACTGTACTTATGTAGGTTGCTTTTTATGTAAAACTCCCGTAAACCCAGATAACCAATGAAATGGATAGATGATATAACCCAATTTATCGTTTTACTACTTTTTACTTAACACGTTACTATGTGTAACAAAATTGAAATCTAGTAGAACTATGCACTGAAACACTATCCGTCTCTACTCAAGTAATTTTATAATATGAAAACATATTTTTTATGATATTAGTTGTGATAAAAGGACATAGTTCAGCTGCTGGTGAGTTATGTTATCTGTCCTTGTCGTCGACATTCCTCTTCGATTAGGAATAAATATTCTGATTCATTGATACCCTTTATGTCTAAGATGGAATGCCTCGACACCAACAATAAGATTTACTTATTTAACTACACGTAACACTGTATTCAAAATGAATATATATGTCCATACCTACACACAAACGACAATACAACAAATATAGCAAATTAGTACGTAAAATTTGTTATAGAATATGAAAAATATTATTATTTCCATTTTATAATTACGAATGAATTGACATTGACATATTTTTACTTACAACTGTACATAGATGGATGTTGAAAACTCCAGTCGATTTTTTAGCTTCCAAAATTTGCGGATTTTGCATCCCTTCACTGGGTTACCAAAAACATTCGAGTGTGCCTCGTTATAGGTTTATTATTTTATTTATTACTTTTTTGCGATTTCCTTTGCAACTACACACAATCGACAATACAATAAAACAGCAAATATAATAAATTAGTACGAACAATTTGTTATAGAGTATGAAAAATATTATTATTTTATTTATTACTTTTCTGTGATGTTACAAAGGCGAATGGTTTCCTTTACTCGGTACCCGTCCAAAGTTTTTACACAGAATCATGAATATGTTGATAAGATTGAACCGCTACTACAACGTGTTTCATAAATAACTTGACTATGTGGTTTTCTTTCTCTATTTTAAGTAATAAGATTCATAAAATATTAACAATTTCCATTTGTTCCATAACATTCGCACAAACACAAAAGCAATTGCTTGTCGTTCCCTTCGCTATTTCAATGTCATGAATGTGCAATAAGATCGGATATACACTCAGATCCAGTGTCAGGGACACGGGACATACAGCACTTATCAAAAACACAAGGACTAGAAGACCAACTCATACCCGGAACTCACACACACTGCGACCATATGTATAACCACTACGCCAAGCGGCCGGCTAATTACGGTATATACGTTAAAACTGTACTTATGTAGGTTGCTTTTTATGTAAAACTCCCGTAAACCCAGATAACCCATGAAATGGATAGATGATATAACCCAATTTATCGTTTTACTACTTTTTACTTAACACGTTACTATGTGTAACAAAATTGAAATCTAGCAGAACTATGCACTGAAACACTATCCGTCTCTACTCAAGTAATTTTATAATATGAAAACATATTTTTTATGATATTAGTTGTGATAAAAGGACATAGTTCAGCTGCTGGTGAGTTATGTTATCTGTCCTTGTCGTCGACATTCCTCTTCGATTAGGAATAAATATTCTGATTCATTGATACCCTTTATGTCTAAGATGGAATGCCTCGACACCAACAATAAGATTTACTTATTTAACTACACGTAACACTGTATTCAAAATGAATATATATGTCCATACCTACACACAAACGACAATACAACAAATATAGCAAATTAGTACGTAAAATTTGTTATAGAGTATGAAAAATATTATTATTTCCATTTTATAATTACGAATGAATTGACAAATATTAACTTGTGTTTTATTATTTTATTTTATAATTACGAATGAATTGACAAATATTAACTTGTGTTTTATTATTTTATTTATTACTTTTCTGTGATGTTACAAAGGCGAATGGTTTCCTTTACTCGGTACCCGTCCAAAGTTTTTACACAGAATCATGAATATGTTGATAAGATTGAACCGCTACTACAACGTGTTTCATAAATAACTTGACTATGTGGTTTTCTTTCTCTATTTTAAGTAATAAGATTCATAAAATATTAACAATTTCCATTTGTTCCATAACATTCGCACAAACACAAAAGCAATTGCTTGTCGTTCCCTTCGCTATTTCAATGTCATGAATGTGCAATAAGATCGGATATACACTCAGATCCAGTGTCAGGGACACGGGACATACAGCACTTATCAAAAACACAAGGACTAGAAGACCAACTCATACCCGGAACTCACACACACTGCGACCATATGTATAACCACTACGCCAAGCGGCCGGCTAATTACGGTATATACGTTAAAACTGTACTTATGTAGGTTGCTTTTTATGTAAAACTCCCGTAAACCCAGATAACCCATGAAATGGATAGATGATATAACCCAATTTATCGTTTTACTACTTTTTACTTAACACGTTACTATGTGTAACAAAATTGAAATCTAGCAGAACTATGCACTGAAACACTATCCGTCTCTACTCAAGTAATTTTATAATATGAAAACATATTTTTTATGATATTAGTTGTGATAAAAGGACATAGTTCAGCTGCTGGTGAGTTATGTTATCTGTCCTTGTCGTCGACATTCCTCTTCGATTAGGAATAAATATTCTGATTCATTGATACCCTTTATGTCTAAGATGGAATGCCTCGACACCAACAATAAGATTTACTTATTTAACTACACGTAACACTGTATTCAAAATGAATATATATGTCCATACCTACACACAAACGACAATACAACAAATATAGCAAATTAGTACGTAAAATTTGTTATAGAGTATGAAAAATATTATTATTTCCATTTTATAATTACGAATGAATTGACATTGACATATTTTTACTTACAACTGTACATAGATGGATGTTGAAAACTCCAGTCGATTTTTAGCTTCCAAAATTTGCGGATTTTGCATCCCTTCACTGGGTTACCATAAACATTCGAGTGTGCCTCGTTATAGGTTTATTATTTTATTTATTACTTTTCTGTGATGTTACAAAGGCGAATGGTTTCCTTTACTCGGTACCCGTCCAAAGTTTTTACACAGAATCATGAATATGTTGATAAGATTGAACCGCTACTACAACGTGTTTCATAAATAACTTGACTATGTGGTTTTCTTTCTCTATTTTAAGTAATAAGATTCATAAAATATTAACAATTTCCATTTGTTCCATAACATTCGCACAAACACAAAAGCAATTGCTTGTCGTTCCCTTCGCTATTTCAATGTCATGAATGTGCAATAAGATCGGATATACACTCAGATCCAGTGTCAGGGACACGGGACATACAGCACTTATCAAAAACACAAGGACTAGAAGACCAACTCATACCCGGAACTCACACACACTGCGACCATATGTATAACCACTACGCCAAGCGGCCGGCTAATTACGGTATATACGTTAAAACTGTACTTATGTAGGTTGCTTTTTATGTAAAACTCCCGTAAACCCAGATAACCCATGAAATGGATAGATGATATAACCCAATTTATCGTTTTACTACTTTTTACTTAACACGTTACTATGTGTAACAAAATTGAAATCTAGCAGAACTATGCACTGAAACACTATCCGTCTCTACTCAAGTAATTTTATAATATGAAAACATATTTTTTATGATATTAGTTGTGATAAAAGGACATAGTTCAGCTGCTGGTGAGTTATGTTATCTGTCCTTGTCGTCGACATTCCTCTTCGATTAGGAATAAATATTCTGATTCATTGATACCCTTTATGTCTAAGATGGAATGCCTCGACACCAACAATAAGATTTACTTATTTAACTACACGTAACACTGTATTCAAAATGAATATATATGTCCATACCTACACACAAACGACAATACAACAAATATAGCAAATTAGTACGTAGAATTTGTTATAGACTGTGATAAACAAGTTTTAGAAGAAATGTTTATTACGATTGGTTCATTACAGACTTCCTCGACCTTATCTTTGGTAGGTTGCCAGATCCCTTGTTTAGATCAGGGTTGTATGAAGTCATATAAAATTTAAGTATCACATGAATACTTCTTTACACTTTTAACTTAACTTTATAAAGAATTAATACTTTACACATTTATGTTTTATTAATAAATTTTTACTAATTTAAGTATAACCTATATTATCTATATATTGAACAATATTTATACTAGAGTTTATTGTCGCCTACTGAAATTCCATCTTAATTATTTACGGAATAAAGCGCTTTTATTGGTTTTCGCCACTTTGTTCTTCCATTAGATCAGAAATACTATCCTACCTAATAATAAGGATTTTTTGTGGGAATGCTGTAGGTTTACCACGTGCTCGAAAATATATTGAGGGAACCTGCATGTCTAAAAATTAAAATATTTTGAGAGACCGCTTGTTCTGAAATATGCCAATCAGCAGTGGACCCGTGTGAACTATGCTCTATCACCCTCTATACGGCGACTTACAACTAGCAGTGTGATTTAATTCAAAGTAAAAGTAATTGAAAATAGAAAAATTAAAATATTTCAGTCAATATTTGTGCATAATATCCATGTGGACTGTAACTGGGCCACCAGACCCCCTCCAGCCTTCCAGATCGTCACCAATCGTATAGCTAAATTCAGCAGCGTGACGCTGCTATTGTGTGAGGGCGTGATCCTTCCCCGGTTGAGTCCATTAGACCAGAAACATTTTCGAAGGCATTACTACTTTTCATAGCTATGTCAAATCATTTTAATTAATTAATTTTACTACTTGATATTTAATATTTTCCTAATCACTATAAGTATAAACTACAATCATAATAATGGAATCTTTCAGAACTGATAACTTTGGTGACTGTGATAAACAAGTTTTAGAAGAAATGTTTATTACGATTGGTTCATTACAGACTTCCTCGACCTTATCTTTGGTAGGTTGCCAGATCCCTTGTTTAGATCAGGGTTGTATGAAGTCATATAAAATTTAAGTATCACATGAATACTTCTTTACACTTTTTACTTAACTTTATAAAGAATTAATACTTTACACATTTATGTTTTATTAATAAATTTTTACTAATTTAAGTATAACCTATATTATCTAATATTGAACAATATTTATACTAGAGTTTATTGTCGCCTACTGAAATTCCATCTTAATTATTTACGGAATAAAGCGCTTTTATTGGTTTTCGCCACTTTGTTCTTCCATTAGATCAGAAATACTATCCTACCTAATAATAAGGATTTTTTGTGGGAATGCTGTGTGGTAAACCACCACGTGCTCGAAAATATATTGAGGGAACCTGCATGTCTAAAAATTAAAATATTTTGAGAGACCGCTTGTTCTGAAATATGCCAATCAGCAGTGGACCCGTGTGAACTATGCTCTATCACCCTCTATACGGCGACTTACAACTAGCAGTGTGATTTAATTCAAAGTAAAAGTAATTGAAAATAGAAAAATTAAAAGTAATGTAATTACTGATGACGTAAGGCCAAGCCGTTTGAATTAGATGAATTATAATTTTAAAAATAATACTTATGAGTTCTAAATAGGCATAGCCTTGGTTATTCAAATAATAACTAATCACGATATAAATGACTATTTTGAAAGCACTCTCAAACTATAATTTTAATATTAGAAAGATTAAAAAAATATAAATACTAAAATTATATTTTATCCACCATTATAATATGTTAATTTCATAGGTCTATGCGGTATTAAAGGAAAATAAAGGTTAGCCTAACGATAAAAAAATAGAAATATTAGTGCATCGTAATCCAACTGACTTGAAAAATACCAAATCTATATAAATAAAAAAATATATTTTTCTCACTTCGTTCAGTAAATTGCTATTTTAAATAACAGTGGACTTTTGATACGCAGTGTGATGATGAAAATGATATGAGGCTTAAAAACTACTTTGGATTGGAGAATTGAAATATATTGTATGCTTCCAGCTGCTATATTTCCTATCACTGATCTACTATGACCCTAATCACTGATAATGATTTCGAGATCTTCATTCCGTATCGAGGATGGTTCTGGTGTCATGGGTCGGATCAAAAACGATCAAGTGAACTGTATGCTCGATTACATTACGCCATTTTGTATAGTGCTAGAGCTAGCTGTACTTGTTTTAACTGCCACAGGAGTGGGTCGACTCGCCCCGGGATGGATAATGCCTTCACAAAATACCAGCGTGAAATAGTAGCACAACGCTGCCGTGTTTCGTATGGTGAATGTAGAGATCGGAAAGCATCAGTTACTGGTGAGGCATTCCATATCAGGGTTGATAACGCATATGCATCTGAAAACTTTGTAGGTGTTTATCAGCCGCTCTTGCAATCCATACCATGCTTGCCGTCAGGTGAACTGTGTTTCGTTTGTCACCCATATTATTATAAAAAAAATATTTCAGTCAATATTTGTGCATAATATCCATGTGGACTGTAACTGGGCCACCAGACCCCCTCCAGCCTTCCAGATCGTCACCAATCGTATAGCTAAATTCAGCAGCGTGACGCTGCTATTGTGTGAGGGCGTGATCCTTCCCCGGTTGAGTCCATTAGACCAGAAACATTTTCGAAGGCATTACTACTTTTCATAGCTATGTCAAATCATTTTAATTAATTAATTTTACTACTTGATATTTAATATTTTCCTGATCACTATAAGTATAAACTACAATCATAATAATGGAATCTTTCAGAACTGATAACTTTGGTGACTGTGATAAACAAGTTTTGGAAGAAATGTTTATTACGATTGGTTCATTACAGACTTCCTCGACCTTATCTTTGGTAGGTTGCCAGATCCCTTGTTTAGATCAGGGTTGTATGAAGTCATATAAAATTTAAGTATCACATGAATACTTCTTTACACTTTTAACTTAACTTTATAAAGAATTAATACTTTACACATTTATGTTTTATTAATAAATTTTTACTAATTTAAGTATAACCTATATTATCTATATATTGAACAATATTTATACTAGAGTTTATTGTCGCCTACTGAAATTCCATCTTAATTATTTACGGAATAAAGCGCTTTTATTGGTTTTCGCCACTTTGTTCTTCCATTAGATCAGAAATACTATCCTACCTAATAATAAGGATTTTTTGTGGGAATGCTGTGTGGTAAACCACCACGTGCTCGAAAATATATTGAGGGAACCTGCATGTCTAAAAATTAAAATATTTTGAGAGACCGCTTGTTCTGAAATATGCCAATCAGCAGTGGACCCGTGTGAACTATGCTCTATCACCCTCTATACGGCGACTTACAACTAGCAGTGTGATTTAATTCAAAGTAAAAGTAATTGAAAATAGAAAAATTAAAAGTAATGTAATTACTGATGACGTAAGGCCAAGCCGTTTGAATTAGATGAATTATAATTTTAAAAATAATACTTATGAGTTCTAAATAGGCATAGCCTTGGTTATTCAAATAATAACTAATCACGATATAAATGACTATTTTGAAAGCACTCTCAAACTATAATTTTAATATTAGAAAGATTAAAAAAATATAAATACTAAAATTATATTTTTTCCACCATTATAATATGTTAATGTCATAGGTCTATGCGGTATTAAAGGAAAATAAAGGTTAGCCTAACGATAAAAAAATAGAAATATTAGTGCATCGTAATCCAACTGACTTGAAAAATACCAAATCTATATAAATAAAAAAATATATTTTTCTCACTTCGTTCAGTAAATTGCCATTTTAAATAACAGTGGACTTTTGATACGCAGTGTAATGATGAAAATGATATGAGGCTTAAAAACTACTTTGGATTGGAGAATTGAAATATATTGTATGCTTCCAGCTGCTATATTTCCTATCACTGATCTACTATGACCCTAATCACTGGTAATGATTTCGAGATCTTCATTCCGTATCGAGGATGGTTCTGGTGTCATGGGTCGGATCAAAAACGATCAAGTGAACTGTATGCTCGATTACATTACGCCATTTTGTATAGTGCTAGAGCTAGCTGTACTTGTTTTAACTGCCACAGGAGTGGGTCGACTCGCCCCGGGATGGATCATGCCTTCACAAAATACCAGCGTGAAATAGTAGCACAACGCTGCCGTGTTTCGTATGGTGAATGTAGAGATCGGAAAGCATCAGTTACTGGTGAGGCATTCCATATCAGGGTTGATAACGCATATGCATCTGAAAACTTTGTAGGTGTTTATCAGCCGCTCTTGCAATCCATACCATGCTTGCCGTCAGGTGAACTGTGTGCTAGTTTGTCACCCTTAGTTTCATAAAAAAATAAAAACAGAAAAACGATGTGTGTCAACCCTGTTTTATTGCTGCTACCGAATTTGTTTTATCCACAGTCAGGCGACGCTATGGCGGCGACCAACTTGTATTTTCATTTAGCCTTTACGATCAGAAACGTCGCCATGGAGCATTTTTAGTATATATATGTAAAATATCCTACGTGTTGTTTTGATCTAGTTAACGGTTACAGCGGTATAATATGGTCAATAAAACGGGATTTATGGGTTCCTGTATAAAAAAAATGTCTCAAGGAAACCCTACCTAAGTTTTTCATTAGTCAAACATTCAAGGACTATTATGTTGTCAAACTAGTAATGGAATAAATATAAGAATAAGAATATAGCAAATGTTTTTCTTTTGTTTACTTAATTCAAGAAAATTGTAAAAATATTTTTCATCGGCAAGCAATATAGTTTGTATTCGTGGCGCGCCGTTTCTTAACTAACATTAATATTTTAACTTAACTTAATTAACTTATTTCAGTAATAAGAAAAAGGAAAATCTTGTTAACTTTACTTCTGTTAACTAGCAACGACCAGCCATGTAAATATTTCTTCAGAAGAATTAATTGTAACCTTGCAATGCATTAACAATAAACTTGTTTAAATATACTTTTAAAGTTTATTTAAAATTCTTTTAAATCAACCGGTGAATGTGTTTTTTTTTCGAAAGATGGTAAGATGGCAAACAAGTACTTTATTTACTTGATGGTAACTTGCTACTGCGGCCGTTTATGCTTTGCTTCTTAATTGATACTGAACCGAGATGCAGATGTGTTGCCACGTAAATGTTCATACTATAACCCGTTGTTAGCTGGAACAAGATTCTACTAGTATTTTTACTTTATTACTAAAAACACAAAAATATGCTATGCTATATTTTGAATTGCATAAATTAAGCTAGCTAAAATTTATTTTATGTCTACCCCTTATGTAACAGGATAATTCTAAAATGCTTCTGTAACTGGCGCAATGATGCTAAAAATGTTTGACGAAATGTTGATTAAAATTGTTGAGACATTTTTAAACTTTCTACTTAGCTGCAATGTATGACGTATTAGTGACGGTGGTTTTAAAACTAATTTGTGATTTTGCTGGGCTGGCGGTTGAATTAAAAGTATTTATATATATTAAAAAAAATGAATTAAAAGTATTAAAAATTAGTAAAAGTCAAAATATACAATTAAAGTGGATGGAAATATACATTCTTTATAAGATGGAAAAATTTTATATGACAAGTCACTTTTGTTTTTGGCTTAACTACTTTTTTTGATTTAATACTATATTATTTTGAGACGGTGGCGCGGACGTAACTTTGAAGTAAACGTACTGAAGCTGAGTGAATAGCAGACCTTAGATTCGATTCCCAACCTTTGTTAACCTTGTTTTTCAAATTTTAAATTGTTAATTATCAATCTGGGCGTCTGGTCTCCTCAGAATAGTTTCGGTATACCTATACTAAGGTACAGTAATGTACCCTATGACGTCATCTGATAACCTACAAGATTTGTTGTGGTTGAAAACGAAACATATCATCTAAATGTTTGAGACTATTTATATTTTTTGATAGGTATATGGCATAACACTAAGCTAATTAGATATAATAATGGAATTAGACATTAAAATGTTTATATATATATATATATATATATATATATATATATATATATATGATTCCAGACCTTTGCCTGATGCAATCGCATTACCGACAAGTCTTGCAGTTTTATCTTGTGCGTGGGATATCAACAACGGAATGATAGAAACCCGCCGTGTGTCCTGATTCGGATATTCAGTGGCGGTAAGGTTAAGGGAGGGATTAAATTACTGTTGATTTATTGCTGTTACAATGTATCCTTATTAAAGAAAACCACGACGTTATTAATACATGTACACAAAGTGCACACATTTCGTAAAATTTTTACGTTACATATCTTGGCAGTGGAATATGCTGATTTAACAATGATTAGAGGCAGAATATTTCGTGGAATGTGTAATTGAATATCAATGATTTTCCATTGTTAAGAAGACATTAACGAACACGTTATAAAATATTATTAGTAAAAGATACTGTTTATCACTTGATAAAATCTTTCAAACTTTGAGTAATCAAATTTAATCACTATTTATAAAGGGAAAATTAAACACTTGCTTAAAATGCAAAACGTCTTTAGCAACCCGAATCGGTGCATACGGCATGTATTTTCGTATTGAATTGATTGAATTTAACAATGCTTATTAAAGCACACACATATAATTGTGTTTCACTTTTGCTATATGTTTAAAAATATAACATCCGGTCTTTATATATTTAAAGACGACATAACATCATGATATTGAATAATTGTTACACAATATAGATTAATATACTTTATATTGTATTAAAATGTTTAAATCGTAATAACTCGTTTGATTTTATAAGTCAAATTTTAAATTTTATGTTAGGTTAACTTAATTTCTTTAAAATTTCCGTGAGTGTAAAAGAAAACAACTTACCCATTCTGTTGCTGCGGTTGGGTCTCATCAGCTTCATTGTTCACGATAGACTCTAACATCTGTATCTTCAACATGGTGGATCGTCACATGACATTAATCCGTTTCAAAGTCACTTATCTACAAAAAATTGTAATCACTTTTCACTCTATAACGTCTTGAATCCCAGGATGTTTTTGGATTGATCTGAAACAAAATATTTTTATTTAAATAAATCTAAATAAACCTTTATCTATAGAGTTATTTTGAGGTATTTTAAGTTTTATACTCATATAAAAAAGATATCGACGGATAATTAGCGCCAAAACCGCATTGGTTCGTCGAAGACTGTTATTATTATAGCTATCAATAAGATTATATTTATAATATATTAAAATATTTATTAAATATAATTCTGCGTGGATAGATCTCCACCAGAGCACCCAACGTGGTTTGAAGGACAAGTAAGTTACATTTGCAATGGGCCCATGTACCTACTTCGTCCCAAAACTAGGTAGATTACAGTCCCAACTGGTGGGGAATAAAGATACAGTCTACCCCGTACAGGTAATAGACCCATCCTATATGGGACAAACATTTATCTTATTATGCGGAAGGTCGAGGGATGCAGGCAGGCCCGGATTGGGGTTCGGGAAAATTGAGTAAAGGACCAATAGGCCGCTCTTCTAGGTAGGCCGCTTGGGCGGATCAACTTCTGCCTATATTTTAACATTTACAAAAAAAAACAGCGTGGCTTAGTATAATAAATTAATTTATTTAACCATTGAACACAAAATTAATATATATTTGATCTTAATTAAAAGGGGAGAGAACTCATCAATCCATATTATGAATGAATCAACTATTTCGGACGTCTGGAATCATTTTTCTGAGGAGAAGAAGGCCTAGGGGTCACAGCCTAATATCGTATCAATGTATATTTCTATATTTTTTTATTATATTAGGGGTGACAAAAGAGCACACAGGTTCAACTAATGCTAATTCTGAAAGTGATGATTGCGGCCCGTGACATCTGCATCGATGCGCAACAAAAAATCCAGGTGCGTTGTCAGCTCCGAGGTCTGTTACTGGATCACAGGAGTCCTACACTCACCATACGAAACACAGCAGTATATGCAGCACTCACGTATGTTGTAACCAGAACCTAGCTGCATCTGAACTAGATGACTAGATGGATCTACTACCGATAACATTTCTATAAGTATTGATATGTAATTTTGCTATTTCTTCGGAAACAAGGATATCATTGTGCGGAGCCTTAATTGCCTTGCTTCCTAAAGGCGCAGCTTGGTTTGAGGTCTCAATACGGTACTGGATGTGGTTCAGGTACAGGGGTAGCAGGGCGCATTTATTAAAGTTTGGGGTGCGTCCCTTGCGTGCGTGCACTAAAGCATTATTTTTACGGATAATGCGACGCACACTGAGAGGACCGTTCATTTTATTTGTACCAGAAATTATACTTTTAGGACTGTCCAAAAATATTTGCTTTGTTTATAAATTTATTTACTCTTTTTAAATAATTAAAATAGACGTAAAGCAAAAAAAGTGTTCGAGGTCATGACAATACATATTAGATACTGAAAAATATGAAATTTATTTCCTATTACAGGAAAAATCTTTTCAAAGAATCCATCTGGGACATGCATACGAGTAATATTCCTGTTTTTCATCTGCTAACCGTTAATTTTTTCTTAATTTCCTAAAGAGATAAATAGCGAAACGTGCTTAATAGGGGAATATGGCGAGAGGGGTAGGATTTTTGAATTAAAACAGTCGAGTGTTCTGGCAAAATTCTGTGGAGCGTTGTTGTTCTTACTTCTTTGGCGTGGCTATGAGCAGCATTGCTGACATCAACCATTTGAAACACGGCTGACAATCCTTTCGGGCTAAATTGTTCCTGTTCACCACCACAGTGACAATGTGTTCCATCTTGTAGAAAAATGCGGCAACAATTTGTTTGTGTACTTCGTAAACAGCGACCCTTTGTTGGAATAGGCTAAGCACTAATTATACTCAATTATAGGTTACAAAGTAATGCAATTCTCAGGTATGTGTGCATTCTGAATCTTTTTTGAGGATAGATAATAGATGTCATGAGTCGCAGATTCATGCTATCCTTAATTTATAATCATCCACTGTTACTTTATTTCAGGATCATAGGTACGTGTGTACCATATTTCGCCACCTGTCAGTATATCATGAACGCTTTATGCGCGATTTTATCTATCATAAATATGTACCAATCTACGCTACGTTCTTTCAGTTCTCGCTCCAACTCCACATATAACGTTATTCTTCAGTTTTCACGAATATTTTTATCGACAGCTTGAAAATATTCTTGAGTACCCGCAGTTCGCGGCCGATCTATTGCCCATCCTCTTTTCAGGAAACGAATGAAAAACTGTTGCTAGTATCAAACAGATTTGCCAAAAGATGCCGAAACGAGAAAATCACGTCGATTGCGGGAATCTGCTTGTAACAATGGAGCTTCATTCCCTTCCAGTTTCTTTCGGCAAAACAACCATAAAAATAATTATATTTAATTACAGTAACGGAGAAGGAAATTGCAGCATTATGACGCAGTAAATTAAATTTTACAACAGCCGTGGATTTGGACCACAGTTAATTGCACTAAGGAAATGAGGACTAGATCTTAATATACGTAATATTTGGTGACCAGCTTAGCGTATTATACAAATAAAGAAAACATGCCATTTTAAGATTCTCGTATTATTCATACTTAGCACACGTCTTCTTATGAATAGGGTACTTATAGTATGTGATAACAAGTACCTATTTGACTGCAAGCATTTTTAACAGATTGTATTGCCTTTGTAGTTTTCTTAAAAATACATGAATCACATACAATGTCGCAATAGTGTAACCATAGTTCAAAGTAAAAGTCATTCTAATCTTAGGGATCCTAATATATAAATTAAGTTAGTCCTCCAGAAATATAATAATGTTTATGGTTCACTACTAAAGCATTCTTTAGTAGTGCACCATAAATATTATTCACTTCCTATTCCCTAATATTCCGAATAAACTAGCGTATGATATTCACCACATTGTACTTTCGGTATCACACCGGACAAAGCTTAAGTCTTATTTCCTGAAACACTGCTGATTGTTTTTCAACAATATTTGTATACCTATTATTGAATTATTATCACGCGTACTTTTCCATAACATGCTCGTAAAAGATTTACACTCCTGAATATCCTGCTCGACATTATCGTTGCTTTCGACTCCTATCAGATATAGAGGATAGTAGATTCGAAATTCAATCCAATCAGATCATCCTTCGGAGGATAGTAGATTCGAAGTATATACATTCGATCGTAGGAGATGAACATACAATGTAATTTGAAATATAAAATATAGAAAAGTTTAGTTTAAAAAAATAAATTGAAATTATAAAACTTTATTGGGGTTTTTTTTTTCATTTTAATTGAATTTTAACCTGGATAAATAAAAAAATTAAGTGCAAATAAAATCCCTTTATTTACCTCAATGCTCAATGCAGAGAGTACTGGAGGATTGCCGGACATCATGTCTGTAAAGTTTTTTTTTAATATATTTTTTAGACATGTAGGTTTTGTCACGACGTGTCCTTTCATTGCCGAGCACGTGGTAAAACAGCAATCAAATTCAATTAAAAAATACTTTGGCTCCAGGAATCAAATTCGTTTTGCTCGCATGACGTGTAAATAAAGCGTGGGCGTATACTCAGCTAATAAAGCAATTTTTATTAAAACTCAATTTAAAAAAAATTAATCCTTAGTGAAGCTAAAATTCTGAAGTTATATTAAGTTAAGTCCAAAATATTATTAAACCAAGCAGCAGTAAGATAAAACACCTATCTTTAAGTATCTCATTTTACTAACTATCTGTTTTACCGTCATTTGTTGAGTTATGCTTCGGCCATATTATAAGGTTATAAGGTGTCGCCGAATGTTCGCGTAGGCGCTGCAATAGAAGACTCGATTATGAATGAACGAAGATTCTATAAACTCTAATATTCGAACCTTTGCGCAAACTAATAAGCCGGTAACTTTGTTGTTGGTATTAATTGTATTTGATTGTTAGGAAGTTGACTTATATTTTGTAGGATTTTCATATTTTTTTATTTTAGAGATAATGATAAATTAGTATGCAATTTCTATGATATGTAATTTCTAAAGCCGGTAGACAACATTATAACCGATGATTTAAGATGAAGTTGTGTCTGAAAACGAAGATGTAATGTTTCTTTATCAACTACTGGGTCTCCGAATTATTTCATTAGCCTTGCGAAATACATATGCGATGTGTTACTGGTATTCTTTGAGAGTGTGGTCAAGCGCAAGTGGAACCATCCGTTACAGCCAGTTTCTGTCTGTAGCTTGGAGCTTTCATGTAAATCCCTTGTCAAATGTGAAACTTTTTACAAGACAGGCAAATCTTTCGCATTACCACATACAATATTAAATTATGCCTAAGTAACGGCATACGGCAGCACATTTCGAATTTACTTGGCTAAATACTATGACAGATTCCATTAAAAAAATATCTAATTAATATATGTAAATACTGAAGAAAGATGTAATAACCTAAAAGTATTCTCTATCCTAGAAAAAGGAAAATTTTTGTTGATTGTTGAAGAGAAATATGTTATAAAAAGTGCTTTGAAACTAAATTAAAAAAGTTAACTAAATGCTTTTAATTACCAAATTTCTTGCGTTCTCTTAAATTTATTTTAATTAACATAATGCCGCAGTTAACTTAATTTCGTTCATTTTTTATTTTCTAGTGTATCATAATCACAATTAGTAACGTAGCGTTAGCGTAGACACAATTTAACTAAATTGTTATATTTAGCATAGGTATATAATACCAGCCTTAAACTATTTATAGTGTAAAGAAGAAAGTACGTTATAGTCATTATTTATAAAAGTGGCAGCTAAAGTACCTTGTTGAGTATTTAAAAGGAAATAAGATTGAAACACAAAAAACTAGCAGCTAGAAAAGAAAATAGTAAACAAATATGATAATAAAAAAGGAAAATATGGAGTTGGACACGTACATTTTTCTTAAAAAAAAATTGCCTGCCAGCTAAGACGTTTTTCCTCGATATTTATAAAATTTTGTATATACATACTACGTACTTATTTGAAGTATTTGATTTTGCATCATGATAACTTTTTCAAAATGATTGCAAAATCTGATTAACTTCAACGACGGTGACATTTATATTTTGATTATTCCTGATAAATAATTTAATCTAAATATATTTTCGTTAAGGAGGGCACTCAGTCCTTCCAATCGCTTATCCAATTCAAAGAAACTGCCATAAGATCAAATGCAATATCAGCAAAAAAGGAATATTTACGCGCTCTTTCTTGAAAATTTATGTCTTGTGTTCCCTTCATATATTGGCCACAACTGGAAATTGAAATCTAGACCCCAGTTTTAGCAGCCAGACACATACGAAAGCCCACAATTTTTAAGACTTAAAATTGGTAAAAATATAAAATATTTAACGCCGCAATTCTATTATATATATATACATAATATATATACATATATATATATATATATATATATATATATATATTAGGTCTTTACCTATGAAATTGCCGTTCTTCAGGATTGGCCATTTCAAACCAAAAAAAAGTTTTGATTGGCTGTGAATTCTAAATTCAAATTAATTTTGTTTTAAAAACATGACATTCTTTTTACAAAGTCAGTCTTTTGTTTATTGCTTAGCTTTGTATTTTCATTACGTTTGAACATTTTTCGTCATAATAGATACTTTAAAAATTCGTGTAAATATGAGTTCCTTCGGGGTATCAACGTGGCACAAACGGATCGTAACAACAACAACGTTTACGGGTTTATAACAACCCGTTATTGGTTTCCCCGTTTCTGTTCTGGAAATTTTGATTTGAAAAATGAACCTCGTCGTCGTCCGGACACTTTGGTCAATAATCATGAATTAAAGGTGATTGTGGAAGCTGATGATGCTCAATCTACAGCCGAGCTAGTTGCAGGTTTTGATGTTAATCAATCAAATCAATGTTGGTCCATAAAACGTTGATATGTCACGAAAAATGACATATCAACGTTCAATGAACTAATGAAATAAATTATAACAGACTATGTTATGCTCAGACTTAGTAAATCTAGGTGAAAAGAAAGGCTAACCTTCAATTTTCGCAGGAATATTTACAAAAGTGTAACATTTACTTTAGGTTTTAATACAGTAACAGATTTTTGGATATCAGAATATCGTTCATGTATTGCTCAAGTCCTAATGAACAATGTTATAATTTGTGTTAAGCTATAAATTCAATAAGCTTTTTCTACAGTTTATATTTAAAAAATTCTTTGATATATATATTATATACTATATATTATACAAAATAATTGGGAATTGTTCCACTTATTGCTTCTAAGGTTTTCTCTTTCAACTCCATTGTGTCAGTGGAAACAACATTCTGCAAAGGCCGTAGTACTATACAACAATAGTAAGAAATACTTCAATGACTCCCATCCCTATCCCCATCCTAACCTGACGTCATAAAAAAATACCCTTATTGACGTCATTTTGGGATCTGTTGTTTGGGATATCTCACACATATTTTTTTTTCATTTTACTACCTGGCTCCCATATTGTACAGTTTTAACGCTGTTTTTTTTATAAGTGTTCTAAAACGCACTTTTTAATTTTCTAATTTTAGATTGTATATATTCTAGTTTTGGAGTTTAGCTTAATAGGAGTCCGTCTCTACGCGGGAATTGCGGTGATAAGCCGTTTAACTATTTGGATTGGTGAGAAGTACTCGAAAGTACGGATCAAACATCGAAGGGTATAATGCCATTCGATGACGAAAGGGATGTGCTAAGCACTCAAACCCACCGCCGTAGAGCCTTTGACTCCTTTTTGTATTTACAAGATGTTAGGAATAATGAGTGGTTACAGTTTTGTTAATTGATTCGATATCATCTATAAAAGCCGAACCGGAAATAATGCTTTTTTTTAATATATATATAGACTTTCATACATCTTACTTTGAAGTTTTTACGTGCAAATAAATCAGGATGTTGTTTCGCGGCAATCTATTGGAGCTATTTTCGTAAGAGGGGCAGTGGTATGTTAATGATGAGACGACGATGACAGAATCAAATTATATGGTTTACTTACACTTCCAATCCATGTTTCTGAAATATCTGTCAGTTTGTTTAGTATTCGAAAAGTAAATATTTATAATTATCCAAGCTTTTTTTCCGGAACAAGGCATAAACACTAAATCATGTTAATGTGCTTTAAGCTTTTTTTCTTTATATTTTGAGTATATGCAATTACTAATATTTTTTCGAGAAGTATCACGGTATACGAAAAATTTACGTCATTTCATATGTACGTTTTCACTGTTATGACCTATATTATAATAAATAATGAAATTTAGAAATAAAAGTACAAAATTTAAATAAATTATATTATTTTATTTGTAAATTATTTTATATTAATATGTATTAATTTTAATTCAATAACTTAAGTGTTTTAAAGAGAAGAAATGAATGAACTAAAAGATGACTCATATTCTCTTTGTTTTCTTCAGTACACGTTTGCAATCTGACTATTATGAATTTCAAATAGAAAACAAAACTATATGACTTGTCATATTCCTGTCACTTTGCTCAATAATTTAGTTCCAAGCTTGTCTCTCAACATTTACTTCTTCGCAATTTCATGACCCTTAGTTCAATAAAAGGTCCTGTGTCTTCACAAATACCCACGGCATTAAGAACCGAAAGATGTCGTAGTAGTACCCAAAATAAGAAAGAGGCCATCATACTCTATAGTTAACATTTTTATTATTTTGAATTGTTTACGTAAAATGATATGATGATATGTACATATATTATGATGGCAATTAGTTGGGATGTCTTTTAACACGAGGGGAAGTGCTTTTTGCATACCCAGGCTGAATGGTGGTGGTGGCATGGTTATTTAGGACTCGCACTGATTAAAACCCCACCAACTTCATCGCATTACGGCGGCGCCACGGGAACGTTCACGGACATCCGTGCCCCCGCTGTCCGCAGTCTGAGTGAGAATAAAATGATGTATATCACAAGCGTTACGTAAGCGAAACCTGGATTATAAGCTAGTATATAATATAGTAACGGGAATATTGGTTAGAGTTAAGAGATATACGATGCAATAAATCCCTAACTTCGGGATATTAACGGAGACAATCATAAGCTTTCGTTTAGCTTGTCCGCCTCCAAGAAACTTTTCTAATCAGTGTGAGAAGTTTACATCAACATGTTTACTATTTATGTACAAAGTTTCAAATTCGTGTTGTTACCAAAATAAAAATGTTTTATATGGTATACATGCATTCTTTTTTTATGATACTAAAGGTGACAGAAGAGCATACTGTATGCTCGTTTGGTAAGTGATGTCTGAGGCCCATCCATCCTGAACCAAAATCCAATATGCACAAGCGTGGTAACCCCAGAATACCGAGCTGACTGAATTAATGGTCACCAGTAATTGGGTCTCCGATCTCCTGCACGTAACACAGCTACTTGACGCTGATACCCTATGAGTGCAAGGTCCTTCCCCTGCCGAGGCGAACCATTCATGAAGCAGCTACAAAATATTATAAATTATCTAAACATGTTGATGCTATATATTGTATAATTTTTTCGTGTTATGAAGGTACGAGACCTATTTTGCCGTCATCGCCTCACCTTATTCTAATGTGAGATACTCTGACCATCAGGTAAGATTATCTGGCCATTATCGCTCATTTTTAGTGCGATTCAAACCCTGAATTAATATTGATTCAAACTATTGGGTTTTGTCTTAAAATTTCCCTTGTATTGCTTTACGACCTCACCTCACGTTATCGGATAATATACATTAATCACAGGGATTAGGTAATTGAATGTCTCATGTGTTCCAAATTATTGGGGCAAAGTGTTATGACTTCGTCGTGACCGTAATTGATCATCAAGTGACGAGGAGGTAAATAAAGGTGGTGGTGAAAAATAGATATGTGGGAATTTTCTGAAAAGATTTGCCAAATTGGCAATGAGTATTCCGATTTGAACGGCTAACAAAAAAGAAGTTATATAAAAATAATACCTATTAAATATAAAACATTCGGAAAAAAGAGGGTACAAAAATAAATTAAATGCTTTTTTTAAAAATATCATTTTAATTTAAAACAACTGTAGGTTCTATAATTTAGCAATTAATACAAACATATATTCGTGTCTCCTTATCTTTGTTGTGACAGTATGGAGGAAGGGATCTCTTAGAAAAAATGCATTTATGTCTTTATCTTTATGTTTTAATATGAATTATTATTATTCATCTCACATGAGAATACAATTTTTGTGTTATTATTTATTATTTACGTTTGTCATAAAAATGGTGCGGGGATTCAAAGTTTTCTACCAATGAATTACTAGGTTATCCGATTCTTCTTTCAATTCAAGAGGTAAACTTACTTTATTATATATATATGTATAATTAATAATGGCACGGCCTGGAAAAAGAAAATAACCGTCTGTTTATAGCTTTTAATTAAAGCAATTCGTATTGTTCCGGGTTTCGTATTCAGAGAGACTTTTAAATGTTTTAATGCTATTACCAGAATCGAATTCAGGCTGCTTGCTAAAATCAATCGCCTGAGCACTGAGCAGCAGGGCAATAAATATTAGAAAAATGAGATAGAATCTTTAGTAATTTATTTTGTAATTGAATTGGAGCATAGTTTCTCCCACGATTCCTCATGATATTTAATAGATTGATATAGATTATATAAATATCTATAAATAATTAAACTAGTGCTGACATGGAGTATCGCACTAGTGTGTATACTATGTAACAACGTCGTCGGCGCCAGAATATTGAAGTATCAGAAATACGACTCTCTTCATATTTATAAAAAAAATATAGTCCGTTTTATGACTCTTCCTGCACTCTTGATGCACTGATGTAGGCCAAATAACTAGTTGAAATTAAGATTTTAAAAAAGATGTCAAAGTCACTCTCCTGCGGTGGGGGCGAGAACAGTAGACTGAACTCCGGCCAGAGAAGACAGGGAGAAAGCTCGGCGCACGCCTCTCCCTGCGACCCTTTATAATCTGCCAATAATGCTCATATGTACTTATATAGTATTGACCGCTTACGGCACAGTGTTAAGGTCCAGAATATCAACAATCAATTTCACACACACGACCAACTAATGTTGGCCTTCCCGAGGAGAGCTAGACATCCATTTGATCTTACTTATGCAAATCTTTTATCATAAATTAACACAAAAACTTTTATATCGCGATTTAGAATCAATCAATCAATATCTATTTAGAATTTTCACACAGAACAATTTTTATTTATTTTAAAATTGAAACCATTTTTCAACCATTTTTCATTAAAAAAATTAAAAAGGGTAATTATTATTATTACGATAGCTCGTCGAAATATAATATAAATTTTGCTGATGACATCTATCGTATGTATATTAAATTGCTACGTATACGTTTGCGTCGATTTTTCTATTACCCGCCATTGATTATATTATTTTGATGGTTAATAGCTTTTATAATAAATCTAATTGTAAAATCACCGTAATGTTTACCTTGATAACTATTAAATCCTCGGTGGTAAAGGAAAACATCATGAGATAAATTATTTAGTAACAGTTTATTTGATACCTGTACTGGAACTTTTTATTCAGATTATTGGCGTACTATGGATTTTAAACATGCCCTAGTCCAATGTTTTTATTACTCACGTTTTACTAGTCTTCCTAAATCCTATTAAAGTCTTCCTAAATAAAATTTAATAGTTCCTTAATCTTGTAAAGAAAGTTAACGACTAGTAAATGGTAATGGTATGGTAATGGACAGGAGGACGTATGGGGCCTAGCAATTGAGACGTCTTAAAATTACTCAAAAAAACTTTAACAATCTATTTCAATACTAGTTTTTTGTTATTATATTTCTAAAATATTTAAGCGTTAACAAAATAATTATATAGCAACGACATCTATCCTATCTATCGTTATTTAATTAGCTAGATGTTTTTTCTACTACATGTATAACATTATTTATCTTCAAATATATAGCTAAATTATTTCTTCGGGCCCTGGGTTTATGAATAGAAAAAAAAGTACAATTTTTCAATAAACAATAAATAATAACCGATAAATAATATATAATAAATAATAAAAAATATAGTACTATTTAGCGCGCAATGTAAGGTGCGCAATTTCAATGTAATTACATTTCAAAAGCATTTATGACCAATCACCAATCACTTTACAGCTGTTCAAGTTTTTAAAACTTTAAGTTATTGTTTTCTTATAGGGCTGTGTATTACAACTTTTATGAGAAAATTATAAGAATGAAATTAATAATTTTTGTCTAAATTGTTTAACAGCACACGCATCTATAAAAACTTTAAAGACCGACGGATAGCCAAAAATCTAGTTAAGTATGACAAGAAGATCTCTGGCTACTGATCAACTTCTTTACTAACAGGCTTGCCAGTGCGGTAAAAAAATAATCGTATCAATTTTTGCTGGCAAAAAATAATATGATTTTTTTAATATAATATTAGGGGTTATAAACGAACACAGGTAAGAAGTGACACACGGTGGCTGCGGGTCATGACATCTAAAGCCATCCTCAACAAAGATTCAAAATGTGGTGGCACCCTTTAGGCTTGGTTAGATGGAATCCCTCACAAACACACATACGAAATTCAGCAGCGTTATTTTACGCTGAGGTTCTGTGAGTGCAGTGGTCCTTTCCTATTTGAGCCGAACCTTTCATTCTGCCGCTAAATCTACCTACGTTTTGTTAACTCTTTTTTTGTGCCGATGATTTTTTTGATTTATCACATATAAATATCGGCTAATAAAATTTGTATCCGATGTAACATGATAGATTTTCCTCGGAATATTTAGGTCACAGGTGTGAGTTAGTTTATTATTTATGCTTATTTGTTAAAGTACCCCTGCATTGCGGCTCCATTGCGGATCGGTGTTATGTTTTCAAAATATTGAATACTCTATTCTATTCTTGTATTAAAATTTTTAGCAGGATCGAAATCAGCTCGCTTAAAAAGCGAGTCTAAGGAGACTGATTTACGATATTTTGCTACTCTTATTATATAAACCAAAAAAGCCACAAGTTATTTAACAACATTTATAATTGTTGTTAAAATAATTTCTTTGCTTAAGAACTGTAATGAAACAGTCTAATATTACGTTCCGTCTTTACTAAAATCTACTCACAAAGTAATGAATTGCTTTATTCTAGCAGTAAAGTGCAAAGATATTGTATTGTAGTCACGTTTTCATAACCACAAGAAGTTAACATTTCAGTGTTAAGCCACAAAGTAAACGTCTTGTTAAGAAATATAGCGGGCTTATTGCCGCTACCAATGGCTATGCTTCGACAAAGAGGCTAGATAACAAGGGTCGTTGGTGGTCCGAAATGTTCGACACTTCTTGAATGACATAGTGTCCATGTATTTATAAAATATGTGTGATTTTTTTAAAATATATGGAGCTTTTTTATTATTTTTACGGCGTACGTGGACTATGAGAAAAAATTGTCTCCGTCGATATTTGGGCGGTGTTTCAGTCCCTTCAGCGGTGCCAAATGGACTGCCGGTATATTGAGATGCCAAGGTGTTTTATTTTTTTCTACATTCATCCTTGACAAGGAATCATAATACAGATGCGTTGTCACCTTTGAGGACTGAGATAGAATGCCTCGTCGCCAGTAACATAGCTCTCCGGATCCCTACACCCACCATACAAAAAACTAATTTTACCCTAGTATTCTGTGAGTGCGTGGCCCTACCCCGGTATAGCTGATCCATTCATTCTGCAGCTAGAAACAAACTGCAGTGTAGCTCTACCACTGTTGTGTTTGTACCAAAAGGCTACGATGGCGGTCCGAGTACAGTAGAGCAGTACGAAACCTAACAATATACACAAATCAAAAACAATAAATAACAATAAATACAAATCAAAAATCCCATCGTAGAAAGTTGTTAGACGGTGATCCCCGAAACATTTCATCGCTGCATTGGAAGATGCTTTCGAGCTATTGTACTAGAAAGGATACGAGCGAGTATATCACGTCATAGTATTACGTCATAGTTACCATAGCAGAATCGCTTAAGGATTTGAGCACTAATAGCACGTGGCTCAGAATCGTGCTTTGTGGGCTATCTATAAAGGAGGTCTATGTTACAGATAAGATATGAAGATGAAGGCTTAAGATCACAGAGGATATCACTGTCAATATATTAATGACAATATAGTAATGACTACTACAGACACCAATTACAAGTAACTACTTTATTTAATTACAAGACCGTGTATAATATAAGATCATATCACTGACACTAGGAAAACTTCACTACCTTAAAGTCTTTGGTTACATTATCATTTGGTTCATCTCATAATAGTAATTCACAAGTGAATTATGCAAACCGTTTTTTGTATCTATAATTTCTGCGATATAGCGTTATTGCCACGGCCTCATGTTCACGATGTGGTAATAAATCGATAGCCGATGCAGCGCCATTATGTCATTATAATTTAAATACTAACGAGTTACTACAAATTTTTACTTAAGCTGATTCTTAATTTTATAATATTCGATTAATTATCGAGAAAAACCGTTAAAAAATCATTTATCCTCTGCACCATCGTTCCTCAACTTAGGGGTCGCGTATTATTAAAGGTCTCATATTTTTTTATTTCATTAAATAAGACCTGTATACAGATTCGTTTATTAATGGAATCAATTTTAATGTAATTTTAGAAAATTAAATGTAACATGTAAAATAAACTTATAGCTTGCTTTTTTAAAATGATTAAACAATTACATTAATTAATTAATTGGAAGTTACTTAAATGTTTAAATAAACTATTAAATACATGTTATAATATTGTAGTGAAGGGGTTGCAAAGCCTAATTATTTGGCTTTTTCGTGTGTCACAACATAAAAATGATTGAAAACTGTTGACTCGGCCTACGTAACGTAACTTGTAGTTAAATTATAATTTTTTTTTCAATTTTTATTTATGGAAACATCAGTGATATAGTACATGACTTGTAGACATGATCCTTCTTGCCAGTTGGGTAAGGTAAATTTAAAATTTTAGTGCAAGATATTATGACGATCTCCTCTCGGTGGATCGGATCTTCTGGTTATCATATACCATATGATATAAACTGCACTTGTTATGGAATTATTGTGCCGTAAGCATTCGGGTAAACACAAGCATTTGGTCGCGCTTAGTCCTTCTTATTCCGAATGCACGTGCAATAACTTCGGAGAAATGGTCAGATGCCGTTTCAGGGATACAGGACTTCCAGATCCGAAAAAGGATAACGTTTGTCCAACAAAAATTGTACCTCGGCTGTAAATGAAAAAAAAATATATTTTATTATATTATATTTATACGTAGATTATTTGCACGTAGTATGCATTTTATAATAATAATAATTTTAGTACAAATTTTTATTTATAAGTTTAAAGTAATTTCTACATTAACTATTTTTTTTATTACTTTAAAAGAAAAAAGAGACGCCGCGCTGGGGTGAGCCCTGTCGTACTCTCTTTATCAATTCAATAGGCAAAACTATGAATACAATCGGGCGTGATTAGAAAAAAAACTATACAATAGCACCCCTAATACCTCGGATCCCCAAAATTAGATAAATAGGCACAGGTAAAAATTCATAAACACGCTTTCAAAAATTTTAATCTATTTCATATAAGTATAATTCAGTGTATTATAAAGAGGGGTGTCCGTTACTTCGCGTTTAACTAGTTTAGAAGGAGCTAGTCAAAATCCTGCATATTCAAGGTTATATTGGGTTTATTTTCAGTGACCTTGACTTCCCAGTGCATCTACCTCTACTGATGATGAATCGACATTTGGCACAAAGTGCATGTCTGACAATCTCAACACCAATGCCGAAGTATTTTTGACACCCTTTTGGTACAGAAATAATGATACGATCGTCATTTCTTTTCTCTTTAGGCATTAATGGTGTAGACGTTGGTAACTAAACATGTTTTCTATTTTATTTTTGAGTTTTTTCATATTACGTTGTCGAACTTATATTATAATATATTATGAACGATACGATATATTACGAATATATATAGTGGTCAAAGTGGGGTATAGTTCACTTAACGGTGATGTGTTGAATGCGGCCCGTAAACTACCTACATCTAATCCTAAACAAGATTCAAGTCATCCGACCAATAATGACATACGCAAGCCCCGTCTTTGCGCATGCCTCCCTGCGTCACATTCACCGACTTCAGGTAATACAAAATCGTTTCATACGCAAGGCCACCGGTGCACCGTGGTTCTTGCGTGACGAAAAATCTACACATAGATCTTGAGCTGCCGACCATAGCTCAGTACCTGAAGAAGGCTTCCCGCCGATATTTCGACTCTGCCGTCACACACTGTAACCCCTTGATTGTAAGTGCCGCCACTCCCATCGCGAATCACAGATTCACCCGCGTGTGCGTGACGACCCCGACGACGCGACCACCAGGGCCCAAGCCCTTCATAAAACACAACACACGAACATTGTATCCTCATATCGCCCCCGCCGACGGCGAGGGCGTCGCAAACAAGGTTATCCGCAATACCGCCATGTCACTGGTCGGTTCTCTCCAGTCCATACAGATAGAAACGTCGCTGGAGTTTCTTGCGCCACTTCTCCAGCGCACACGGATTCCCAAGTGGTAGTACAGATAGCTAATAATAATAGCGATATTAATTTAGATAATTCATTGTCGAGAAGCAACTGACCAAGCCGAGGTTCAGCCCTCTCGGGCACCCTCGAGTCAAACGCTCTCGCGAAACAGGGTCACGGTCCAAGCCGAGGCTCCCTCTTGGGAGCCCTTGTGCTGCTTACCCACTAATAGAGGTCTTGACTGAGCGCCATAAGCGCTCGGTCACCTCTCAACCCGGTGAAACTGTAAAAGCCCTCGGGCTAACAGCGGCCATCAGCCCGAAAAACAAAAAAAAAAGATTCAAGTTGCATCCGCACTGTCCCTGAAGACGAAATGCTTCGCTGGCATGCTGACACTCAAAAACCTTTCTTCACATGGACGGAATTAATAATACTTTAATAATAGTTGAAGCTTCTTAAATCAATATATCAATAAATTAATTAGAAGAAAGAGTAGAAATTTCCTCCAAACATATTTTGATTTCATTTTAAACGATTGTCTCATAATAACTGGGCGATAGATTTGTTCCTGTATGGTGCTAAATTGACAGCAATATCTACCGTAGTCCTGATTAAGGTAACTCTTGTTAGAAAGTCCTGACATTATTAAAAGTACAAAAACTAAAACCATATTCTTTTTAATGTTTATAAACGTTGAGAATTTAAATTTAAGACCAAAAAATCTTAAAATTTACATAAAACCGTTGGCATAAAAAAAAATCTATCTATTATAGTAGTACTGGTCAACCGAATACCTGGTAAAGCTGCCACGTATAATTAGGCTATTATTTCATTTATGACGGCAGTATGTTTTGATAGTATATATTTTTTTTAAAAATAAACATATTGAAAACATACATTTTTAATTATAACGCTTATGTAGAAAACATTAATAATGTGAGTTATTAATAAAAAATAGAATTAAAATCTCCTTGTACACTAAATTTTATTTGATGAAAGATTAAATGAAAATCAAAATTGGTACAGCAGCTATGGCTGCACGACAACCTTTCTACAAGCATCACTATGCGAGGATTAAGGAGTCCACTTCCGGTCGTATGAAGCGGCTAAAAGGGTTTTTGGGATTAGCTGACGATGGTGGTGGGGCTCTGATAGTCCATTAAAGTTAACCCGGGTAGGAGGGCAACATGGAGTGTCCCGTGTTGCCGCAGCAAAGCGAGGGAAGGCGTCGATTTCAATTGGACGTGCTTCCGCTCAGTGCAGAGAGGCACCTGTGTTTTCCATGGGACATCCCACAGTTCGGCACAGTGTAGTAAGGGGGCATTAATGTGTAGGAATCCTACATTATTCTCCCAGGAGTTAGGATATCATTTCAAGATTTTCCCTCTATATAAAATGATGAACGCAAAGTTATTGCTAAATATCATTGCAGATACTTTGGCCCGTACGTGGCCCTGTGGTAAAAGTATGAGACTGCTGCGCCTTGAATTCGATTACCAGCAAAAGAACAGTATTTGTGCAAGACCAATTCTTACGTCCCGTGTCACTGGACTCTCCCTCGATCTTAATGATAATCAGATATTCAAGAAGGGGATGACGAGAGTGTGACTTTATATTTGCGCTACTGCTCACGGCACTATTATATGTCTGTTAATAACGATAAGGACATGAAATGAAATGAGTAGGGTTGTATAGGACCATACATATATCGGACATATTATAGTACCAGACTTTGTATATAATATGTCCGATAATATATAGTAGAAATAAATTAATCTACTTTAGACGATATACTATAGGTTCCGTAGCAAGTAAAGATTTTATATTATGATAATTGCACTTTTTCTTTATGTACATATATATTTTTATGAAAAACATGTAAAACAGTGATAAAATTTATTAAAAACTTCTATACTAAAATAGAATAAAAAAAGTTGTCGGCTTTAATAATAACTAGTAAGTAAATAAATTATAAGACTATATCTAAGTCATAATATCAAAGTTTACTCTGATAATTAACTTATAAATTCTCTTTTTGTAATCACTGATGGATGTCTAGCTCTCCTCGGCAAGGTTATTTGATCACGAGTGTGAAATTGATTGTTGATTTTACTAGACACTGTTTGAACTTGATAAATTAGTAAATTTGGGCTGCATGGGCGAATTTTGAAAGGGTGCGAGGAAGAAGTGAGCGCGGGGCTTTATCCCCCGCCTCCTATAGCTAGATTTCAATCTACTGTTCTCGTCGCGTCCGCAGGAGTGAGATTGACATTATTTTTGAAAACACAAACTTGTTCATGTTATTTTTATTACCTGGTGCTTTTGCATAGGCAGTATAAGTCATCGAGTTTATAAGTCATCGAGTTACTCAATTTACTGTTTTCAATCTACTGTTCTCGTCGCGTCCGCAGGAGTGAGATTGACATTATTTTTGAAAACACAAACTTGTTCATGTTATTTTTATTACCTGGTGCTTTTGCATAGGCAGTATAAGTCATCGAGTTACTCAATTTACCAAGTACAAAGACATAGTAATAACTAAGCATACTATATAGTCGCTCTATAATCTTATTTGCTAATCTCGTGACCGATTATTTTGGAAAATTTATAACTCTTCTTAGTGCATTGACGTAATCATTTTTATATACAATATATTTACAACAGCAAAAAATCCCGATCAGCACAGAAATATAAGGTGACATACGAGTACATTAAAAAATCCAGTCGAATTGCGAACTTCCACCGTTATGAGAAAGAGTAGCATTGACCCTTCTTAATAATCACAAACAAGTTTCAAACTAGGATTTCTCATTAAAACAGAAAATACATTGTGTATTAAAATTGTACAAGATTATATCTTCAGTTTGGGTAGGGTTTGTTTTGTTCTTGTATTAATGAATCAGATATTTTGATCGTGACTTTATTTTACTATCAGTTTATTATATAATACATACAAAATGGTTTTCTGCACCTATCTGCTGCGTTATAAACACGACGATTACTAAAAGCCGCTCTAAATAATTGACATATCTTTTAACTTTTATTTCTTAACTTATCAACTGATTTAAATAAAACACACTAAATTTTAAATGGTTAAGCCATTGTAAAGATTTATGTATGTCGACGAGCTCAAAAGTCTGGATCCGATTTTATTATATGTATAGATTATAACGAAACGAGAAATAAAATGAAGGTAGTATTCATGTCACTACAATCGGACGCATTCACCTTTTGTGTTGTACAAATGTTGACTTTAGTTGGAAATCCAATTCTGTGCTCGGGGTATTTTAAAATTTAAAAGCTTTACATAAAGAATATATGTAAATATCACGATAAGAAATATCTACACCGGTAATATAATTAATTATATATCTTCGATATAAAAGATACCACAAGACTAAACTTTATTCTGAAACGAAAATTCTATAATTATTTATTTATCATCTTTTCTGAGTAGGATAAGCAAATCCTCTTAGAGATTAATGCTTTTCATCAACAACCCGTTCGGATTCGCTTCAAAGGAGAATTATTAATTGGAATTAGAAAGGGAAAATACTTTCATTATTCATTTTAACTCACAAAATGTAAATGTAAGAGGTGTATGAGGTGTGCCTGATGATTAAATATTTATTGCGAACTAAGCTTGGTACATCAGCTATTGTACATGTTAAGGTTAAATAAATGGATTGCACAGTTAACCTCTTAAAATTGATGACGTATTAATATATCCTTGCCTCACCCGACTACTGGGACATAGTGTGGTTGTTACTAGGTAATATCAACTGCGCAGCATGTATAATTGTAAGAACGAGGTGGGCCTGATGATTGAATATTTATTGCGAACTAAGCTTGGTTCATCAGCTATTACACATGTTAAGGTTAAATAAATGGCATAGACAGTGAACTCATAAAGTTAAATACATAGTACACACCTCATCACTGCACATTTTAAGGTTGTTTCCAGGTGACCCAACAAGTGCTGAGACTTGTTGGCAACTCTTCATATATGCCGAACAAAAATGTAACAAGCAGAATAGTTTCACTATTTAAATGCACTGATATCACTAACCCAATTCTACGAGCATGTGTTTCAAAACGTGGCAAAAAGCGAAGGTCCACTGTGCCTCGGCTTCATTATCATATCATAGCGTGACAAAAGTTAGTGGTCGCCCTATGAGGAATTTTAGGTTAGGCGAATTAATTAAAATAAATAGAGCGGCTGCATTATATTCGCATTCATATTATATATTTAATTTTAATGTTAAATAAATATATCCTCAATGAATTTTAATAACTTATATTAAATTATAGGCTTGAAATCATAGGATGCCGGGTTATCGGCATTCGAGTTCACGCAAAGATTCACAGTCATTGCACTGACAATTTTTTTTTATTACATTAAGTGTAAAAAACGAGCATACATTTCACCTAATAGCAAGTGATTCCTGAGGCCAATGGCATCTACATTCATCCATAATGCAGATGCGTTGTCACTCTTGAGAACTGAGATGGAATGCCTTATCACCAGTCATAATGGCCTCGGAATCCCGACACTCACCAGTCGAAACACAACAGTATTATCCTATTATTTTAAGCTTGTATTCTGTGAGGGGGGAGGTCTACCCTGGTCGAGTTGACTAATTCATTCTTCAGCTAGAAACATGTTGCAGTGTTGCTCTATCACAGTTAAAATGTAAGAATGTATTGGCTATATCTCCAGCGACGACGGGAAACTTTGGAGAAGCCCGATAATGCGGGAACTACTACAAGTTTACTACATAACTAAGTGGCCTGGTTAAAGTTCGGAATTACTATTTTAGTAAGAAGTCCACTAGAGACTTAGATTGTCAGGCATGTGGTGTAGCGGTTATGGTGTCGGATGTAAGACCTCGAAGAAATGAGTTTCTATTTCATGGGTTAATACGGGTAACAAAAACTACTTGATAAATTAATGCTTCGTAAAATTATTGTTTAAAAAGTTATTTAACAATTGCTATCCTTAACGGAAAGTTTTAACAGAGAAAAAGCCACTCTGCTGCTTGTTTCTAGTTGTAGCATGAATGGGTTGGCTCGACCGGAGAAGGACCACGCCCTCACCGAATAACAGCGTGAAATTGCACCAAATCGCTATGTTCTGGATTCTGTTGCTGAGCGCTGTAAACCTATGCGGTTCTTACAGCTTCGGTTGTCTTAGGGGCTCGTGGATCCGGAATCCGCAAGCTAGATTCGGAATTACTTACTTACAATTATCTATAACTCTATAGAATTTTCTACCGAAATTTTCTGTACAATTGCATTTGCTACCGAAGATTTGAGCCATTGAGTTACATTGAAAGCTTATTTCGTATCCAAGAAGTATCGGATCGTATCACAGCTGCAAATAACCTTTGTTATCTCATCTCTTTGTCAAAGCAATGTTTTCGGTAGCAACAATAACCCATCATAACAATATTAAAATGTTACCTTAACGTAGTTATAAAATCTTGAATATAATACCTTTGCACTTTATGGCTGAAATAGAGCAATTAATTGCCTAGATTTTAGGTAGACTTGAGCAAAGATGCAACGTAATATTCAACGTTGCCTTTATATAAGCTATTTGAAAACAGTTGTAAATTAAATTGTGGTTTTATGTTGGTATAAAAAAAAGTTTTCCGAGTTCCCATCCTTTCGCTCTCAGCTTGACGGTTACTAAGTTAATCACTCATGTAAAAGAGATATGTAAACAGATGATGATAGTGCTTACCTTTTTTTTTTAGATCTAATTATTGCCAGTATACCCTAAATTGCAGTCAACAAATAAAAACGTAGATGCACTCATTCGTCATCCCCTCACGAACCCGATGTTTGCATGTACAATAAGATCGGTGGAAGGAAAAACAAAGACACTGGACATACACCTAGATCAGATAATTAATACAGTATCAAAGACACTAGGCATACACCTAGATCTGATAATCAATATTTTTTGATTGATGAATAACCAATTATTGATGTGTTTTGTATTTCAGTAACTTTGTTTGATTAGTATATAGTTGGAATTGGGTAATATTTACATAAGAGTATGTTATTTTACGCGCTACACCTAAACATGTACTCAAATGTGTGTTGTATGAATTTATTTATGTAAGTTTGGTCTGTCTGCGTTTTGCTCCAAACCTGAAAGCGTGTATTTTTTAATGATTTCTGTCATTTAAAAGCTATGGACTATTTATTCTTATTTTAGACTTATGAACTACTTACCCCTCAAAAATTCGCATTAATTGTAGAAATATACAAAAAAAATGTTTTAATAAAACAGATAAATAATTTCATTGCAGTCTGTGCATCAAAATTTATCAGATTTCTTGTTTTTTTAAATAAAATCGGTTTTATTTTAATGTCTCAACTCGTATGCTGCTCCACTACCTCTTGATGATTATGTAAATGTTACTAAACAGCCATCTAATTTCCTACTGTTAAAGTCGTGAGCTTCTTCTATTATCATATAATTTTTTTCTCAATTTTTAATTATTATCAAAAAACACTTTGAAAAAATTAAAAATTCATGCCGTGCCTCATATGGCAAATGATTAATTAAATTTGACCATGTTTTTCATATAAATAATTAAAATCACATGGTTTTAAATCTACTAATTCTTTTGTTGAAATAAAAAATATTCATAATACGGGTAGAAGAAGAAAAATTTGCTGCCGTAAGACGAGCAAATTAGATAGATGTCGTAGCATATTTAGGTTTTATATTATCTTCATTGTAATCATTTTGGTAATGTTATAAATTATAAAGAAAATATAACAAAACATTTTTATACTTAATAATACACAATAATAAATAATCTATGATTTATCCATTTGCTTTATATGAAACTATTCCTAAATCGCGCTGTAAAAGTTTTTGTTATTAATTATTTTAAAACATTTGGTTTCATAAACACTGATGGATGTCTAGCTCTCCTCGGGAAGGCCAGCGTTAGTTGGCCATGAGTGTGAAATTGAATGTTGAGATATTCTGGAACTAAGACTGCACCTTAATTAGTCTAATCTAAATTAATACACGTGAACTGCATTGACAGATTTAAAAGGGGCGCGGGAAGAAGCGTGCGACGGGCTTTCTCCCCCCGCCTCCTATGGCCGGAGTTCAGTTTACTGTTCTCGCCTCCACCGCAGGAGAGTGACTTTGACATCTTTTTCTTATTCTTATTAAAGATGATTCATGATATTTTTAGTTGGCACTATACTTATCGACATGTTTTAGCGATTATTTATTTATTTATTATTAAGAAAGCCAACAGCGTTTTTTTACATACTTAAAATAAAAAGTAAAGTCAATAATAGGTTATCTAAGTGTAGCGTGGTTGTTGAAATAAATGAGTCCAAAATTATTTTAAGCCAGTTGGCTTTTCGAGTAAAATAACTAAACACTAAATTATCTAGCTTGTCATCAGTTGATTGTTTAGATTCTAGATAAACAAATAGATCCATACACAGGAAATGTTATTTACCAACAATGGCATTAATGATTTCCTTTCTAAATTTGGATTTACTAAATGACTACCGACAGGCCTAGTGGTTATACCACATAGACAACTAGTTGCTGGTCGCAGCTATTTATGTATGTAGATTATTCTTGCATTTTCCTAATCTCATCTCATCTCTCAATCAATCTCATACTTTACGATGGCTTTTCGGTTTTCTTAATTGCATTCTTATATGTATTATCTATATTTGTATTACTTTTACTTTTTATTTCTGCATCGAAATATAAAAATTTACTATACGAACGTTAAATTCCGATGTCTACTACATACAGTTTCATATTTATCTATTGAAAAAAAAGGGACAATTTTTTTTTTTTTACTTTTTATTTTATTAATCTAAACAAAATTAATGTTAAAGGCATTATCTGCCAGTAAAATCCAGGTGGGTGAGATGTGATAATGAAAAAAAAAGAAAAGATTTATAATAGCTAATATAAAAATTTACAACTGGACAACAATAATACATGTTACCCTTCAAGACTATACGGAACTTCCAAGAATACTATTACCTCCTTCCTATGTATCTATATCTATCCCTGGTATGGAAGGAATAAAAAACTCCATATAATTTGTATTAAAATCTTTTTGTATGTGTACATTCATTGTCTTGTTTAGGCAAGACACAACACTAAAAATAGTCACGTTTCAATTTCCATTAATTGTTGGGTGCACTGATTTCCAAGTTTAATTCCAGTAGTAACGTATTTCATGATACTTTTAATCTTCTCGTATGTCATTTTATCGAAGTTGCGTTAAATTAAAAGAGGTAATACGTGGATGATTGATTGCTACTGTTTACATAAAGGCGGCATTATAAATAAAATTGTTATAGAAGTTGTTTTACCTTTTATTAGTAAAACTGGAAATAAGCCGATTATGTCTGCCGGGTATAACTGCCTGTATAAATGCCGGTAAAAGTTAAATAATTATTGCATTTATAAATACATAAAGACATTTTAAGATTAAAAGACAACGGTTTAAGTGTAATGAAACAAAATGGTAAGATTTTTAGAAATTATTTTTATATTGCTTTTTTAATCAATTTCATTATTCTTATTTCATATGTTCATTACTAAAATTATATAGTATATGTGCACATACCCTAGCTTCTCAATACCACCCTCAGGTCGATTGGTAGAAAATGCTTTTAGCATTAAGTCCGCCTATGTAATTTACTTTGTGCATGATTTTTAAAATAAATAAATAAAATTATGAACATGCTAAAGTACAGATTAGAAACATATTAACAACAATAAATGTGAATTATTTCATATCGGGAAAACTTATATTGTAGATGCATGCATTACATACTCTACTCTTTTCTCTATTAATTAAAAAAATAATAATAATATATTAATAACAGAAGGAAGTCGACTTCTTTACATCCGATAACCTAATGTAAGCCTTATTATATTAGCTGGGATAATATTTATATTGTAATTAGTTTATTATGAAAAGTTAAATTAAAAATAGCACGTATTTTAAAAATGATGCTATTAGGTAGTATTTTACTCAGATAATGGATTAACACATTTTGCGAAATGGTCTATGCCATGCCGTGCTCGTGAGAAACGAGTAGGTTTTTTAGAAGTAATTTTATAAAGTGTTTTCGAATCAGCATATCACTTTTACCAACGACATGATATATTTTATTTAAAAAACTTTTAACATTTAGAAATTTACAACTTAACTTTTTTGTTGTTAAAATTTAAATTGTCTCTTCCCCAATATTTTATTAAAAATAAACAAATTCCGAAAAATTAACACTAAAAGAAAACTCACTGCTTATTACAAAACGTGTAATTGTGCAACAAGCCAGCCAGCAACACCACCTTTTTCTTATAAATTTTAAAGCATAAATCATTTGTTTTGTCAAGTAGATAATTGTGTAAGTAAAAAATTGGAAAAATAAAACCTAAAAAATTGTCTATGTAATGTCTAATTCTTTTGTATAATAATATGTTAAATTCTTAAAAATGTAACTTATGGGATGAAATTAAAACGTTTTTCACTACCTGAGGTTGATTTAATGAATTTGTTAACAGTATGAATTTCTACAGACTCTAAGCTGACTTGACAGACAATAATAAATATTAATCCTATGATGAACTACTATATTATTTAATACTATCAATGAATTGTCATCATTAGATTTTTACAATACGGTAATAGCGAAATTGGTATATATGTATTGTATTGATCCAACTAACACAACTTAGTGTCACCATCTATGGGGATTTGCGTGAACTTTTTACGCGAAATTAGTTCTCCAAATAGCCGCGTATAATATGATAATATGCGCACACGCAACAAATCAATGTAATCAGCTCCCTTCCTTCTATGCGGCACAGGTACTTACGAAGCATCCGTGCCCCGATAGCACTTGCACCAGCCGGAAGGTCAGTGACACGTGCCACCTGTTCATCCTGTCTTCAAGGATCGGATGTACAGCCTTGACTGCGGTCTCGTACTGCCCACCCTAGAATGGGCCATGTTTTCCTTCCACCTTTAAATAAGGATTCCTCTCCTCGAAGCCGGAGCTCCAAATGCCACTCGCCACAAGCGATACATGGACACCTGAAATTCCGCCTATAAATCCCACGGAAGGAAATTCGCTAAGACGCACGATGCTTCGTAGGTGCGGGGATACATCATGACCCTGTTGCCAGTTTAAATATATGATAAAATGGTTTTTGTTTGTAATGTAGATTTATGCTAACCCTATCTATATTTGTCTAAGTAATTTAACATAACGCCTGAACGACAAAACGACTGAGAAATGAAAACGAATGCGAACTGAAACCTTGTGGAAATGTTCATTTGGTACCATAAAGTTAGAACGATCACATATATTCTTAGTTATATTTCAGACCGATGGTTCTCGTGTGACTATATAAATTTATTACCACGCATGGGAGTTACATGACCTAGAATACCCGGCAGATCAATCAATATATACTTTTTATAGGAATACAAATCTATATTCTGAAGAAATAATTCATGATGCACTTTCGTTCATCCCCTACATTAAATATAACTTATCTATACGTCGCCTTGTTAAGACGAGTAGCCTAGAGTCCCCGGGTTATAGAAGGTAATCCCTGCCTGTCCTAAGGCGTGTAAAACTGGATTTCAGGTTCTCGTGTGATCTAGGTGGGGGCTCTGATCGCCAAAGGAAGTGAATCCAGGACGGCAACACGGAGTGGTCCCTAGTTGTCGTAGCACAGGAGCAGCTTAGGCTCGTTGCAGAGGGCACTTAGACACAAGAGATTACCGTCCCTCTCCAAATTCATTGAGTTTTTTTAAAAAGAGTTAGCAGTGCAGTTAACATTACTATAATATTTCGGTTAACCACTCCCACTAAGCTGAAAATGCTTGTGTAAGGAGATGGTTCATGACAATAGTTAAATAGTGGCATCAAACCTACGACCTTAAGTTTCGCAGACCGTACCCTAAGCCATTAGGCTATTGATTCAAGCCACCAAGCCACCAAGAGTAATAAAAAATCCTGTCTACATACACAGTAATACATACAATACGTAACAAAAGCGGGGAATCTTTTGAAGATTCCAACAAATTCCTTCAACAACACTAACTCACGCTACACCCCAAAGTTTCGTGCGGTAAATTATCGCGTTAAAGTAATTAAAAATGGTAAAATCCAATAAATAAAAAACAGAATAAATACAAACACACAATTGAATATACACAAAAACACAATTTTCTCAAATAATAACAATAGGAAAAAATATTTCAAAATCTCGTCTCGTCTCGGTATCTTATTACGGCTAAAGTGAAAAGTTTTAATTGCACGAAAGAGAGTCGCAGAGTTATAACAACTTGTGGAACTTTTTTTAATTTTTAATTTAATCTTCTCTATAGAAATTACTGGAAAGTATAATCTTTAGAACAATAATAGATTATCATAAAATACTTTTTTCTGTCCTGACGGCTTCTAAACCTGAACCCATTGCGTTTGCTTCTGTTTATTACACATTCTCTGTATAACGTCGAATATGAAATGATTTATTATCAACAAGATCACGTGTATCTGCTACGTATCTAGTTACATAATTTTTTATTTTTATATACATTTATAGTCTATCCGAACATACCGACCTCCTTGCTGTCGGCTGTTGATGAAAAACAGACCATGAAGTGTGATAAACGATTCTCACTATGACGAATTACCAGCATTAGCAAGTTGTCTAATAACTGTTAGTATTTTTAATCGCTTTCTTGTAAAAGCCTGTCTCGTAGTGGATCAACAGGACTGAAGAAGGTGATGTAAAAAATGATTGCAGAAGCGTTTGTGTGTGTGTTACTCATTCTGGATGTGCTGCATTGACCCAATTTTCTATAGTAAAATAGTATCTATATGCTAAGTTATTCATTAATTTCATATCGACCATCATGTTTTAATAACTAGAGAGAAGAATATAAAGTGAGAGTATATTTTTAAATTCATTTACCTCAGTATAGAAGAGGATATAATGAAAAATGTGGTAAAACATTTAATATGAAAATGAATTTACCATGGGGAGTGTTCTAAAGTGTTGTTCGGATTAATTCCACCAGCTGAGTTTAAGCGTCGCGTACCTAATCGCGACACGGTTAGGTGATAGGTAACTTCAAGAAAGGAGCCTCCACCTTCCAAAATGTCGGCAGCGCATCTGCGACTTCCCTGGTGTTGCGAATGTTCATGGGCACCGGTGATCACTTACCATCAGAGGTGGGCTGCTTGCTCGTTTGCCACCAATATAAAAAAAAAACACGTGGTCATCAATCATTATTCGAGGGATTATACTTCCAGTAATAAGGGCGTGTGTACAGTCAATGACGTATACGAGGCAAGGTCAAGTTATACTAGTAGAGAAATATAATGTTATTTTGCAGTATAAGCAGATGAACCATAACGTTCTTGTGAAGGTCGCTGTAGATTTTCTTAATGTAATTTTCATGTCCTTGCCTCCTGTGGATACAACACTTATTTACACTTAGTCTGTTATTATGACAGTGGTATATAAAATAACACATAAAATAAGTTAATGGCGCAAAAGAGATACATTTTATTAGATGGATGGGCGAGCGTACTTTTCGAACTTCTGTGGGCAGGCAAAATAGCCATGAGCCACGTGAAAATATAAGTTTAACAATAAATGTTTTTAAAGTCGCTTAGATTTTTTATTTTGGCACATTGGCTCAAGCAGATCGTTTATATATTAAAAAAACACCAGCTTATGTTTTTTTTATGACTCTGAGAGTAATAAACGAGCACAATGTTCACGCATTGGCAAGTGATTCCTGCGGCCCATGACATCTATATTCACCCCATAATGCAGACCTTTGTTACCCTTGAGGACTGAGATGGAATGCCTCGTCATCAGTAATAAAGGTCTCTGGATACCTACACACGGCAGACGAAACACAGCAACATTATGCTGCTACTTTACGTTAGTATTCTGTGAGAGCGTGGTCCTACCCCGGTCGAGCTGATACATTCAAAGTATTAAAGTAAGTATTTGTATGTTTTTTTTTGTTTCAATCATGCGCAGTTCACGCGTGACTGTAAATTATTTTGCACCTGTAGTCCATAGACATCTGCATCCATAAGAATCGATATCAACCTCGATAAGGTCAATCAACCCTTAAAGGATGTGGAAGCATTGTTAGCTGCAATTGGGTCACCGGTTTTCTTTGTTCACAGACAAAAAGACTTAATTTTAACATTATTTACTAAAGATAATATAATACCAGATTAACAAATACGTTATCATTGATTTACGTTACATAGATATTCTTTGATAGCGCGGTCCTTCCCTGGATAAGCCGACTATCTCGTACATTCGTACTATTTTATCTGCAGCAAGATTAATATTAAATTGTTTTAAAACATGAATATATAATGTAAGATAGATTGTATTTAAATTAGATGTTAACTATTATTTGAAGAATAATTAGCAAATTATACAGCCACTGGTATGTTGTAAAAATACTGGTACCGTGGCATCGATAGCCCTTGATGGAGCACAGGTATCGCCGTGTTGTGGTGTACTATACCTGCGCTAAGAGGACGTTAAAAGAAAAATGTTGCATACGTGAAATCTGTATTAAGATCGATCTGTCTTAAACTAAGCTGAATGTATTTTCATCGAAAATATAAAAAAGTCTTTTTTACCTTTCAGTCGAGTGACGAATTTTTATTTTGAAATACGGGTTTTAGAATTTGTTGAGATGAATGAATCAGATTGTTGTTATGAGTTCTTACGAAAGTAAGATAAATATATATATTCATACTCGATAAGGAATCATGTCGAGGATCATATCAATCATAAAATGCCTCTTCGCCAATAATGAGGTCTCTGGTTTTTTTCGCTCATCGAACGTTAAGCTACTTTTGACTCAGGTGTAACTAATCCTTTCTTTATTTATTTATTTAACTTTTATCTACACAAAATATTTATACAAGGAAACTAAGATAATAAAAGTATGTACACAAGCGCATCTTATTATTACAATAAAAATCTCTTCCAGCAGGCCTGGTGTTGGACTTATTATCGGAAAAAAGGAACTTATTAAAAAGATATATAATAAATTAATATGATATCTATTTTTTTTGTGTGTATTATTTACAAACACATGCATATAAATACATAAATAATAATACATATAATATATAATGCAATCATAAATAATAAATATATTATACCATACAACAAACCAAACATAATATTTAATTATATGTTCAACTGGAGAAAGATAAGTAGTGTTCCTTCACTATGTTTTTAAATAGCACACTGAGAGAGAACTGTTCTCGCGGCACAAAGTTTAATTGTTTATGTTTCCATTTACATTTTGGTTATCATAGATTTATACACAAAAGCAGTTCTATTCAGCTTCAGACTAAAATTTGTACATGTCCTTGTTCCGTCTTATACAAAATAATTAAAGCCATTTTAAATATAAAAAAGTGTAATATAATATAAGTCATACAGCAAGAGTAGATGTTGCTTTGAGTTTTGCGACTCTAAGGGCCCTGTTATCGCCTTCGGCTATGACGCTGTTGAATTAAGGGCCCTTTGCCGAACGAACTAGAGTAAATTAAAAAACCCAAACGTAATATAAGACAAACCAAGAGCCTCGTTATTTGTTAAAGGCCCCTGCTGCTGTAAGCCGATATATTAATATTAAATGGGCTGCTGTAGTAATGTTTCAAAAATATAAAATCAATACTAAATAATACATGACCAGCCTACTCACTGGCAGATTGTATATTCAAGGTTGATTGTTTTGAATAAGGTCAGATAGTTTGAATTCAATATCCGGGGCTTATTTGGTATGATTTGTTTTAGTCTGTACTCAATTTGATTGCTGTATTCTTTGTTACATATCTTTCATTATAAATAGTATGTATATTCTGTGTGTGATATTCAGGCTCTTATCTCCTATGTGGGCAGAATATCAAAGCCATACATAGCGACTTGTCAATATTGATCTATTATATTTTTTCATCATAATCATTTTTACGTGGTAGAGCTACACTGCAGTTTGTTTTTAGCTGTGGAATGAACGGGTCAGCTCGATCGAGGTAAGACCACGCCCTCACGGAATACCAGCGTGAAATAGCAGCATATTGCTGCTGTATTTCGTCTGGTGAGTGTAAGTTCCGGAGAACTTTATCACTGGTGACGAGGCATTCCATCTCAGTCCTCAACTCATCTGCATTGTGATTCATTGTCAAGGATGAAAATAAATGTCATGGGCCGCTGGAATCACTTACCATCAGGTGAACTATGTGCGCTTCCGTTACTCTGAATGTAATAAAAAAAATGTATCATATTTAGTAATGATATGCTATTATTTATATATATCAATAGTAATATATCCCCTGGACCCAGGCACTGGATTTGAACCGTCTTCATCATACATCCATCAAGGAGTCAGAGTGTCAAGGTCAGTGGGCGCCCGAGTTTGCTCAAATGTTTACCTAAACTATAATCACTATAACATACCTATCTTGCGAAGATTCGAACGACGATTGCGTGGTGTAGTGGTTTAATAAACTGACTGCTGCGTCGCGGGTCCTGGTTTCGATTCGTAGCCGAGGTACATTGTAAATCACAAATTGTTGGTTTTCATGTCAGGGTGTACTGTGCACGTTCCGTGTCTTTGACACGGCATCTTCTTTCGATCTTATTGTTTATTGATTGTACAATTTTTGTGTTTGGGCAAATGTTTGCGATACTATAATATATTCTGCGTAGGTGATATCATCTGGTTACAACCAGTATATCTCCATAGTCGAAACCTGTCCTGAACGACGTCATATCAAGAGATATGGTACATATCATAACGTTTCCACTACCTATTATTACGTCGAAATTCTGCTACCTATAAGATACATCATTATTAAATAAAGAAAATACTCCACTACTTTTATCGTGGGGTCTTATTTAAAATATTTAATATGTATTGAAGTTGCATTTTAATAGAATTATAGTATTAAAATGATTCATTAAAAATTTTCAAGTGCAGAGATTTTTGAGCGTTTGAAGAACCTTACATTGAAATGTTATAATATAATGAATGGATTGGAGCTAGAGGCAAGTGTCCATTGAGGCGACGATGAAAAGAGAATTTTCGCAATTTCTCTAGAACTCTCCACCAATCCTCGGCGGGTTTTGGATTGGTTCCACTGCGAGAAAATGAGAAGTATGCATTTTTCGAATAACTTCATTCGTATTACTCGTAAGTTTTGATTGTTCATTTGAATTGAATTTAGTTACGTAGTTACTGTAATTAAATTTTTGTTTTGCTAAGGTCAGCATGCAATTGAATTGATGAAATTGGATTGTACGATACCGTTTCGAAAACACCGCCCACTGTGTATTGATTGTTTTCAAAGATGAAAAAAGTTTTCAATCAGCAAATGGATCATTCTTTCTCACCATCATCTAAGCCCATCACATCTTACCATATTACTTAACATTCTCCCATGATTTCAATGTGTCGTACGTGTGACGTTTACGGAAAGTTAATTTTTTTCTCTCTTATTCAGTTTTCAGTGTTTAACAAAACAAAATGTCCATCTATAAAGCTTAAAAATAATAACAGAAATGTAAAGTTCTTTTTCTTTACAGTGATTGATTGTGAAAGGGAAATAATTTGACATAGATTGATTGAGACAAAGTTGAAGACTGCCATTCTCTTGTATAAAAAAAATAAAACATTATTTACCAAAGCAGAATAAATAATGAAGTTAGGTTAGGTTATGGGAGTATTTAGGTAATATACCATTAATGTATTTATTCTAATCGTAGCTTCTCTTCAATCTTAAACCCACTGGTTATCGGCAATGAACAGCATCACCCACTGATACATCGCTTAGCAATTCAACTGCATGGTACATGGAAACATTTGTGTGTAGTTTGATGATTTCAATTTCCTCCTGGTCGATTTCAAGCATCGCATTATTTTATATACTACCAGATGATGTCAACTCCTCAGCATATAGCATAATATCGCAACCACTGGCTTGATATACCTAGGCCATACTAAAAGACTTTAAGAAACAAAAAATGGCTCAATGTAGAAAGTTGCCGATACTTTTGTCGTAAAGCGAATACGGCCAAATTTATCCTTGGTTCTTAGGAATATATTATGAAAATCGCAGGGCGCTTAAACTCATTAAAACATTTGTAGACTGTGGCGCGAGATGGGACTTCATAATTAAATGCCAATCGAATTCTTTCATAGCTATGTTGTTGATTAAAATCACAACGAAAGTCGTAATTAATCATGGACAGAAAATTGTCTCGAGTTAAATTCATTTTGACTTTGAATTCAGTAAAAATTTTTTAATTGACTCCAATTCACAAAATCAAATGACGCATGTATGCAATATATATTAGGTAACCAAAGAGTTCTATAATCGAATTTTAAAAGTAGTTTTCACTGTCAACGTTTCTTACAGTGCCACGTAATGCATATGCAATATGATCGAAAATAGGTTTATATACATAGATCATAAGTTAACGATATTCTAGATTCAGATCTAACTATTAATCTATTTGGGGATGGTAACGCAACAATTATGACAACATTTCGGAAGTTCTGTGAGCAAGATGCATTACTGGTTGTCTCATTTTAATTGTATTGTATATATATATATTTATATATATTATTTAGTGTATTTTATAGTAATTGTTTTTAAATCTGTCACACCCACATTTGGCACTTGTAATGTCCTGATTTGCATACACGACGCTGCAGTTTGCTTCTCGTCGCTGCATGGCTGGGCTGCAAGACCAAGCCCTCGCAGAAAACCAGCTTGAAATAGCAGCATAACGCTAGTGCGACGATGGATTATACAGTTCACCTGCTGGTAAGTGATTACTGCAGCCCATGAAGCTTCATCTACTTTAGATAAGAAATCACAAGAAGAAGTCAGATTTACATGACCCTTCTGAGGAGCAGATGGAACGCTTCCTCGCCAATATTTAGGTCGCCGGTTTCTTTCAAAACGCCAAAAGCTCTACTACATATTAAACACTGTATATGTTTGAATGGGTCAGGTCGACCGAGGAAGAGCCTTCCCCATATATACCCTACGCCCGTTTTCTTAATATTGCAGCGACTGCTTAACATGATGTAGGTTAGGATCTTCCCTACCGAGGTAACATCAGCTGGTTAATAATAAAGCGAACTCAACACGGCAGATCTAACACGTATGTATGTTGGTATAATATTGTGTACAAATTGTATGTCGGAGGTCAGTGGGTCTGAATGAGGACAAATCCTTTAAGTACAAAAGAAGTTGAGTTATAAGGATACTTGACTGTAGCTTTGTTTGTTTATTTCACAAATAAATTTGATGATGATAATTATTTATTGTTATTATTGAAACTTATTGCTGGTCCTTTTTTTTTTTTTTAAAAGTCCTTTTTTAAAACAATTAATTTTATTCAAATTAAAAATATTAAGTTATAGCCATGTCCTATTACATAGCCCATAGCTGGTAATAGAATCCTGGTTCGAATAAAGGCAAAGCAAATCAAATTTCTTGAAAAAAAATACAAAGACATTTATTTAAATAGTAGAAATAAATCATTCAATTCGGATTATGTAAATACTTACAATGTTCGATATGTTAGATCAAATCAAAAGTACGACATCGAAATATGATAACTCAGATTATTAGCGTATAATTGTAATTTTTTTTATTTCTTTGAGAGTAACAAACGAGCACACAGTTCACCCGATGGTAAGTGATTCCCGCGGCCCATGACATCTACATTCATCCTTGACAAAGAATCATAATGTAGATGCAGACCCTTGAGGACTAAGATGGAATGCCTCGTCACCAGTAAATATAGGTCTCGGGATCCCTAGACTCACCGAAACACGACGAAGCACAGCGGCAATATGCGCGTGATATAGCGGATATTTTGTGAGGGCGTGGTCCTCTACTCCGGTCGAGCTGACCCATTCATTCTGCAGCTAGAAACAAACTGCATTGTAGCTCTACCGCTGTAAAATTAACCAAAGTAAAGCTTTTTATGTGATTTATTAACAAGTTTAATGTGAGTAACAAATGCAAAATCCGAAAGTTTGCTAGCATCAAATTCGTTGTCTAATATTTTTTTCTTTATTTGAAGAACAAAATAATGTTTATTCGATTTATAAAACCCGCGTGTCTTATGTAGTTAGATATTAAACTTTTTCGCATTAAATACAGAAAATGGCCAATACAATTGGGCACATGGCTCTTTTCTTTTGGAGATAATAATAACTTTATCATAATCTAATACTTTAGTAATTATAAATAATAAATTCTACCATATATCTACAGAGTACTATTTGCATTTCAAACTTTAATTTACTAAGTTCCGAATAAACGCCTATCGTCGTACATTCGGCAAATATTAGTGATTAATTTTTTGCTGCAGTTAAGGAAAAGGGAAACTAATTAATACAAGCCGATACAATACTATAGCTGGATCATGTGTCTGAAGTCTTAGGCAATTAGGTAACACTAGTCATAATAACATTACAGGTTTCTTACTACGTCCCACATAAAGTTTTTTCTACATTATTAGTAATAGATTAAATCCATAAGATGATAAAACCTGATAAAAAAATGTGTCACAAGCAAATAAATATAGAATGCTATATAGATGTAATGTTGGAAGGAGTATCAGGTACAAGTGCCCATTGAAACGACGGTGAAAGGAAATTTTTGCAATATCTGTAGAGCCCTTCACAATTCGCTAGGATTGGTCCTTTTGTGAGGAAGTGTAAAGAGTGACCTTTCCGTTATTTTTTCTCATATAAAGTAATAACTTTTCTGTCTAAACAATTTAACTCTATTTATGTCTGACAGTTTATTAATTTAATATAATTTCAATATTGCCTTTAACTCTCAAATATTTATACCTAAGTATATAAATATATATAATAATAAATATAATAAATAATGTTAAAAAATGTTGCTGGGCAGGCGAATGGAAACCTCGTGCGCTAATACAATCTTCCTTAATTGTCATCGGTTCTACAGTTTTAATTTCTAGCACCACGAGATTTTAGTTTGTTTAATTTTAATTTTTATATTTACGTTTTTGAAATGCAATACCAAATGATTGGAATAACTTGCCCGCTTAAATACTATTCGGGTCTTCGAAAGCAGAGTGTATCGGCATTTGGCAGATTCCATCACCACATAACATTAGGCTGATGCAGTCAAACACACTTTTTTATTGCGCACAAGGACATATATAATTATATATGTCCTTGAAGGACCTCACCCTCAAAGATACCTAAAAATAAATAAAGAAATAAATAATAAAAGATACATAAAGTACCTACTTAAAACAGTAGCTTAAGGCTATAGTCTACACTTATCACAAGGAGAATTGTGTGTTGTTTGTAGACCTTAGTTTTATATATACTTTAAAAGCGTAACGATATATTAACAGTCCATGCAAAAAAGGCTATAGTTAGCTAACCTGATTCATCAAAAAATCCTCTTTTCTGACTTCTTTCACAAGTCTCGGCATACGGGCAATCAATCTGTTAATGATGTCTTGTGATATATTGCTCCAAATTTCGTTCACGAGGATGGGCCCCGATTACGGACGTTCCTATCAAGCTCTTCCCACAAAAGTTATATATATATATATATATATATATATATATATATATTTAATATTATCTTTCGTTCATTCGTCATATTATACACACTATATATTGTTTAACATAATTTGTCTACTTCTCGGACATAGCAGCTTAAAACTTGAAACTATTGATATAATTCAAACTTAGATGTTCGCTTTGAAATATGTTTAATAAATAATTTACGATAAAGTTTTAGTATGAAGCAACAGCGGTCTTCGCAATATTAAATTCCAAAAGGTGTCACTCCCTCGTACTTGTCAGTTAAGTGACAAGATAGTAATTATTTTCAAAGGGCAGACAACTGACGTTACTTGTTACACGTAAATTTATTAGCATATTTTAAGATTTAATAGGACGAATCTGTTATAGCGTCAATTTATCGAAATTATTTGAACCCCACAATTATTTTAGTTGTATTGTGAATATTTGTGTTATTTAAAAGAAAGCAAATAGAAATGATTACTCCATTGAAATAAAGATATGGTCAAATTGTAAAATGAAAACTGTTTTGGATTTTCTTTTAAGGGAAATATGAATTGAGTAATACTTTTAATTTTTTAACAGTGGCAGACCTACACTGCAGTTTGTTTCTAGCTGCGGAATGAATGGGTCTGCTCGAATGGGGTGGGGCCACGACCTCACAGAATACCAGCGTGAAAAAGCAGCATAATGCTGCTGTGTTTCGTCTGGTGAGTGCAGGGATTCGGCGACCTTTATTACTGGTGTCGAGGCTTTCCATCTCAGTCCTCAAGGGTAACAACGCATCTGCATTATGATTCCTTGTCAAGAATGAATGTAGATGTCATGGGCCGCAGGGATCAATTACCATCAGGTGAACTGTGTGCTCATTTTAAGTTAATTAAAAAAAAAATATATGAAAATTTACATAAATTATACTGAACTATAAATATATATGGCGAATAAATAATTCAAATTAGTAAAGTTATTACTCGGTAACCAAATAAAGCTTTTGATGCTCAAACCCTAATAAAGCCAAAACTTTAGGCACATATAAGGCTTTATTAATATTAAGTTAAGGAAATGCCTGCTGATATTTTATACATAAGTGAGGCCGTCGTACCTCGTGACGTCATTATAACAGTAGCGTTGACTGACAAAGCAATTAATATAACATTATAACGTTAGTGAAAAGTCAGGAACAGTTTTGCAATTAATAATTCGAATAAAGAGCGCTGATAGTGGATTATGGAAGTAAGTTTAGTCTCACGTTAATAGACAAGAAAATATTTTTTAATCGCTTTATTAGAAATCTAAATATCGTTTCTTTATTAGAAAGTAAGAGTGTACTAAGAGTATACAGTTCACGGATGTAAGAGCCAATGAATGTCATTATCATTAGGTATATCTTAGATCCTTGATGTAGACTCAGGTTCCAAATGTAGCTCTTGAAAACGAGCACGATCGTCACCAATAATAATGTCTCTTGGTTTTTTCACTTAAAATTCGATTTATTATGCTAAACATATCACGTTATTTAGCAGAAATGTGAATTACATGACTGAATTGTTTAATTTGACTGTGGAATCACACGTTATTCGCGATGTCAAGTAAATATGTATCTCTATTAATCTACAAGATTTACTGCCCTGTCAGTAACGTACGTTGTAACACACAAGTTAATTTAACTGTCCACTTAATAATAAAGGCATGCCAGTAGCCTAGTAGTTGCAGTACTAGAAGTTCAGTTTTAACAAGCAAACCGAATTCGATTCCCGCTGCCGGCTCCCTACTCAGCGGGCCTCCCGCTCGCGAAGAGTCTAATTAGATAAAGCTGTAAAGGTCTCTGGACCAGCAGCAATACTTACACACAAAAAAAAATTTCGCTGCCGGCACCAATGAAATTGAATTTTAAGTGCTCTAAAGGAAAATATCATCACGAAACTTATGTCTAAGAATTTTTTTTTTTATTTTATCAGCAGTTTTTATACATATTCAAGTATTTTTAACAAACAAGATACCTCGTTAAGTCGTCATCCAGTATAACCTATTTTCATTTTGGAGAACGAATCCAGATGGACATTCGTTCCATGTATATAAATAGAATAGGTCCTGAGATGAAACGGTTTTACCAATAATTGAGTCTTCAAATCCCCAAAAGCAATGATCATGTTCATTTATAACTCAAATACATTGGGTAAACCAATTCGAACATTCCTGACACACATGTTAATGTCATCGTTACGAGCTAAATAAAATTCAATTGCATATTTAGTATTTACTATTTAAATTTTACATAAAAGTATTAAGAGAAAAGTGTGATGTCATTGAAATTTATAATGTCATTTTATTGACGAGAAAATCAAATTATGTATATTCAAATGAAATTATTCCAATCAACCCGGGTTATTGAATGTAAATTATTTGACCTCCACCCGATTGATTTACTCATTAATTTATGCAACGTAACCGTATGCATACATAACTGCTTATGAAATGTGTAATTATCAAGAAAGTTTTAAACAAATTATCACAGTAAAGTAAATAAAGTAACAATTAAATGTAAAGTTTTAAAAGAAAATTATTAATAGTCATTTACGTTTGAAACACGCCAACAGATTGCCACGAAACACGATAATGGACTACATGACATTACATACATTTACAACAATGTTCCCAAAGATTTGAAAGTAACAGAGATTTCAAAATTATTTAAGTCCGAATTAAAAAGACTCTTCCAAAGAAAAGCTTACTATTCTTTAAAAGAATTCTTCAATGATAATTTTTAACTAGTGTTCTTATGCAATTGGGATAAATATTATTAGTATTTATTATCAGTGTAATTCTTTCTTTTGACTAATTTTGTATACCCGCAGGGTAGGACATAGCTAGACAAATTATTTCTGAATTATATATCTAATACTTATGGTCCACAAATAAATGATTTCGATTTGATTTGATTTGATGATAATGACATCGCACTTTTCTCTTGATATATTAAAATACAATGGAAATAGTAAATACTAATTATGCAATCGAATTTTATTTAGCTTGTAACTATAAAATTAACATGTATGTCAGGTATCATGTATGGAATGTTTGATTTTGTTTACTCAATGTATTTGAGTTAAAAATGAACACGATCATCACTTTTGGGGTTTTGAAGACTCAATTATTGGTAAAGAGCCATTTCATCTGAAGTTTTTTTAATTTTATGGAACGAATCTCCATCTGGATTTATGAAAGCGTCTATAACCTAATGGTTTAGGGTACGGTCTGTGAAACTTTAGATTCGAATCCGCCATTCGACTATTGTCATATACCATTTCCTATCACAAGAATTTTAAGCTTAGTTTAAGTGGTTAACCGGAATTTTAGTAATGTATTTCACTGTTAGCATTCATTAAAAAAAAAAGGTTTTATGGTTCACGTAATATATGATTAAGATGATGACTTTGACGGGAGGTAACTTATTCTTAAATCAATCAAAAATACGTATTAACGAAGATAATCCGCCTGACATAAGTGTAATTTTTTACGCTGCGTTCTTTTGAATCCTTTATAAAACCACGGATAGACCAGTGGTTTTATTAATAACCAGTAAGCGTACGATTACGATACGAATCTGAGGTCAAAATTTGTTATAAGTTTAAAGACAATATTACAATGTTATAGCTTTAAGTTGTAATAAAATTTTTAGAAGCATAGAATGTGGTATCATAATTAAAAAAATAATAAACATCGTGTAAAAAGATAATTAAACTACTAATAGTAATAGATATAATAGGTGGCAAACGAGCGTGCAGCCCACCCGATGGTGAGTGATCACCGCCGCCCATGATCAACCGCAACACTAGAGGAATCGCAAATACGTTACCGTAATTATACAGGTATGCGCTAAAGTCATGCGTACTCGTAAGCGTCCATTCGGTGAAAGGAGATTTTTGCAATTTCCCGAGGACCCTCCACGATCCTTTGGGATTGGCTCCGCTATGAGAAAATACGAAAGGATGATTTTTTCATGCGTTCATTGCTCAAACATTTATTCATATAAATTCTTTATTTATTTTTGCGTTCAGTTCTATGCGTCAAAGTAACTTTTACCTCTTTGATAACATTTATTAGAAATTTCTTGTCACTTTCAATGAAAAACGTCTACGCTATTATTTAGCATCTCAAAATCAAATATGTAACTCAAACTAAATCAAGATATAATTTTGAACTTGTTTTGTATGCCGATTTTAGCCCTATTGATTTCTTTCGATATTTTTGGAAGACATTAACTTTGGAAGGCAATAACTGTAGATAATATGGCATTGCTACTTGCCTTAGTAGTCGGCGATCTTGGCTCAGGAGCTCAGAACTCAGGAGGCAAGGGTCCTTAGGTCCTGAGGATTGAATCATCCGAAAATTTTATTTATTACTTTTTAATTCTGGCCAAATTTTGAGTTTTATTATACTGTAATTGGCATTGCTTAAACTTTGAAATTTCTGTAATATTGAATATACGTCGCCTAGAAATAATGTCGATTGTAGCTTTCGAATATTTTTTATTCCAACAATTCAATTCAACTTTTAAACATAGTGACTGACGGCCGCGTGGCGTAATGGGGGCTTACGAGTAGCCTGGAAGTTGCGGCTCCTTGGTTAGTCTTGCCGAGAAAAAATATTTGTAGGTGGCACATTATAGGCATAAAATATTTAATGAAATGTAATTCTACAATTATTATTAAAAAAAAATTATAACTTTATAAATGGGGGACGTAATTCCTTTAAAAGATGGGATTGTTATTTACTGATGTTGAATACAGTACAATGATGTTCTCCTTCTGGTCGATTTTAACCATGGAAATATTATTTGGCTATTATCAAATAATTTAAACTGCGCGGGATATATTGTAGAGCATTTTTTTTGCATTTTCTCAAACATAGATACACTTACCGTGCTTTTCCCTAGTCCATGCATTGTCAATGCATCGGCATTACGTATGTCCAATATGTGCAAATATACAGGACGTACATTCAAGACCCGAATAGTACAATTTACAAATAACAATTTGTGATATACAAATATTATTCTTTGGCTATAATTAAAAACCAAGACCAAGTTACTCTAATCACTACGCCACACGGCCTGTATTTATTAATTGCATCTGCTGATAAGGTTATGGTTTATGATTCTCATCTGTGCCAGTTGTCGTTGATGAATCTGTCATGTCCACGAAAAATAAATCTCTAATAAATTGTTAACTTTTAAACAACAATAGATAATTTATATTTAGTACATAAATATAGAAATCAAAACGAAATTTTGGGTGAAAACTAAATTAATGAATAAGCCTTAAAAAAAGGTATAAAAGATTGTCTTCATTTTCTCTTAAGAGAAGCAGGACATTTGATATTTTCATTTTCTTATAATTATTATAGTTGCGCATTTTTTAATAGGATTAACATTTTATACATTGAGTACATCAATTTCAAACTATAAATATTGTTCGTGAATAAATAATCCCACTAAGTAAAGTTAGTAGTCGAACTACAAACTAACTTGACGTCTCCGAAGCTCAATCCCTAATAAAACTACTTCAACTTTCGACAGCATATTAAACAAAACTTAAAGTACATATGTGGTTTTATTAGTATTAAGTTAAGACATACAATTGGGGTCATAACTCGTGATGCCGTTGTAACAGTAGCGTTGACAAATCAATTAATATAACATTAATGTTTTTGAAAAGTTAGTAGAACAGTTTTCCACTTAAAACTTTCAGTATAGAGGGTCTATAATCGCTTATGAATTAAGCTAGGGCCACGTTAATAAGCACTTTCATAAATCATCTTGTCTAAAAATTCATTGATGGTCGATTTCGAGCCTGATGGTATCTTCTGTTTGCGTCAAATGCGCAGAACATATTGACTTTATTTGTTTTTTGCACTTTAGCAAGTACTTCATTCCCACCTGGTCAGCCCGACCGGAGGACCACGCCTTCATAGAATAATTACATAAAATTAATAGCGTGAAATACCAGCATAACGCTCCAGGTAATCCATCTCTGTTTTCTGGGTTGACAACGCATGAGCTTTTGGAATATTTATTGAGGACGGATGTACGGATGACGCCATGGGCAGCAATGCTCACTTATATCCAGACGAACTAGAATGCCTCGTTAGCAATAATTATGGAACTAAGCTGCTAATTTACGGAAGTGTTACGAGAGAATGTGAAATAAGCACATTTAATGATTTCTTTTAAATCAAATGACATACTTATTTAATGTTACTGTTGAACATTAATTGTGATGTCACGTATATTTATCAATCTACTAGATTTAGTGTTCTGTCAGACAACCAAATGTATCTTCGCTATTCTTCATGTTCTAGCACATACAACAAGTTAATTTAATTGTCTAATTAATTTTAGTAACATAGTTATGGGGTTATTTTACCTGTTGTATCTCTTTGTCATCGTTGGAAATGTTATCGCAATAGTTAATATAGTATAAGTTTCATCAACCTATAATTCATGTTTATTATGTATAAATAACGAGAAACTTTGTATAAGCTACGGCGGGATAGGACTATCCTCTTCAATAGAGTGACCATTATTACCACTAAAATTATATCTTATGTTATAATAGCGTATTATAAATGTAGTTACATTTATATAATTTAATTCTTAATTAATTTCTGACATTTTGTAATAGCTTGCGTCTAATAAAATAAAATCTAATTTTGCTTTGACACACTGGAATTAAGAACTAAATAACGGTAAATATAATTCCACACTTATTGGATATGGAGATATTGTAAATATATCTAATAATAAATCTCATATTCTTGCAAATAAATGTCCATCTCTGTAAATTTGCAGAATGTCGAATGATGGGAGGGCTATGTTATGTAAAGTTAACATAAAATTTCATTTTCTAACACCTTTATTTTATCTGTACATGGTCTCGATAGTTAATAAACATTGTATGGTCACCATACGTACACAATGGATGTATAAAATGTGTGTGTACGGTTACGCTGCATACATTGATTAGTTAATCAATCATGTGAAGGTCAAATTATTTACATTCAGTAATCCGACTCGATTAATTTCATTCCAATATACGTGATTTGATTTGCTCCCTTTATATATTTGTCACTTACATTACATTATGAATGTTATTTACATAGAACAATTTTGTCAACCATATAAATGGATAGGACGTTAAATTTAAATATTTACTGGCTTGTAACAAATAGTTACTACCTATTGGATTCTTCCATGCACAAAAATCCCTCACTATAGCTGTGACGGTACCAGACAAGAAACAAAAAGCTCCAGTTAGATATTTTTGTATTGTTCAATGTATTTGAACAAAATTCTTTGGGTTGATTATAGCTTGTGCTAAAAATGTAAAAATATCAGAATATTGATATTACATAGGGAGACCAGAGGTAAAGACAGTTACCAACACGAAACACGATGATAGCGCACCTATGGGGTGTAGCAATCAGCAGTGCGGATTCTTCTGAAGACTGTCGTCGTAGTAATTAACTTTACGAAACTCAAAAAAGATACGTAAAAATTTTTTAAAAAATAAATATTTAATAAATCAATTTTTCTATTTTAATCACTTTTCCGTCATTGGAGTAACTATCATTAAATATCATGTCTGGTGTCCATCCCATAAATTCATTGAAAATAAGTAATAAAAATCTATCATTGTATTTTAGTAGTTGTTATTATATTTTGATTTTAGTAAAAGTGTTGTATACAACTGTTTATAGTTCAATTATTTGTAAAACAAATAAATATTTACTAAATCAATTTTTCTAATTTAATCACTTTTATTACCGTCATTGGAGTAACTATCATTAAATATCATATGTCTTGTGTCCATCCCATAAATTAATTGAAAATAAGTAATAAAAATCTATCATTGTAGATTTAGTAGTTGTTATTATATTTAGATTTTAGTAAAAGTGTTGTATACAACTGTTTATAGTTCAATTATTCGTAAAACAAATAAATATTTAATAAATCAATTTTTCTAATTTAATCACTTTTATTACCGTCATTGGAGTAACTATCATTAAATATCATGTCTGGTGTCCATCCCATAAATTAATTGAAAATAAGTAATAAAAATCTATCATTGTAGTTTTAGTAGTTGTTATCATATTTAGATTTTAGTAAAAGTGTCTCGTATACAACTGTTTATAGTTCAATTATTCGTAAAACAAATAAATATTTAATAAATCAATTTTTCTAATTTAATCACTTTTATTACCGTCATTGGAGTAACTATAATTCAATATCATGTCTGGTGTCCATCCCACAAATTTATTGAAAATAAGTAATAAAAATCTATCATTGTAGTTTTAGTAGTTGTTATTATATTTAGATTTTAGTAAAAGTGTTGTATACAACTGTTTATAGTTCAATTATTCGTAAAACAAATAAATTATTAAACACGAGAGCTACGATTTGAAAATATAATAAGGTTTTTAAAGAATATATTTAAGTCCAAATAAAATTGTTAGAGCAATAGAAAGTGATGCAGTAACTAACATAATCAAGTTGGACGATTTGACTATGGAACAATAGAAAACGAGAATACTTTACTCCTAAGCGCTAAATCCTTGCTCCTAGGTGTCCATAGATGCGACGGTGAAAGAAGATTTTTGCAATTTCTCGAGAACCCTCCACGATCCTCTGGGATTGAATCCGCTATGAGAAAATACGAAAAGATGAATTTTTCACGCGTTCTTTACTCAAACATTTATTCATATAAATTCTATTCCTTATTACTGTACCCAGACAATGTCTATACACGGGAGTGATTTTCACCTCTGAAAACATTTATTGAAATACCTACAAAAAATAATTGAAAAAACTGTGCAACCGTGAAATGTTTTATACATATAAAACTAGATCCGTATATAGTTTTGAAGTACTTTTATATATTAATATTTCAAAATTTTGACTCTATTATGTCTGATAGAAACAACCTAAATGTATCACGGTGCGTTATTGAGATATATTATAAAAATAACGATATTTTTGTTCGAAAGTAAAGGTGATAAACGGAACCAATATGGTTCTACGGTTTCTTACACTAACCATACGAAAGAAAACAGCTTTACTATTTGTGGGAACTAATATTTTGTGGGAACGTGATCCATAAATCAATTAATTTATCAATTTAATTATTACTTTTAGATACTCCAATTCTAAAATTACCTGTTTCAAAGTAAAAAATATATCGTAACTCTCAGTTAGACCAGTTAGCACTTTAACCAATAAGCTCTGAAAAGTGGCCTCTCATAGGTATTTAAGATCAGCCTTTCTTGAATATTGAAAAATCTTTATTTATGGAGCTTTTGAATGGATTTTATTCCTTAACTTGAATTTAGTTGGAAGAAAAACTTATATTAAATTACTTAACGCGCTTAAGCAGATCATATTCTAAATATATTAAGCTGAAATTAACCCCGAAAACAGCAAGTTAAAAAATATTTTTAAACAAAACTAGGTCAAAAACATTTCTCAATTAAGTCTGGAACCGAGTTTTATTACTGTGACCTCTGTTAGGGTACCGAGTTGGGATTAATTTGTTCCGTGCCTTTACCTGTAGCTTTAATGGTACGTCACGTAATTGTTTAAGTTGACAAACCAATTGTTCACAGGACAGTTTATTAAATAAAACTCCTTTAACGGTATTGTTTTATAAAATGATAATATTGCTACGTATACGTCAGGCTAGGCGAAGATAGAACGCAAAAGTATTTTAAAATATTATACCTTTAGTGTTCCCACGCTGCTGCTATATTATGTAACATATAACTATTTATAGTAATACGACAATTTATGTTTGTTTTTTTTTGTCTGTGCGTTTGTGCACGCTTATCTTCACCATGGCTAAACAGATATGAATTTCGTTTTGATGTCAGTAATGTATAAAATGAGCTTGGCCTAACATTTATTCTTTGTTTCATATATCTAAATGTGTTTAGGAGTAAAAAGGATACGTGTATGTAAATTTTAAAGTACGTCTTGTCCTCGTTTGCCGTAACGTGGTTTGACGAAATCGCAGGCACAGCTGGTTATATAATATATTTTGAATTATAATATCATATTCATTATATACGAATTTCTGAGAGATTTTGCCATAGTGATAAAAATGTTTGGATTAAGAAATGACGTCATTGATATCGATGCATAAATACAGAGAATATGGAGAAAAAATTGTGCGCGAAATTCAAGTAATATGTTATGTAGTTTATTTAAAGGTCAGACTAAAGCGTTGAGAATAAGTTTGAACAATATTAATCTAACTATTTCTATTCGTCTGCGTCCGTCCTAGGTCAAACCCACAAGGAATTGGTCTTCTACATTTTATGTGGAAGTTCTATTAGGCTTGTCTCATCTTTTTAATGACATATTTTTATAATGAAAATAAAATATAACTTAATTAATGATACAGATAATATATATACATATAACATGGTAACTTTGAAGTTACGTTTTGAAGCGTCAATAGCCGAATTGTTTAGGGTCTGTGAAACATAAGGTCGTAGGTTCGAATCGACCACTCGACAATTTTCGTGAACCGTCTACTAGCACAAGCATTTTCAGCTTAGTTAGATTGGTTAACCGGAATGACAGTAATTTTAATAGCATGGATAAAAAACTGACATACGATCTACTTCATAAAAATCTTGTTTATATGTATATAGAACTCATGTATTTACTCATAATTAAGTATCAAATTTCACCATGCAGATTAAACTAGCACTAGTAATTATCTATGCCATCTGTGTCATCTAACACCTAGCGTGGGTCATATACAAAATAGCCAACCAAGGATAGACTAATCGATATAATAATTATTATTTAATATGATTGGCTTTACCTTACCAAGGTTATTGTTTTATTTGTTTCAGCTATCAAATATTCAAGTAACCGTTTTTTTTCATAAAGTTTAACATACATATATGTACGATAAACGTCAGAAACTTTTCTTGGAAATTGACCTATTAAATGATGGCTTTAATTTTATCCCCCGATTACTGTTTTTCAATAGTTTACAAATACACAGTTCATCTGTTGTTAAGTTTCTATGGTATATCAATCAAATCATCAAAACATCCAATAACATCCTGAACTAAAATTCAAGATGCTATTACTATTTGTATGGTCACCCCTGAGGACTGACCATACAAAGTACAGTAGCATTATGCTTAGATTTCACGTCGAAATTCTGCGTTAATTCGTCATTACAATCATCTTAGTGCATCACCAAAAGATAACACTCTTGAACAAAGCCCTGACTCAAAGACTGCCACGGAGCAATATACTAGGCCACCTGCAATCATCGACTTGCATACGTTGTTCTACTCCAACTAGTCTTACTAAGTTAGACCGCTAAGTAGACCACTGCACTGCCGTCCATCCTTAACGAGTATTAGTTTTGCACTTGCGCTGTCACCGCGTAACAGTGGTACAGCTACACTGTAATTTGTTTCTAGCTGCACAATCAATAGGTCACCTCGAGCGGGGTAGGACTACGCTCTCACAGAATATCAGCGTAAAATAGCAGCATAATGCTCCTGTGTTTCGTCTGGTTAGTGCAGGGATCCGGAGACGTGACTAGGCATTCGATCGCAGCATCCTAGGGTGACAAACGCATCTGTATTATGATTCCTTGTGAATGTAGATAACATGGGCCACAGAATTACACACGCCACCAGGTGAACTGTGTGCTTGTTGGTTACTCTCAAGATAACAAAAAAAAACTCATGAAGAGCGTGATCAAATGCTTCGTTATCTGTTCCACTCACGATACGAAACACATCAACTGATATTCTGTCTTCTGTATATAGTAAGCATAAGTGCAAACATAAGCACCCACTCGTCGACCCCTTGTCTAGTCCGATGAAATGTATGTGCAGTAAGATCGAAGAAAGATTGAGATGCCTATGAGTTTCCTAGACACGGGGCTGAAATTAACCGAAGAGCGTCAAATATTAATAGACAAATGTTGTTTCTAGCTAGGAATAGATACCCAGGACCCGCAATGCAGCAGCCTGGAGCTCTGCCTACTATGCCACGTGAACGTCATGCGTATAAAAAGACTCAAAACAATTATACACTTTGTCTATCATTGAAAGCAAAAACACTTCCTTCTTATTCAAAAATGAGTCCAGGCGATGCCATTGTGTTCGTTAATGAATATTTGATGCGCGCTTTGAGTGTTAAATATTTCGTTAGAAAGTCCCCACAGCACAGTTCGATTTCTGGTCACGTCACGTCGCCTAGTGTGAACTTATATAGCTTCATTCACCGCATTGTCAGACTTCCCTTTATTTATTAGATAAATGTCTTTAAGAATAATGTATAATTATGCCGTCTTAATAGTAATGTTAATATGTTGAATTATAAATTATTTTCTTAGAATAAATGTCAATTATAAATAGAGACTCTAGGTATTTTATATCATCAAATATAGAAGAAAGAGCTGAAAACGCGTTTCATAACTTATCTTACCAGTGGCGAATCACGCTATGTGACCCATACATATAAGCGCACCTAGACTACGGGATATACGGGTCAGCTGGTCTGGTGAATGATCGTGCATTCACAGAATACCAACGTGATATAGAAACATAACGATACTGGATCATTTGGTGAGTGTTGAGTGGAGTTGGTGGAGAAACTCCGCCTCAGTACTAAGCGGTACGATGCATATGCATTTTGAACAATTTTTGTTGAGGATAGATGTAGGTGTAACAAACATATTGATGTACATACATCATCATATATAAAACAAGTAATTTGGATCGTGAAAAATTAAACCAGTACCAGCCAAACTTATTATAGTACGAATATATATATTAGCCATCGCACTCTTACTGCTTTCAAAATTACTCTTTCTTTGTTAATGAAGTTTAAAAAATAATTCATATATTCTTTTCTCAACGCATTTAAAGGTTTATTTTTCTATAAACTATATACTAGTTCAAAACCTATATTAAATCTCTCATCCACGTACCTCGACACCTACGACCGACGGCTTGGCCTTAAGTATTTACTTGTTTATTTACTTGGCCTTATATACGGACACATTTATAAAATAAGTATTAGCAACCATTCTACACTTCAAGGGAGACAGGACTGTGTCTCCTAAATACATGTTGTTTAATGACCTAATTAGGAGACCAGTATTATCCAACCCATAACGTAATTATGTTCAGGATTACGGTGTAAATTATTGTACTAAAATGCTGCAAAGATTTATTTAATGCATTAAAGAAATCGTCATTAATATTATTATTATAGAAACCTCCGAGAATCAGTCTATTCTTTTTATTTAAAACATAATGGTAGTACGCTTTTAACATTACTAACATTTCATTAATCATTCCAACTATTCTTAAATGCTTGTTTAAATACTATTCCATCCAACTATTAACTATAACTTAAAAAATAAAATGATTCATGTCAATGGTCGAAGGGTGGATACAACGTTTGAAAGACGTACGTATCCCAAATTATTATTTAATTGAAGCACAGATGGACACAAAAATCACGAGAATCTCTCTCAGTGATACAACGGGAGGTTATGTTTATTTTTAAATAAAATTAAGTGATTACCACTTGTTTGCGCCCTGCTAGACGAATCAGGGTGTGGAGACAGACAGACGGTGGCAAATCTATCTGACCACGAAGAACCCAAACCTGTCCTACCTGTGTATGCGGAGGTCTTTTAAGCACCGTCCTCGTAAAACAGCCAAAGTGCTGGCTATGAACACAGAACCAAAACTCAGTGATATTGGCCCTGGAGATAAAACTGTTACACCATTCCTACACGGTATGCCTGCGGTTATCATTAGATCCAGGATTTTTCTTAGTAATCCAAGACTAGTGTGTAATATAAAATGAGGTTTGTGTCCAAATAAAAGATGAACATCAGAAATCGCAGGGATATATCCATTTATGCTTCAAAGGGATGTTGCCTTTTACTTGTTAGCGCCTAGTTTTCCAAATATATTTCTCAATGATGCTAGAATATAGTGTTATTTTCCCATCTTGTTAAATACGGGAAAATCGTGGTTATAGTGCTTTGGAAACGTCCACGTCCTTTACCACGTACGGACAACCTTTAAGTATGATATAATGATGATATATTAATGAGTTATTTCTAAACAATCATAACATTAAATGATCGTCTAAGCCAATTTAGTGAACCGTATTAGATTACGCAACCGATACAATAACAGTGGAATTAGCGTTCGGCAAACAAAACAGCGGTCGTTAGCTGTTTTTCATTATTCTTTTACCATTGTTTCGTTAAATTCGATTGAAAGTATTGTTCCCACGTTCCAGAAGATATGATCCATTGTCACTGGGTAGGGTTTTGTGTAGCTACTTAGTAAGTTTTGTATCACGAGATAGTAATTTCACAATCCGTGGCACTCAAATCGCTCGATTTTTAAATTGAACTTATTATAAATATATATAAATATAAAATTGCATATATTTCTTTTGACCTAAATTAATTTTTTTATTAATTATAGCAAAAAAAACAGTAGTTTTTTTATAACATTATAATACATTACCTTTTTCGACAATGATCATTGTGTCTGTAAATAATGAATAATATTGTAGTAACTTTAAAGGATTTTGACATATTTGACATTTAATATTTTTTGATGTAATGCATTATAATTAACTTGCATGCTTTGTGTAAATGGCTATACAAGAGAAACCATTGCATAATTTGAAATTTGTACCATCCTAATTAATACCTTGTATAATGACAAATAAATTATTATTATTATTAAAACGAGCTTGTAATGAAAAAACGGTGAAGAAAATCTTTCTCTCGATTTTCAAGGCACAACCTTTCTCTACGCATGGATTGTCTGGAAGAAATCGCGCATTCAAAGCGATCAGACCACCTGTTGTAATCTTCCATTCTGTTTCTATCTATCTGTATATCTGTATCTGTATATTATGTACAGTGTAATAAAGAACATATTGATCTATGTTTGAGGTATATATATATATATAATAAATGCTTAATAATGTTCCTATTTAATTATGAGCTCAGCCCTTTAGCACCAATTTAGTTTTCTACATTTACAATACCAAAACTAGTTCATTCAGAAACAAATCTAAAATCGGAAGTCTAGTTATTTCAAATAAATGACGATTGAGAAACATATAATAAATAAAAAATTAAACGATGAAGGTTCAATCTCAGACCCACATAATGTCAATTATGATGCCATGTTGATGAGTTAGTTGATGTCCACGTGTCATAGTGGTTAGTATACCTTGGTGCTGCATCGTGGCTGCTCCGTGATTCCCATCCTTGGTTAATTTTTGGTGTATCACTTTTGTTTGTTTGTGTTGAGCTGCGGAATGTTGTATGTATGTATGTGCTTGACACTGCATCTCAACATTCCTCCAATCTTATCGCACATGCAATACATCGGACTATAGTTGACGCATTATGAACTGAGGCTTCGGGTCATAAATCATATTTATCTGTCTGTCTCGCTCGCACTTACAGGTCTTATGGAGGTGTAGTGATGTGCGTAAGAATTGTAGAAGTGCATTTCGATAGCGGGATAGGTACGATCGATATACTAAATTATGTTAAGTATTAATAGGAATAATTTAGTGGATTATTGAAATTGATGCAAGCTTTTTCTCGGGGTCAGTTTTCAATTCTTTTAAAAACGGGAATAAGTTCTGAATAACAGCCCGAGCTTGAGCGTGATGTCAGCATTCAATTTCTTCAAAACCACGTTAGAAAATAAATTCTCCATTGTGCGTATTGCGTAACGAAGCGTAAGTAATGTAATAAGTGTCATAACAAAAAATTATATTATAATATATTTATAGAAAAACAACAACCCTTATTCTTAATGACCAATCAGGAGTCAGAGTGCTAATGAAGGTCACGATGACGCATCGACCCCGCGTGCGCAGGTAGCTAAGTATCGATAACGGGTTGCATTGCGTGCACATTCCTACTGTCAGTGACATTTATTGCCCGACGATTCAGTTTAAAATGCATCGACTATAAGAATATATTCTATACCATGGGCGAAATCAACTAGGAGGACATCATTTTGTGCCTGATAGTGCGGTAACAGCCAGTGGAATATAATGTAATTCCGCGAGTATGACATTAAAAAAAATTACTTAAGCAAAAATAGCACACTAAATTTGTAGATATTTTTTACACTATAATACATTTTATTAAGTGAACATAATTGTATTTGTTTTTCTTTATGGTGTTAAAGTTTTGACCGTAATTAAACATAATCATAATACTGTAAAGTACATTTCTCCATTGAAGTGACGTTTTCCCTTTCGCTAGATAGATATTTCTAGTTTTTCACAAGTTGAATCTGTTCAAATATGTTCTCATAAGAATAGATTAATCGATTTCCACCTGATATCACGCCGCATTTTTTTTCTACTTTTATCTTCTTTGGAGACAATTTAAAAATGTGTTTTCCCCAAACTTGATTGATGAGCTTTTGAAGCAAGTTATTTAGCTCTTTCAGTAACTCTTGTAAAATTGCGTGTATCTACATAGACATGTGCTAAATTCATGTAAAAAGTGGTAAAGTCCTCCTGGCCTATTACGACAATGGTGACATAGCCTTGTCGTTTCACAGGCCATATTTACTTAAAGTCACCTAAGTATTTACGCTTTGAATTAACGATATATCTATAATACTAGATATAGCGTATCCTACTAATTATAACAAGATAGAGACACAAATTAAACAACATGAGTGAGTTACAAATATACCCACATCGGCCAACCCAGCATCCGTGGACCCAGGACCACCAGTCACTAACATAGGTATTATGTGACATCTAAAAAAAAAATTATCATCAAGACACCAATTTAAATATGTTATAATTGATAAATAGATCCTATGTTGTTGAATAATATTGTAATGAGACTTATAAAAGTCTACGAAGTTTTAATCAGTTCGACATTGAATTCAATCAAATTGGTTTAACTGAGATGGAATGGTAATTCGAATTATAATTGTTTAAGCCAGAGCCTTTTACGAATTCAGTCACATAATTTCGGTTTAGAAGCTTTCTTGCGTAGGCGTAACGGTTATTCAATTCAATGGAATTTGGCAGAGACAAATATTTTATATTAGAATGTCAGACACACTCTTCACCGTGTCGAGATGTAGTACTCTTATTATTATATGAATTATTAGACTGCGAAGGCTTCAGTAGGTTCTTAGTTAGTTGCTCAGGTGAGACATTCTTGGCTCGGAACGTTACCTAGAGCTTTATTAATTTTTTTTTGTTTTTCATGTGTACCCACCTCTGCGGGATCACGGATGGGTTATGTCGGACCCGCACCGAGTAAAACCCTATGGTGTTCCTCTATCGTTGCGTATAGCTGGGTCACGGGAATCATCCCTCCAGGCACGGCGCGCCGGAACACGAGCGCGTCATTCCTACTCGATCGGACTCGGAGTTGACGCTGAAGAAAAAGTGGCACAAGAAACTCCAGCGATGCACATTTTATTGACTAGATTTAATATATCGCGAGTTATTTTTGGATATGCGTCAGTTCATTTTGAGATTTAAATTAATTATGGCTGAAACGATGTTGTGACAACGTATATTTGCGGTGATCCTTACGCTTGCCGTTGGTATTAGTTCCAGCAGTTTACTTCAGTGGGAGAGCAGGTTACTTACAGTGGTAGTGCAGTTTACACTACAGTTTGTTTCTATCTGCAGAATGAATGGGTCAGCCAAGATAAATCGCTATTTGACCCGCTGAGTTCTCCGTAACTCACCGGGACTGATGCGAGAGGACTGAAAGTGGCCAGGAGGGCTTGCCCCTTGCTCTGGAAATGTTTTGTATGCTATAAGTTGACGGCCGCAGTGTGGCACAGTCGGCAGAATGCCGTCGAAATCGGCCAGAACGACATTGTCATCATCAAAAGACCACAGTACTGGTATTTGTTTTTTAGTTAAGTTAATGTTTTTACAAACAGAAAATATTATCGAGTTTTGAATTGGTCGAGAGAAGATCTTCCAACGCATAAATAAGTACAATTCAGTAAATAAGTCTCTAGAAAAAAAAAATTGTAACTTATTTACAATTCATATGTAGTCATATCCAGTATAAATCCTATTCTGGGTATATCTATGTATAAAAATACACTTCTCTACACAGATGTCCCTGATGGCCGCTGTTAGCCCGAGGGCTTTTATACCTTCACCGGGTTGAGAGGTGACCGAGACCGCTTAGCCGAGACCTTTATTAGTACGTAACCAAGACACGTAGAGCCCGGTGTCATCGGCGAATAGGGCTCCAGACCGCGAGTGCGCGGTATGTCGTTGCTGTAGAGTGTGTAGAGAATGGGACCTAGGACGGACCCTTGTGGTACACCGGCTAGAACCGCGAAACGCGTTCTCTCGACGCGGTATCGAAAGTTTAGATTGAGGAGAAAGTCTTGTATGATTAACACGAGTCGACCTCGCAAACTAGGCTCATACAGTTAATATATGAGCCCGTTGTGCCATAATTTGTCGAACGCTTTAACCACGTCGAGGAAAGCACCCCGGTTTGGCAGACCTGAATAAATATGCTGTGGATATATTCCATGATGCAGAACTCTTAATGAGTGCATGAGTGTTGTGTGCGAAAAGCGAACTGCTCATTGATGAGAAGCCCTTTGTTACAGCATGAATTCCTTGACTCGGGTGAGACTTTCATACACCAAGGCGTTGATAAGGCTTATATGCCTATAAGCTGGTAGGTCAGTTGGATGTTTCGAGGGTTTAAGAATCTATGACGTCGGCTTCTTTCCAGCTGTTTGGGAAGGTGCATTTGGAAATGGTTGTGTTATAGATTATCACCAGTAGGTGTAAAATGGACATGGGTAGGAGTTTGATCACCTTGTTGTTCACACCGCCGGACTTGCCTCGACGCATGGATCCAAATGTCCCAGTTATTTACAATAAAGTGAATTAAGGAAATTGTCCCTTTTAAATCAAAATACAAACCATGAGGTTATTAATTAGTTTGAATCTGCTTAAATAATCTTTACTATTAATCAGGAAACCAAAATATTTTAAAATAAAGATTAATGGTAATGGTTATTCAAACTGTAGGGTTATTTCGGTTATTCAGAACACCAGCATTAAGCAAATATAAAGCTGCTGTATTTTGTTAGACCGAAAATGGAGACATTCATCCTCGATAATGAAATTGTTGTAGTAATATATCGTACCCTTCTTTATGGCTTAACACTACAAGTGAGAAACATCACTAGGTTTTTGTAATTATCATTATGTAATAAATCTTTTAAATAAAACACATTCGTTACAAGTTTTCTTTTTACTTAACAATAATAAAACGAAAAAAAAATATGTCTTCTGATTTCGGTTGCAGTGATATCATTTGATTTTTAGTTCTGCGTAGACTATGACGTCCTAATCAAGGCTATATAGGCTCATGATTATTAACAGGTGACATCAATTGCGCGGGATACATTTTAGTCTTTAGTCCGACGTTATGGATTTACGATGAGATCCGAGAAAAGTTCAGTGTCAAAGACGTACAACATTTAAGAAAGAAATAGCTGTACATACTATAAGAATTCCGTGCTCGTTTGTACCATCCTTATCTCATATAAAATATACAATTATACGAGTAATTATGCGATCAGTATATAGTATATACATAATCAGGGGTTAAGATTATACTAAATGTTAGAAAGTTCCTGTAAAAAAGATAGAAAATAATCTATTTGTAAAATTAAATGTAGCATTTGTCTGCAGTAGCCTTTTTAAACATCTTACATCACGACAAAATTCAAAATAACATTCTCATTATTTCGATGGTTGGCAATCCACTATACGCTTTCTGCGAAATCTTCTGCCACCCACTACTCCGTGGTTTCTCCTATCGCCAGTAGTGTTTCCGAACCAATACAACTTAGGGACCGTCAATAAAGAGCCTACTCTATCTTAAAGGCCGGCAGCGCACCTGCGACTCCTCTGGTTGCTGATGTCCATGGGGGGTGGTAATCACTTATCATCAGGAGAGCTGCGTGCTCGTTTGCCACCTATTCAATAAAAAATCACCTTAATTGTCTTTGTAAAGTGTTTATAGTCTGATTATTCCGTGGAGGAGTTTATTCGTGGAGAATATCTCAATGTACGTGCTGTTTTTAAGTCGCCTGTCAGTTGAGGAATAATATTTGTCAAACACAAATTGCACGTTTTTAGATCTGGGTATGTTGCCCGTGTGTGTAATGTTCCTGACACTGTATTTGACCTTTGCTTCGGTCTTTTTGAACAGGTATTATTACATCTATCTATTTGAAATAGTCTTTGCGTTTGCATGTTTACGGTATCATCTTTGTGATGTCATCTAGCTAGAATGAAAATATTAAGTAATATCGATCACGACGATATCTTAAATGACTTTATTAAAATAGGGTTAGAGTCTAAGATAGATTGATCACCTGAATCCAAAGTATATAGAATTGTTGTTTCCACCACTTTAAAATATATTTAATCTTCATTAATCAAATATAAACAAAAAAGCATTCACGATAAAAAAAATGAAGAGAATGTATAATTCTTTCTTTTACACAAAAATAGTTTCCTCCCGCCTTTATATCGCCGGAACATGTATTCTATTATCCTACACACTTATCTTTTGTCAACATTAAACTGATTTAGCTTTCAAATGGCGACGGAAGGGGCTTACAGATTAGCTGTTACAGATAATATATATATATTGAGCTCATCTTAGGGTTGCCCTTTTTTATTGTCTTGCTTTGTATGAAATGAAAATGATTTAAAACAAAACATTGTATTTAATATAACATCTACGCAAAGGATCAATTTTAATGTGGTACATTTATTATTTAGGCATGCCGGATGGGGATGCTGAAGGATATTAAATATTTAATAGGTCCTTGATCGGTATCAATTCCAAAGTTTTCATCGTTGCTTAAATCAGGGACAGTTATAATTGCTTAAGAAGGTCCTCCCATATTCAGGGGTGGGGGTTGACGTACACAATCGGTGGGTTATTATCTAGTGTTAATATAAAAACGAACATTCATCGTATCATTAAAAATAAAGCTTATAACGTCCTATTGCTATAATATTTAATATAAACGTATAATGTGTCTAACCACAAATGACTCAAATGTTTTTTTCTCCTTGTCATCTATTTGTTAATTAGATATATGTTTGTTTGCCTATACGGTTACATTTACTCCTCTTGTACTACAAACGACAACCCTGTGAGCGACCTACTTCATTCTAACATTGAGTATTCCTGTTTGAGTACATATTTGCGTACTAAAGTGTCATTGAGTCGCAACGGGATAACTTTCATTGGCATATATTCTTGACAGTAGAATTAGTCTATGCGAAAAGCAATCAGGCGTACGTTTGCTTTTTAAGAAATATTTGTGGCACTTTTACATATTATAGGAATAAAGTTTCAAAATTATCACAGAGAACTTGAAAAGAGAAAAGTCATCGCTGATATGATCTTCTCCTTCGTGAATTCTTACAACATCTACGAGAAGACGTTATAGATTTTTTACGTTACTAGGGTCCATGTATGTTTATTGTTGCTTAATATGAATTGATGCAAAAATAACTTTATATATAAAATAAATAAATAATAATATAAATGGCAAGAGCGATGTAAATCCAACGGAAGACGGTGTTCACAAGTCTTTAAAAAAAAGTTCAAAGTCACAAATCTAATAAGTGACTGATTAACATTCAGTTTCGTTCCGTCGTTTCGTCAAGTTATTTGAGAACATTAGTTATTATTCTTTATTAAAATTTTAGTTTTATTGACGTACGGGGGGATTAAACTTACGTAGTAAAATGGATGAGTATGTTCTAATTTTTAAGGTTTTCATTACTAAAATAAAATCTATAAGGTATTATATCAATAAAATACAGGCATATCCATTTATTTATTTATTCAGTTTTTATTCATAACATTTTCTATCAGACATATGTATAACCCCAGTAAACAAGTTATTGTAGTGGTACATACTGGCTGCATAATTCCTCCAGAAACAGTCGCACAAATTTAGCTATCTGCAGTTGGAAATGGTGTCAATAGTAGAAAGTTGTACTCAAATACCATTAATCCAGAAATTCGAAGCAAAATATCCGCTATGGATATCGCAATGGGTTAGATTATCGCACGAATTATTAGGGAGCAGTGCACGATGTTTTCAGTTGTGAAATAATCAATTAAAGCGCTGTTTCTGAAACAAATTTTGCGAAAGTAGTCTATAAATTCAGTAGTGTCATGCAACATTATTGTTTGTTAGTGGTACATTTTCAACTGTTTTATGACCCCATATACAACTTCAGATCCAAATTAGCGGGAATTGTAATACAGCATTTAAATATCAATGCATAATATTATAACCTCGAGAGCAGTATCTTTTGCTAAACAACTGAAATTTTACACCAAACTTTGCTGTAATTCTACACATACATTTACAAACTCTACTGTTAATTATTTTTACAAAAAAAAGTGTTGCCATAAGCTATTTTGAATAGTTTTCAAATATACCAGTATCAACTTGTAAAGAACCGATTAGTATATTTCTCAATCAATTCCTTTCAAGTCCTGATAATCACACGAAATATTTAAATCGACCATTTATTATAAAACAAGACCCCAATTGAACATATTCACCTGCATGGCTCAGAGTTCCTTCTTTTACCGGTATGTGTGAAGATAAGTTAATAAATTAATATCATACAAATAATTAAAGTAAAATACAATACTATTGAAAAATAGTGTCTAAAGATATTTTTTTTCTTTAAGCAATATTTTTCATACAAATCGTGTGTATCTATATAATTGCGGTCAAATTTAATCTTTTAAATTTCATAAGTTCCCAGATGGTACTCGAGAAGTTTTTATCGAAAGTATATAGAGTCGGTCTTTATACGAAGTATTGGGGATTAGTATTCTTTTACCGTTCAGTAAAGGGATCATCTTGTAATTGGTATTCAGCTTACGAGCTTTTATTATAACTCGAAGTTTCTAGAATGTAATCTGTTCCCTGAATAAGTGAGTCAATTGAGGCATAAACGATATAAAGGAATATGTCGTATTTACATTTCCTAATATTGTCTGTATTAACTTTGATAGTTTGGTAATTTGAGGCATAACATATTTCGACTGTCATAACGATTCAGTTATTTTGATAGGCTAACTAAACCACGCTGTCAACTCTCATGTCTCTCATGTTTGATTCCAGGTTATGTATCGCCGACGTTGGTGAGTGAAATTGAACATGTTCTTCTCGTCATATTTCATTTAACGATCTATTCTCGATTCTACTATAACTCACGATATATTTATATTTATATACATAATAGGTCTTTACCTATTATTATTCAAAGTAATCACCTATGTAATCGATGCATCTTTGCCAACGCAGTTGTAGTTTATTGATGACCTTCTTCTAAAAATCAGCTGGACGGGAGGCAACAAACTCTTCAACGGCATTTTGAACTGCCTCTCAGGAATTGAATTTTTTTCTCGCCAAAAAGTTGTCCAAATTTTGGAAAAAGTAATATTCGTTGGGTGCAAGGTCTGGTGAGTACGGTGGATGAGAGAGAGGTATATGGGGTCGCGCGTTGTCGTGTAGGAGCAGCGGGGATGACCGATTGACCAAAGCTGGTTGCAGATGTGCGAGCTACTCCATCATTGTCTTCAATTCTTAACAGTACACAATGCATATGCCATTTCGTAAAAAAACTGTTATGAATCACACCGACACTAGACCACCAAACAGTGACCATCAACTTTCAAGAGGTTATTTTTGGTTTAGGGCATTGCTTTGGTGCTGAACCAAGATCTAACCAACTTGCTGAACGCTTTCGATAGTCGAACAGGATCCACTTTTCGTCGCACGTAACAATTTGGTTCAAAATTCTTTCATTTCTGTGCCTGTTGGTGTGCAGCACGAGGCAGGTCCCAACGCATAAGTTGCGCTGCCGATCGTTAAGTTGGGGCACCCATCTATCGAGCTTTTTTACATTGCCAATTTGTCGTAAATGGACCAGTATTGTTTTGATGTTAACATCAAAAGCTGCTGCTAGCTCGGCTGTAGATTGAGTATCATCAGCTTCGACAATCGCGTTTAATTCATCATTGTTGACCAAAGTGTTGTCCGAACGACCACGAAGTTCATTTTTCAAATCAAAATTTCCAGAACGGAACCGGGCAAACCAATAACGGGTTGTGCATTCATTTGTAAAGTTCTCTCCGTAAACGTTGCTGATGTTACGTGCCGTTTGTGCTGCGTTGATGCCACGACGGAACTCATATTCCATAATTACACCAACTTTTAAAGTATCCATTATGACGAAAAATGTTCAAAGGTAATGAAAATACTAAGCTAATCAATAAACAAAACACTGACTTTGTAAAAAGAATGTCATGTTTTTAAAAAAAAAATAATTTGAATCTAGAATTCACAGCCAATCAAAACTTTTTTTGGTTTGAAATGGCCATTACCGAAGAACGGCAATTTTATAGGTAAAGACTTATAGAAAGAGATATATTTAATAAAATATAACAAATTGGCTCCCAATTTGTTACATTATCATGTTAAAATATTGTTTTGAATGCGGATTGCAGTTAGTCGGTTTTGCCCTTTTGGATTTCGGTATTTTCTCCAGAGTTATTCCAGCATTCGGTGTTTTTTTTTAATAATTCGGATATGTACACACTATCGGCTAACAATATATAATAGTCAAACATTAAAGGCACGTTTAAAGTATTATAGCTACCGTAGAGTGTGAATAATGAGTACAAGTCATGTCGTCAGTTAATGTAAGCAAAACGAAGCTAACGGCTGATTGGAGCGAGATTACACAAATCCTTGGCGTCCCTACACGTTGAGAAAATCTCTAGGGGCTTGGAAATATCAAACATGAGAATATACCGAGACGGTATCATGCTATTTTACTTTGTAAACTGCTTGTTTGTTTATTTTAAAAGCTTTTATATCTTTTGAGTCAGTATCACTATATACCTGTATATGATACATACAAACAGACGGCCCACCGCCCACCATACGGCTCCTAGTAAAGATAAAATTATAGAAGGAATAGACTTTTGTTCGATTGGAGTATTTCAGCCCTATTTTACTTTAATCTTATGTGTCATGCCATCCTACTCGATTTACGTACCTAGGGACAACAAACGATCTTACAGTTAACCTGATGGTAAATGATGGCTTCAGCTCATAAATACCTACGTTATGCTGCAGTTGGTAACTAGCTGCAATGTGACACCACCATGGCAATATTTTCTGCTTGTTATGTTACATTAGTATATTCTAGGGCCGTAAGCATTTTGAATTCATAAGCGAACAATACTTTTTTGTTCATGTATTATTAATATATAATATTGGAAGAATGATGAAATAATTTTATGAACTCAACAAAATCTCGTGTCTATCTATCTACGTCTGCATGCCCTCATATTTCAGAGACCACTTAACATATTTTGTTCATTTTTTCCAACGGATGTAGTAATTTTTGAGAGAGGTTTTGCATTTTATTTTATAAAAGTCATGGTTATATGAAAATACAAACTACGACTAGGGAATACAACTGCGACGAATATTCTTTGAACATGAACATGTCAAGTGCGTCCAGCACGTGACTTAAATAACTTAAAGTACTATAACTACTCCACAATTTAAAAAAAAACAAAGACATTTCACTGTCATCAATTTTATCACAGTTTGCACACTAAAAATTTAAAGATTTATTTATCTCAGAGACACATGGCCATGCCGCATAAAGTTAAACATTTTTTATTCTGATTGTCCCTGTTTTGTTGTCAGCAACAATATAGATGATAAAAGGTTTGTGGCATATTGTTGAATGGTATCAATTTTATGAATATCATAATATAAACGCTTTGACATAACCGTATCTCGTGAACGTTATGTTTACTATTTTGTGGGATATACTGTGTGTATATAAAAAATATAACGATATCACTATAATTAAAAGCTATTTAGATACTTTTAATTATAGTATTAATTATTATTATTATTTTTTAATTAATTATCTTTTAATTATAGGTATTATCTCGTATAGCATAATACCTTATATACCTCGGAGGTAAAAATGAATCCCATATTGTTTCGGCTAAAAAACACAGTAAGTTTTGGTCATGTAATATAAAGATACGTGAGGGTAAACGGTATTTTTATTAAAATACCGTTTTCTGTTACTTTGCTAGGTAATTATGTCTGTCTGTCTCTATTATTATTTGAATAAAAGTACTTCACGGTTTGTAGTTATTTACACTATTTTCATTTTAGCTCATGTCCCGTACGTTACGTTACTTTTATGCACGAATGTTAGGCTGAAAAATCTTTCTTGCACTTACAATTTTTAATTAAGATTAGTGTTAATGCAGTAAAGCTAAAACTAGCGTAAATGCATGAGATTCGAAAATATTTTTCAAGCAACAATTTTTTTTTACATATTACGTAATTAAATTTAATCGTAAACCCGGAAACATATGATGTGCTTATGCTTATGGTTTATGATATCTTAGATACCTTAAACATTTTAACTAACTATTTATCATAAGGGTTTTTTGAGATGCAGTTTGGTTTAGTTTGGTGCGATTTAACTTCTTTAAAAAATCAAAAGGGAAATATAATAATATATAAATTTGAAGACTTCGAAAAGAATAATGCGAGAATATAAAAATGACATAAAAAACGAAAATATATTATTTTAAAATTTGGATATGTAAAAAAAACGGCGACTAGAATATCCATTCATTGAAGAACTACTTCACCTATACGTTACCGACACAGTGATCGAATATATACGTATGTAATAATAAAATCTATTGCAATTCTTTATTTTCTTTGATTAAAACTTGTAATTTGATGATTTTCATTACATTTCAATTACAGTTAAGTTGACCAGATTAATGACTCAAAAAAAGTATTTTGTCAATCTCCTATAGGTATCTCTTGGTAAATTTGCATTTTATCTTAACTTACTATCTAAAAAAAATATTATAATCATATTTGAATACTAAATATGTCTTAGTAAAAATAATCTATGGCTTAATTCTTTTTTGTTTAAAATTAATACAAAGTTATCGGACACTTTTTATACTTACTCTTTAAGTAAGAATACCAATATTAATAAAAAATATCAAAATTAAAAATATCGTTAGTGCATTCAGTCGCGTATGTTATTAAGTAATGTACAATTTTTGGAAAACATATTCATATTTATATCGAGTCATCGATTATGTCTCTTCCAAGGGGCCTCAGAAAAATTATTCTGTGGAAATGAAAATAATTAACAAACTGTTATTAAATTTATATTAATTTAACTTGCAAACAAATTTCGCCATCTTAGTAAAAATATCAATTTCATGTTTCACTAACAAAATGACCTGAAGGGAAGTAGGAGTAAATAACTTTCGAGAAAAAAAATACTGCCGTTCCGCGCCGATAAGATTATGTAAATCTTTCACTGAGACGAAACTCGGTTTGGTTTATTCGCAGAGGAACTGTGGTTTCTGATCAATAATTGATTTTTTTTATATTTAACTTGAACGGAATAACATTACTCTCGGATTTAGAATTGCCGATTTGAAACGAAATTGAAATTCGAAAGGGAAAGGGAGATAACCAGCAAATTGAATTAAATTTTATTATGAGATGGAAATTGTTTACGACGTGATCCATTTATTAAAAAATATAATAGCATGTCTACCTGGTATTATATAAAGGTAGATATGCTATTATATGGTGGTGGAGTATAAATGTATTTGATACGAATACTGTTAGAAATAACCATTTCTTACTTGATCTTTTTTTATTACAATATTAGGATTCGCAAACGAGCACACAGTGTTGTGATGAGTCTGATGGTAAGGTATATGGCTGCGAGCCATGACGTCAACAGTTATCACCAACAAAGATTTAAGAAATATGCGTCTTAAATCTTCGCGTGGTCACCTGAGGACTTAAATGCAATGCCTCATTATCTGTAATTGAATACACCCATATAAAACACAGTAGCGTTATGCCGTTATTTCAAGCTGGTATTCTCCGAGAGCGTGGTATTTCTCGGTCGAGCCAATCCATTCATGTTGCACCTGGAAACTAGCAGCAGCTCTGCTCTAACAGTGTTTGTTAGATACTTTTTACTTCTTTATAACTGGAAATAACTAGCGCTTCAACTACTGCCTGCTACTTTGTCTGCGTAAAATATAGTCTATGTTACCCGTAAAATACAGGCATGATACGGAATAGTGTAACTTTCTGTTGGTGACAGATTTTTTTAAATCGGTACAGTACTTTCATATATACCGCCATCTAAATACAATTCATAATACATTATAAATAAATAAGAAATAACACATATCCAGCATAAAATATACATAGTGAATGTTAATAAATTCCAAAGTATAATTTTAATTGTCTTTACATTGACGATTTAGTAAATAATTCATCAAAAAATATTTTATGCAGCAGGCGTAGAAGGGATATAAAATGGTGGAGATCTGTCTCGAAATAACTTTAAGGGATTTTACTATGTTTGTATAAATCATGAAGTAGGCAATTTCAACTACAAAGCAGCCATTCAGTTTCTATCTGGTCGTTTATAGTGGGAGATGAAACAAGGCGCTTGATTAGTGAGGCGCTTTAAATTTTTTATCGATATCTTGAATATTAATGACAAGTTTTCATTGCACGTACATTGCGTACATATGTTTTATTTCGCATTCCTAACTTGAACATATTTAACAAAAACCTTTGCTTGAGTCATAATGAATTACGTCGTAAAATGGACCTATGTTTGTATCTGATTATTGTCTTAAGAAACTATGTAGTTATTTTATGCATAACGCGTTTCATATTTTTTTCTAGTATAAACTGATTTTATCAATGATAATATTTTGTATACGATTAAAATTGTTTATAGGAATATATGACTGTCTAACAAGTATCGTAATGGAATTTAATAGTAATAATGAAATACCCGCCACGACCCTCTTGATTAAAATTATTATTATTAATTTTTGGTCGTAAACTTTGTCTTTGACAAACAAAACGGACCGGGAAATAGTTGTAGTTATTTTCATGTAACTCATAAATGGTTATTTTACAGGATTGTACTATTCCTCCTACTTCCTTCTATCCTTCCTCCTTCCCTCTAACTTAAAAATTATGAAAACACTCTAATAATGTATACTATAATATACATATGTTAGTATTTTGCTGATATCGCATACAAACCTACATTTCAAATATCTATCGGCAAGATAACACATGATGTTTGATCTAAAATTTGCTTTTTAAACACAAAGACGTAATCCTAATCGAGAATTGACGCTACAAAAATACCTATGTTAATTTAAAACAAAAAATGTAAAAAAATAAATTTGTATAAATCACTCTTCCAATCATGGTAAACACACGTTATTAACTAGTCTCTAATTGCAACACGAATGGGTCGGCTCGAACGGGGAAGGTCCCCGCCCTCACTCGGATGAAATGGGCCGTTTTCATAACTTTGAACTGAGTTTTGTGTTTTTTCCTTTGTCACTCCCCATACTACATATTAAAAATAAATAATAGTTTAAAAAATAAGTTTTTATTGCAAATCAAACTTAAAAGTATAAAATATATTATAAGATAAGAATATATTGTTATATAGAGTCCACCAGCTGGTGACGGTTAAGAAGTTTTAAGACTATAAACTAAAAATTAAGTTAGTAAAAAATAAATGTTATACGAAAGCTTGTTATAATTATTACATTGTCATCGGAGCTGAAAACGTGTGTAAATTACGAGCAAATCTGACATTTAGAAGTGGGCGAAATTAACGTTGAAAGATTTGATTACAGATACAAGTATAACTAATTAAATCGTATTAAAAAGTATCGATGCTATATTGACTCATTCCTATTCTGCTTTGTAGTGACGAAAGGGTGCGAGCAGTACTTCAACAGTCGGCTCGAAGCTCACATCTGACTCCTGCCATGTCAATGAACCCAGCTTAATATATTTATCCGCATTATACACCGAATGTAAATTTTTATTTGCTTAGTTAGACCTTACGTATAAATTTATATACCATTAAGTATTTTTTTAATCTAGTTATTTGTAGAGGGTATACTAATCTCCAAGACTATTGTAACTTCTGTTGTTTATAAATATTTCTTGCACTTATATTGCGGTATTATTAGCGGATATTTTTCTTTTGTTAGTAAATGCAAAATATAATAAATATATAAATTACGAAAATATGATTTGACAATTTTTTTTCATAATTTATGTACATATTAAACATTTGAAAAAAAAACATTCTACACTGCGTTGCTTTATTTTTGTACTTATATATGCTTATTTACATCAAATGCTTATAGTAACCAGCAGGAACTACTTTACGACATACCCAGTTTTATATCCTAATATGGAAGGACTGGCCTGAGGTTATCGAAAGTAAATGTTTAAGGAAAATCGTCTTCTCTAACCATATTTAGCAAAGCTATAAACGTAAATTTATGGAACTATAAAACCCTTTTAAAAAGCTATATTAATAACGTTATTTAATGTATGTGCGCGCAAGTATCAATTAAGTTGCACTTACCTTTATTTCAAGACGCTTACTTAGTAGTTATTGTGGAAGTTTTACAACTTGTTAATGTTAATCTCCGCATTTATTAACAATAGCGCTAAAAATATTTCTTGCATATAATATTCGAGCATTTTCAGGAAAGAGACATGGTAAGCGTAAAAATGGCTAAACTACATTTTATTATTATTGATTGCTCAGGATAATTAACATTAGTACCTATATTATCCGGAATAGAAATTATTTTTTGAATTGAGTGACACACGAATGTAGTTCAACTGGTGGTAAGTGATTCCTTCGACCCATGATACCCATCTTCACGCTCGGTGTGCAAATAGATGCAGTCACCCTTGTGACCTAAGGTGAAATACTTGGTCACCATAAGACCCGGTTTCTTTCACCCATCACATAATATTTCGAGAACAGAGAGCTTTTAATTGGAATTAAATATTAGTAATATATAAGTAACATGAACGCATTTTCCCTATATTTTATAATTATAGACTTAGCTGATCTAGTTTTGTAATGAAACTGACATATACATGTATACATATCTTACCGAATCATATGAATATTTACTTAGGATACTAAGGTACATCTGAAGCGATAAACGTGTTCGTAGACAAATATTAGGTCTGTAGCCCAAACATTGCCAACTTTAATTAAGCCGTGTCTATATTTTCATTAACACCCTTAGTCAATATAATACAGATCAAATTAAAGTTAAGAAGAAACATTAAGACTAAGTTAGTGCTTAACCCTAACTCATACCCTGGGTGTGGTGAGAGGTATCTATGAACAATAATAGGAGTTGGCAGAGAATATGGTTTTCCATTTAGCAAGATCCTGATATATGTACCATATTTATAGATGACTATTCAACGGCCACGTCTATTCTTTACACGGTCATTCTCCAATATTTCGCCGATTTAATCTACATACGAAAAAACAAGATCCATATCGTGAGAACTGATACCTGTCAAGGTATAATGAACACAAAATGGCGTTGGCCATCAAGAACGCTGTGATCTAACTATATAGCATACCGTAAAAATCTCGTTAGTAATCCAAAGGAGCAGTAACATAGATTTCGACTCGTTAAACCCGCAGACTTTAACCGATTACAGATTAATTCGGATAGTTATTGACCGCATTACGGGACACGGCTCATTGAAAAAATTACTATTTAACATCAATGCAATAGATCCCATTGCAGAGTAATTCTAAATGCAGACACCACCGTCCACGTGATGCTGGACTGCTAGGGCACAGGGATTTGTACTCACCTAGTTCCCTTCAGAAAGCTTGCAAATATCGAAGAACACTTCTATGTATTATATGACAAGTGCTGGACTAGCTGGAGTAAGCCATTTCCTTCTCACGTAATGGTCCCCTCAATATTTTAAATCAAAAATGTCTTCACGGTAAATAGATTTACGAAGATTTTAGAATACCATCACACTGCTCTATGAAGATCTTTTAAATGGTATAGAAATCCGAGAACTAAGTCATCTACGACATACTACCTGACACACTGTTTTAGCTACTTGCGTATTTTTTCTATTTTCAAAACTGAAACTTGAATTCTGCCGAGTGCAGTGCGATAGGCCTGAGGACGATCTAAATGCTTTTTCAGAGGCAGTTTGAAACATCGTGACGTAAAATATCAGCACTGCTTTAAGGTTCAGTCCAATGAATCGCCGCACAGTGGCTAGTGAAGAGTAATAAAACGAAAAACATACATTAATATATTTGAGTATAAATTAATATATAACATTTGAATTAGTTCGGAACGGTAGACGGATAGAGACTCGATTCAACTAGCTCAAAACTACAGTGTGAATGGATCGGTTCGACCGGAGAATGACCACGCCTTCAGAGGTCTTATTTTACAGGTGACGAGGCGTTGCGTCTTCTCTCTTGGATGACTCAAGAGTGACAGCATATGCATCTTGTTTTTAGAGGAATGATATCATAGATGTCATGGGCCGCAATTATCACTTACTATCGGGTGAACTGTGTGCTCGTTTGTCACTTTATAATATTATTTTATTACTTCTAAAATGTCATTATTCAAAATGTTTAGTTTGTGAATTCAGAACAAAGATGTATTAATTTAAAAAATGAAGAAAACACAACCGCCATGGATAGAATATGCAAAACTTCGCCAAGGACGCACAAAGCAACCCTTCTTTGATTTCCCAAGTGAACATTGATGAAGCGGGTTAGACCCTTCATTTCGCAAGGTAAATTGGAGGTGTTTTTTTTTAGAAAATTCAACGACTCCACATGACAACGAACTTTTGTGTTCGCACTACTAAAAGCTCTATAAACATAACTAATTTATTACCACCACGTGGCCGTGGTATCAGTGTACTGAATCACATGTATTGGATCCCAGTCCATATGTTTTTATTTTATAAGAAAAAGGGAGGATTTGTCAAATATCGGTGTTAGTAGGAAAACTTACACTGTAGCTGCGGTTGGCCAGCTGTTATTATTGCACACGTAACGGTTGCGTGGTCTCGTGGTTCCTTGCTGTTGCTCAGCGGCTCCTGGGGTCATATTCCAGCAACAGTAAAAATGACGTGTATATCACAATTAACGTGTCTTTCACTGACACGTCTGAATGTATTGCATGTATATCTTGTGACACTGAAATTGCATTTAAACCTTCATCTGATTTTAATGAACGTGCTTTACATACACGATTAATGAGGCAGAGGACGACATGTGAATGTGTGTGTGTTATGTGTTTGCGAGAATCCGATAATAACTAGATGACGTCAACGTGGTTGAAATCATTTAAAAAGATATCCCCGTCATTATTATTAAAAATAACATAACTTATATTAATAGAAATAAATCAAAGGGTGAAAAGACAGACACAGTCCAATCTGCGAAGATATATTTTCTGGCACTCCGTTTTAGTTTTATCACTAGTTAAGGGATCTTCGTAAAACGCAATCTACTATGCGCTAACATGCAGTCCCTAATTGTGACGGAAATATAGAGTAGAAGTACAAAATAAGATTAAAAAACGGGCAAATCATAACTTTATTTAATTGACGTACAGATTAAAGTCAAACTTAACTAAGGACGCATTATGGCACGAAAAGTATCGATACTTTACTCATGACTTATCGGTAGAAAAGTATCGTTCTCGTTAAATTATCAAATGTATCGCCAAGTTACCGAAAATTTTTGGATTTTCTCATTAAGATATTTTATCACTATTTGAATTTGTTCCTTCAACAATAATCTTTATCTATTGATATTTTAAAATTTTCGAAATCAAAATATATCGCAATTGTACGATACGCAATATACAAGATATAGATAGTATATATATTCCATATTGTTGTTATTGGAAGAGATCCATTTCTAACTCCGCCTGGTTGGTCAATAAAATAAATAAACAAAATAAATATTATTATAATTAATACAATTGATACACTGATAGTCTGTGCTTATTTAAAAAGCATAAAACAATGTATTAGTCAATTAATCAAGTTATAGTCAAATCTTTCAATACACGTTCAAATTCTCTGATGTGTTTGTATATAGGTACTTCTGTTCATTTGAAAGTGGGGAAAAGATACTCTATATGTTTTAAAACTCATAACAAATATTTGTAAAGTATCGAGTGAAAAAGTAGAGCTTTTTATAAAAATTGTCTCGAAATTATATGAAATTAAATGAATATATGAATTTTGTAAGAATTTCATTAATTCATGTCCGTCTTGTTGCTGTTCGTTCTATAAATAAATGTATTAAGAGAAATGAATTTTCTCTTTCCTCCGGTTTTAATTACTAAACTTTTGTTCCCCGTCTCCATCATAATAAGTTTAAACGGGTGATTAGCTATTTCATTCCATTAGCGAGCTTACCCTTTTGTTTTCATTATTGTTATCACCAAATGGAAGCAAAGTGTATTTACAGACGTAAAGTAGTGGAATGGAAAACATTTGTTTGTTGAATGGTGGACACGAGTTAAATAAAAGATTTCTATTTATTTCTTATTAAAAAAACTAATAAGTAAATACTCCTAAATATTCCGATTAGGCGTATTTAATACGATGAGGTGAAAGGAAAAATATATCAGCGTTTGCTTCTAATGTCTACCTCTCTTCTTTGGACATCTACTAATGGCGCAAAATCAAATCAAACTCAAAAAATAGTGTTTTTTTGAATTATTTAAAATTAATTTATAAAGGACTATTACGCACATAACACATGTTGGTCCTATCATACCCTAATCTTAAATTATACCAGTTATAGTTGACCATAAATAAATACTGAAAAATAATAAAACTGTTTGTCTGTCGTGACATAAGGTTGTTAAACAAGCTAACGTCGCAATCGTTCAGACTTAGAGCCCTATTAGATTTGTTCTAATTGAGTTATTCCTTACACTAGAGTGACAAGACAGGTCATGATAGATTATGTGATTAGTCTTTTATAATTCCACATTCTTTATAATAAGGTGACCTAATTTTTTTTCTTACTTTGAGAGTTACAAACGAGCAAACAGTTCACCTGACAAGGAATCATAATGCAGATGCGTCGTAACCCTTAAAGACTGAAATGGATTGCCTCGTCACCAGTAATAAAGGTCTCCGGACCCCTTCACTCACTAGACGAAAAACAGCAGCGTTATGCTGCTATTTCATGCCGGTATTCTGTGAGGGCGTAGTCCTACTCCGGTCGAGCTGACCCATTAATTCTGCAATTAGAAATAAACTGCAGTGTAGTTCTACCACTGTTAAATTTTTATGAATTATGAATTTAATGTTACTGCCAGGTAATGGAGAATGTATCATCAGGGCAAGAGCATTACGCTCACCAACCTCTTGCCGATCTTAGTGTATAAGGACAACTCTTCTAATTAAGAACTTACTTCCCAATCTAGAAACAATAATTGTGCATTAACACATAATCTCTGGTTTCGGGTTAGGGAGTATTGTATGTGTGTCTTGTCTCGTATCCCTGACACTGCATGTGTCACATCCTCTGTATTGCACCAACTTAGGAAAGGTGATGATGAGTGTACAGTGAGAGATATATCTGGCGCTGTTCTTGATGTCGTCTTGTGACAATAGAGTACCACCGCAATAAAGGTGGACCCGGCGGGCATCAACGTCGAACACTAGTTATCAAGATAGAGAATGTTATATAGAACAGGTAGATTTCTGTTTTTCGGTTTTATTATAATTAAATTAACTAGAAGGTCTGCTAGACATGCTATATTTTTATATTATATATTTATATTACATTGAAAGTAACAAACGAGCACACAGTTCACCTGATGACAAGGGATTCCTGCGGCCCATGACATCTACATACATCCTTGACAAGGAACCATATTGAACATGCGTTGTCACTCTTCACTGAGATGGAATGCCTCGTCACCAGTAATAAAGGACTTCGGATCCGTACACTCATTAAACGAAACACAGCAGTTTCAGCTGGCATTATGCTGCTATTTTATATTGGTATTCTGTGAGGGCGTGGTCCTACCGGGACCCATTCACGCTGCAGCTAAAAGCAAACTGCAGTTTAGCTCTACAACTGCTAGATAAAATTACAATACCTCCTTCTTGAAAGAACCAATTCAAAATAGCCAGAATAAAGTAAGTTTGCAATTTATCTTAAATAAAAATCACTTGAGACAGGATAATTTGATGCGAAACATTCTTCGCAATAGAATCTTAGCTATAACTTAAAACTAGCACGCATCGCTCGCCTTGGCCTGGTAAAGGCTAAGCACTTATAGAAATTACCGTTAAATTAAACACAAGTATGAGGTATTTCTATAAAAAAACTGATACCTAAGTAGTCGACTCCTGCATTGGAAAGATTTACTAAATATTATAGTAAAAATAAACAACATAATGTATTTTTTACAATTTATCTGTGAATTACAATATGCGATACTAACGTTATCCTTTATCAGAAGGACAAACCAAATATTTTAATACAACTACCATTATAACTGCAGATTTACAGAAGGAGTCCTAACTAAACATTACTAGTAACACAGACCTATGTATGTAACTATTATATGAACTTAAAGTAAAGTGAAACATTCAATATTAAACTATTAGAATTGAATTGATGATAGCTTCCTGGGTGGGATGTCAGATTCACGATTGACCGTTGGGTAGTTCGATATACTGTTAGTTTATAACAATAAATTCGGTCCAATTTTCGAGTATACATATACGCCGATAAAACACGAATCAACATTAGGCTGGTGTACGACGATAGGCTCACCCCCTTGTCACGTTTGGGTTTTAATAAGCTTAACGTAAATGTGGATAGCACTTCCTATGTCTGTTTACTCCAATTGCCATAAATAAGCTAGAGTTTATGTCAGAATTTTGGGCGCATAAGAAAATTTAATAGCGATTTGATTTTCGTTCAAGCTAAGCCAATTTGCGGTAGACTTTGCTGCGGACGATAGTGCGGAAATGTAGTAGTATTTTCAATAATTTTATACATAATTGATATGAAATGCAATGAAAAATGAAATTAGTGTGATTACATATATTTATATATGGACATGTAAATTACATTTAATTACTGCATAACATCAATAATAACTAAATACCAACGTATACAATGTAACCAAATGGTACAATGAATACAACAAAATATTAATAAGTCAATAAAATGTTAAAATAACTAAGTATTTAAAGCCGTAAATTTCAAGCAACAAAGGTCTCCCTGGGGCTGTTCGCTAATCTCAACATTGTTTGGTAATGGTTCGTGAAATAAATTCATTTGTATCATTGACTTGGTTCAATATCAGAATATCACTTACAAAATGTTGTTATATGACTCTTTATCAATAACTTTCGGAGGGCAGTTAGACTTTTTTCTTCAAAGTTAATAACTTAAACATTTCCTTATTGCTAATATTGGTATATTGTACAAATATTTCATAAAATTAAATATTTACGTAGAGAGTATCCAACAGCAAACTGTCATATAGGTACCACCAAAACGTTGCATTGTTTTAATTCCGTATCTTACTAAAAAAAACAAAAAAGTGATACTATAACGGTTATAATTTTAACTATTTTGCTTGATCCTTCTCCTGGATTTCGACAACTGCTAAATCTACTGGTTCAAATGACATTTAATGTGTAGGATATTTTACAGTACCGTAAGCATTCGTGCAAGCACAGAAGCACACGCTCATCGTCCTTGTCGAACGTCCGGATCGGTCCGGATCTGTATGGATGTAATGTATCCTACATTCCTAGGTCGGAAAATTCAGATACACGGGACATCCATACATTATATCAATACCTGAAAACCAACAATATTTATTACAGTATATGGAAAGGGCCTTCATAAAACCTCATCATTATCTAATGACGATTATGAAGTCTTACAAGTCATGAATTGGTGATTCACCAATGAATCTTCAAGAAAGAGCTTTGTTATGAAGGAGGATTGACGACTTATCAGTAGTCAAACTGTATATCTATATATACATATATATATATATATATATAATAATAAGTTATATATAAAATAATATAAATATAAACATACATATATATGTTGTTGGACTGTGTACATTCAAATCTGTAAAAGAAAGCAGTAAAGGACTACCTTTACTGCTTTCTTTTACTATGTAGTGATTATAAGGATTATTTTAAAAGGTAAAATTAAAAAAGAATAAAATAACTCCAATATGTTTCTCACATAATATAAATCGTCGCTTCGTTGGCCGGACGAACTCAATCACAATTTTCTGCAACCTATTTTATTCTGCAATAGAACGTTATCAGAAAATATTTGACGTGGAGGGTTTTCATTTATAGGAGTAAAGCACATAGCATTGCTTATCCCTTCATGTAACAATATACTTGTTAAACGCATAAATACTAGTAAATAGTCATAGATTTATTTAATTTGTTGCTTTATTAACCAACAACAAAAATATAGGAAATCCTCAATTTGACTCGATATGTTTTGTGTCTCCTACGCAATGGAACACGTAACAGCAATCTACCGGCGAATGAATCAAATTCACCATGCAAAACACAACACCGATAAATTGTTATTTTAGGCTGGTAATTTTTGAATCATTCGGTGTCAATCCCCTGCCGTATTGTGGTATGTTTCCAGTATCAATCCTGTCAATTTTAATTCGGATATTTTACATTTCCCTCTATTTTATATTTACGCCACCTAGGCAACCTCAGTTCGATGGCTGTATCTGCATTGTTAATTTATAATGTGAAATAAATATATATTTATTTTTTTAAATTTTAAATACTGATTAACATCACTGAAGAAAAAACCAAATTTTTCTTATGCAAGTTACGTGTTATATACGCGATGATGAGATCGATTTCACAATTCCCATATCTTCGGCTTATTAACACATGGCGATATATTACAGTGCAGTATATATTTGTGAAATTTCAGATGCACTCATTCTTCATATTTTTCTTTAGTCACGACAAGAGTAATATGTAGGTACGTACTATACAGCCATAGCGAAATCCCATCTGAAACCAAACTGAACCCAAACTCAGTGACATTGCAGGTATGTACGTTGACCAATGCACCACTCGACTGTCTAAACACCAACAACAAACCAAAAAAGCCGGCAAAACGTGTATGTTATTGCTAAAACAATTATTATCATCGATTAGTAATGTCCGTGCGTTAGTGATTTTTTTTATAACAGTGACATCTATTGCAACATTGCAGCAATAAACCAAACCGGTTTCATTGAGAGTTCTAATTATCATAGGTAACATTTGATGAACATAAAAATTTAACAACAATGAAAAGAATACAACTGAAGAAGCGAATAGAAAATACTTTTGACAACAAATGAGTGCTGGTAACAGAGACGGTAAAGTAAATAGGTAATCCAACAAATTGGTCATACATGGCAGACAATTACGTGATAAACATACAATATTGCAAAATATTGCCTGCCTGTCATCAAGGTCATCACCGAGCGAGTCGACCTACTCTCATTTCAGCTAGAAACTAACAGCACCATGGCTCCACCACCTTTTTTTTGTTACCTTGTGCTCTCTGTTTCGAGGGTGACCATTTAAATATGTACTATTTAAAGCTAACCGTTCTTCAGAGTTTCATCGGCTCATTTCATCATCAAGACTAGGCACCAGTACTATAAGAAGAGTATTAAAAAATAGACCTAAAAATGTGATTTTAGGTAAAATACGTAAATAATAATTATTAATATTTAAATGTATTTATTAACCCCTTCTTGAAAAGACACTCAAATACATGAAAAAAGATCCTAGGCAAATAAACAAACTTATTTCACCCTTTATGTAGAAGCATGAACGATAAAGCACGTCCTAAATTATTCAAGTGCCCTTTGGCGTTCTGGACGGAAACCTGATAAGATGCATATTTCATGATTTAACTTTGAAGATATCATACATCTACAATTTAGTTACATTCTATCCAAATTGTAGACAGATATAAAGCGTCCATATTCGTACGTCAATTATAAATAAATATTTTTTCTTCTATGGAGAATTTAACGATTTGTTTTTATTCTTTTTTGTAAGTGACAGTATTATAAATTTTACTATAAATTATATATTTATGAGTTTCGTAATAAAAATATGATTAATTATTACTTATACTTAACTCTCGTTGATTTTCGTAATAAGTTGCTTTAGACTTTTCGGCCTGAAATTTCCACCAGCGCGAAATAGGTACTTAGATCTATTTTGTTTCATATAATAAATGAAGAAAACTGAGGACCCAAATACTGGTTATTAGGTATTTACTAAAACTTTAAGGTATTAACGCATTTGTATCTGGATTTGATATTATTGAGATTCAATGATCACAGGGGTCACATACCACCAGATGAATTTAAAAAATCTTTTTACACTTTAATCTTAACAAATACACGAAAAACATGTTTTTTCGGAAAAAATATCGGCGAACATTTTTAATTTTAATGAAAAAAATCATAAAACAAGTTTGCTGTTGAGTAAACTGCGCAAAATATAACAAAAAACTTCCTGCCATGGTAACAATTGCATTTCATTACTCCGTCTGAGTTAGTTTGCTTCCAGCCTCGGTTTATTAATTACATGGGGTGCTTTGAAATAACACTGTCGCATGTCATCTTACGTATAGGATATATATGAGGGGTGAAATAATTACGAAATGAAAGCAAACATAAACGGTTCTTTCTAGTTTTATTTGGTTAATAATAAATTACATTGCAACTGCCTTTTATACCGTCATTACAAGTGAATATTATTGAACGTATACATTTTAACAAGCATTAACTCTATAATTTGTGTCCATTATACTTTTTAAACTGATAGTGTAATATGACAATTTGTATAGAAACAAAAATAATAATAACCAACTACGACGGAGGTAGAAAAAAAAATCCCAAATAATTGTTTTCTATCCCAAATTAGTTAATGTGTGAACAAAATAGTTCTAAGTTCACACTATAATTTTCAGTAACTCTTCAATAGTATCGTTAAGATGAAGGTTAAGAGGCCATGTAGTAAGTGATTTTTTTTACATTTAAACTTGGTTAGTTTAAATAAATTCAAAGTACAATAGATCTTGTTATATAAATGTGATCTCAGGAAGCAAAAGTATTTCGTTCCAAAAGCTAACAACAATGAACAAGACAAATATTATTATTAATTGAGAATCTTGTATATAATTCAATGGGTATGATCTGCGCACTAATTGTTAAACAAATGCCAATTTATCTGAAACGTACAATGGAGAGAATACATTTTACGTCGCTCAAGTTGCTCAAACCTTATTGGTTATTGATCTTATTCTAATCTCACTCATCTTTTACCCGTTACATTAAATGAATGAAAAAAGACACGATGAAAAAACAGCTAGATCTAAAAAATGTTAATATTTTTTATGAATCATAAATCTTGGCGTCGGATTTATCTTTCAGTCTCTAGTCTATTCAGTCTCCGCTTACACAAATGCAATAAACACGAGTCCATTACTGGGAATATGTTATTTTATGAATATGGGTTTTTTAAAGCTACTTTGCAAACACATATTATTACGATAAAGCTTTTTACGCATTAAATAATTCATTCATGTATAAAAATAAAGCCCTAACAAATGCGCCAACATAAAACACGTACAGTAGTATAGTAATACAATTTTTACATTTAACTTTTACATACACAATGAGTTACTATATCCTAGGGTAGGTATCACTATAATAATAATTTAAGTATCTCTATATAACCATATAACAATATATTTATTAAATCATAATGGTGTAATAATATAATATATGAAATCCTTGCATTTTGAAGAGGTACAACAGTGAATTTAATAATACCGAAATTGTTAATAATTTAAGTAGGAAACGCATCTGTTTAATGTATAATGGATCCATTACACACTAAACGGAAAATATATTTAATATATTCCCGCATTTCTCCATTACAGCAGACTGCAGTCAAAGAGGGCTTAATAACATCGTAAGAAAAACACTAAAACATACAACTCATAACAGATTTAAATCGGATACAAGCTAGAGCTACGTTGCAGTACAATAAAGTTAATGGTATTAATAAAAAGAGGTAGCGGCAAAAAGAAATTTCCATGTTTTCACATGAAGATTTACTAAATTACAAAAAAAGTTTAAAAGAAAAAGTACGTTTCAGCTTTTTAAGGAAATTTCCATGATTTAAAATGAAGATTTACTAAATTACAAAAAAAGTTTAAAAGAAAAAGTACAGTATAACATTTAAACGGCATGCAAAAAAATGGTATTGCAACGGAAATAATTAGATTCCCTCCGCCCGGTTCAGGAATTCTTATTTGCGTTGTTTTCTTCGTTATTTTAGATGTACAAACACCATTAGTGCACGAATAACTCGATATAAATAGACATAACGGTGAAAATATTAACTTAAAAAAAATCAATCATGACATTTGAAAAATTTTTGTGCAGATTATGCGAAATACTCTTATTTTAAATTTTCTTTACTATTTAACTTCAACTTACAAATACTGGCATACACAATGCTGAAGGAAAATTGGTACTAAGGTGAGTAACGTAATTCGTTAGAATGAAAACATCAATAGATTGTTAACAGTAAATTGTTGTCACTAGCCTCGCTGAAGTACAACCAAGGTGGTTCTTTACATATTAAAAAATAATGAATTCACAAAATAATGAAAAAACTGCGACTTTAAATCCTCACACATTTGAAACTTAAGCTGAAGCTAAATAATAAATATGCCACTGACTGACACTCTGACACATCTGAACTGACTGATCTGAACGACGGTGCATCGTAAATTACATCGAAGCGATTGACATTAACTTTCTTATGTAAAGCGTATAGAACTGTACCTGAGACCATGCCGTGACAACAGGGAAACGCCCGTACTAGCACGCATTTCTCTAATTTTCTGGTAATGCGAAGTCGCACTTTTTAAGCTTATAAAATATGTCCGGAACTTCGTATTGGTTTTTCTGTTCCCATATCATTAAGAACACATCACAGAAAGCATTTATTGATCATGGATCATTGTACTCCGCAATTACTTAAAGGTCAAGGAAATTTCAAGAGTAAAGTTACATTTAAACTTCTCACGTTACTTTTCTAATTCTGACATTGAATATGAATAAACCAACCATCACATGCAACGGGAGCGCAATATTATGTTTAATCACTTCCAAGTGACATCAGGTGTAGATAATCCTGATACCCTAAACTACTACCTAACTCCGCTAAAATATTTTAGGGATTTGATCTAATCTCCATTTTCATCATTCAGGGAAATGATAACATGTATATCATTCTACATAAATATAAATAAATAAAAATTTCTCTGCATGTTAAAAATTATAACCACGTTTTACGATAATATTACTGAAATATATTACAATATGAACTTCGATAACACGTAACAAGAGGTGTCACATCTTGTATAACGTGGTACTTCGCGGAGTACGTATGGCCATATTAGTTAGCCACTAGCCAATACAGTTGATTTCTCCAGGGAATGGTTTAAATAACAGGTAATTTTTTAATTGGTTGCGATATTGCTAAGCTAGCTTCACCTAGTTACTTTTAATCAGTGGTAGAGCTACACTGCACTGCTCGATCGAGGTAGGACCACGCCCTCAAAGAATACCAGCATAAAATAGCAGCATAATGCTGCTGTGTTTCGACTGAAGAGTTTAGGGATCCGGAGACCTTTATTACTGGCGACGAAGCATTCCATCTCAGTCCTCAAGGGTCACAACGTATCTGTATTATGATTCCTTGTTAAGGATGAATGTAGATGTCATGGGCCGCAGGAATCACCATCAGGTGTGTTCTTTGTTATTCTAAATGTAATAAAAAAAATTGTAGCTCCGTATTCTGGTATCCTTTCTTTTCTAAAATTATAGAGTTGAGAAAGTTGTTTAGTAGTTTGAAAGCTGAAGAGTATGTTTGATTGAACGGGCTACTCTCGGGAACTACTGGTTCGAAGTGAATAACTCTTTTTGCGTTGGATAGTCCATTTATCGAAGAAGGCTATAGGCTACATCACGATAAGACGAAAAGGTGCGGAGCGTCAATGAAAAATTGTTGCAAAATTATTTGTTTTGAAGCCTCACTTTGCGTGTGCTGCGTAACCGGTTAAAGTTAAGCAAAAATAATGTAGTACGGAACTTTTCCCCTTAAGTTCTTTAAAAAGCATTGATTTATATGACACATACCAAGCATCCTGTAGCCTACGCTAACAAAGTCGCAGGCACAGCTAGTGTCTGAATAAAAGTAAAAAAATATATGAATTATATGAGATTATATATATATATATACATATCACACATATATATCACGAATTACTTCGTGATATATGTGTGATATGTGTTTTATAAAAGAGAAATAATAAGTATTAAATATATCATCCTAATCATTATTACTGCTAATAAATCCTCTTAACGCGGTTCGGAGTCATGAAATAAAATATTGTACTTATAGTCCGATATTTTATTTCTCTCTAATATAATTATATATTAATTTATGTTGTTAATAACTTAGTCACACAGTTGACAGACAGAATGCTAATAGATATTAAAGTCGCTGATATAAATAAATATAATAAAACCCTTGCGACCTTATACTGTGTGATAGCAAAAACGTGCACAATATATATTATTTTTATTTATCCCGTCTAACAAAGTAGAAATGTAAAAAAGGAAATAACATTTTAAATTATCAAAAAGTAAATTGACAGAAAGTTAAGTTTTGCTTTTGAATCCTTGTAAACCGAATTAACAACACCCTCTGACACTACAAACGGTTTGCGTGATTCAGTTGAATGCGGAACTCTTGCAATTACTGAAGACGGCAAATCAAGGCGAAAACGAAATAGAACTCCTTTAATTTAAACTCAACTGCAATCAAAATTTCAACACTTACAAGACTATACTAACATGCACTATCAAAATAAGAAAGTAAAGCAATGCTCATGATACGATTATTGTTTTTTCCAACTGGTTGAAATAAAATAAATATAAATTAAGCGTATTTATCATAATCTTAATCGTTCGTTTTTTTTATTTGATAGTCGAATGTATTGAAGCAAATTTTTCTATATTATTATTTAACATCTATTATATGTTATAAACTACAGATTGTATGGGACAGAGGCATGGATAAGTTGATTAAACAGGACATTGTCGCATAAGCTAGATTCTAGTTGATGTTGGCGGTGTTAATCTATCTGCTTTTTATCGGAAAGCTTCATCGAACTCTGAGCTCACGGATCTGGATAGAGACTGGTAGAGCTACAATGCAGTTTGCTTCTAGCTGCAGAATGAATGGGTCAGCTCGATCGGGGTGGGACCACGCCCTCTAACAGTACACAGTACAGCGTAAAATAGCAGCATAACGCTGCTGGTAACAAGACATTCCATCTCAGTCCTAAAGGGTAACAACGCATCTGAATTATGATTCCTTGTCAAGGATGAATATAGATTTCAAGGGTCACAGGTATAATTTGTCATCGGGTGAAGTGTGTTACTCTCAAAGTAATAAAAAAAAAAGTAAATTTGGAATAATTTATTTACTATGAAGAACTACACTCTCAAATAATTGTCCGCCCATGACTTTACTTGCCACAGAAGATTCGAGCCATCTGAGTATTCTCCAGAATGGAGAATGAGTGGTTTTTTTTTAATTACATTGAGAATTACAAACAAGCACACAATTCACCTAGTGTTAAGTGATTCCTACGGCCCATGACATCTACATTTATCATTAATAAGGAATCATAATGTAGATGCGTTGTCACCCTTGAGAACTGAGATGGAATGCCTCATCACCAGTTATAATGATCTCCGGATCCCTAAACTCACTAGACGAAACACAGCATCATTATTCTGCTATTTCAGGCTGATATTCTCTGAGGGCGTGGTCCTACACCGGTCGAGCTGACTCATACACTTTGCAGTTAGAAACAAACTACAGTATAGCACTGCCACTGGAGATTCCTACTTTGCGTCCAAGGGTATATATAGGTACATACGGACCTAGCCTCGGACGATCGTCACCCGTTGTCGGATCCATCGCCGTGCGTGAGAGAACGTTTTTTCGAAGAAGCGCTGCGATAGACTTAAGTATTTAGGTATACTGAAAAGATGTAGGTCACTATGAAGATCGATATCACACTGATACTACTCTGCTTCTGTTGTTATTTGGTTGGGATTTGGTCTTTACAGTGGCGGTGGATTACGATACTGGCGTAAGACTTATTGGTCTTACGCAGGACGTGTAGAACAAACTCATTCGTTCCTTGGGGACATTTTGCTGTTGCCCAGATAAGCAGGTGGAGTAAGAAGGCAGGCTAGTTAGTGTGCGATTGTGAGTTTATGGTCAAGGGTGACAATTACCTGGGAATTCCCTATGAATCGTACGTTCAAAGATCTGATCTGGCAATGCTGCTGGCTGAACTAAAAGATTCCCCACTAAGGCGCTTTATGAAAATTGACAAATATTAACAATAGGGAAACTGTATATATTTTATATATAATATATAGCTGTATATACTATATTAATATAACAAGGTCCCCCTTACAATGCCTGTGATTTTAATAAATAGCGTGTCGTAATGAACGTTTGCTTACCTTTCAAATGTAAAACAGCCTTTGCTCGGCGGCAACAAAGTTTCAAAGCTTTTACTTATTACTTAACCTTATATTCCCAGGATAGCAAAAAAATATTAAAACGTGGTTACTAACGTTATATTATGAACACATACACACACGCATGTACACACTCATGCATATGCTAACGCACACGCAGACACATTCATTAAATTTTATTTTATTTTATTTTCATAAATAATTATGTGTAATATAATCTATAAATGGAAGAAGACATCAACCTCTGTAACACGGGTTTAGAACCTAGGTTGTTTGTACTCCATCCAACTCCTCTAAAACGTTCCCCCAATGGAAGATTGGGGGAACGTTTTAGTCGAGTATATGTGTTAATAATATTATATATCATTTGTTTGGCACTGTGATTCATCCTGCACAGTTGGTGTGATTCTTCTTATTACTGATAAAAAAACATATGGCCTCAATTAACACCGACATTAATATTACCAGATATGTAACACCGTGGCAGGTCACAAACTACATTTGGTCTCATCGTTGTTTTACATTACCGTTGGCACGTATAATGAAATGTTAAATTAACCAATACATAATGCAGTATAGAATCCACCGACAAAACCCTAATGAGCCGAAGATAAAACGCATGACAATTTTAGCTTTTAATAATGGATTTATTAGCTTAATTAATGGTAATTGGCTTTGAGATTAATTCTGTATTTAATCTCTTAGTTGTAGGCATGTTTAAATGTAAATCGATTATAAAAGACAATATGTACTTCTAAAGTCTAGAAAGTTTGCTTTTATGTATGCACAGCGCTGTTTGAAATCTCTTTTGAGCTTTGATATCTTAGGGAGTGGAGTCCACTGCGCTTTACTTGTAGTTTTCAGTTTATGTTATTTATATAGCACAAATGATTAAAACCGACCTTGTTGATAAGTTGATTTGTTTGACTTCTTTGATAAATATGGCATTATTTCTAGATCATCAGTCGCGAACAGTAGATGGCCAATGCAAACTTGTGGGAAGTCGATGGATGCGCGTGGCCCAGGATCGTCCTTCTATGGGGGAGGCTCATGTTCTGCAGGGGACTGTTGATGGGCTGTGGGGGGATGGTATGATGATGATATAAATATAACGCGCTACCACCGTTAAAACATGTACTCTTGCTACTTTCTGTATCATAATAGGTTCGGTTTGACCGGGGAAGGGAGATGCTATCACCGAATTCGACATTTTCCGATCCTATTGCACATAGGATTTGGAAATTGAAATACGCATAAGTACCACTGTGTTTGGCAGTACAGTAAATGCTTATATTGCTATGCTTATTTATCCTATATTTGTAGTATGTATTTGTAGTTTTTATGATTTTGGAAAATATACAGAAACAATGAGATAATTTACATTGCATACTCTTATGTTTTGAAACCGTTCTTGGAAAGAATTAAGATAATACAAAAGTAATTAATAGAAATGTGGAATGTGTTCATAATAGAGTAGTTTTCACAGACGAATATATTAATGAAATATGTGGACATAATACTCGTGACGAACTGTTATGTGCGCATTAAGTTAATCTTGTCATAATTTATAATTTCTCATAAGTAACATAGATTGGTTATGAAATTAAATTACGAAAGTATTAAAACAATATTGGCTATGCAAAGATTATACGTTCTTTACATATTTTAAACATTTCTGAAACAATTTACTTTTTTCCCTTCTTTCTTTCATAGACACAACAAAACACACTGTGATTAATTGGTGGACCTCACAAGTCTCATTTCTTTTAATTCTTTATTATACACGAGCGAGGAAACCCGCTATACAACATAGCGAGTTTCCTCGCCCCCTACCCGGTTGTACACCCTCTATGTTTTCCTTCACCGTAGAACAGTTTTTCAAATCAGTACTTAAAATTACCTATTAATCTTAATTTAACTGGTGACGGTATCGGGCATCGAACTCACGTTGATTGCGTACCGTGACATTAAAGTTGGTGTTTAAATTGTTCCAAATTGATTATTGAACATCGTTTTCCATAATTGCATGTCCGTCGGTCGACTTCTATATAGTTCTTCCTTTTTAATACAATTTCTAATTAGTGCAATTCTGATTTATAGTATTTTTATAGTAATTAAAGTTAATTAGTTCATTTAAAATTGAATAAAAAGTATTAAAATATTTTAATATACAATATTATAGAGTGACAAAGCGATTAATACACCTACGTTATAAAATACTAGCTCAGTTATTCTCAACAACAGTATTACGAGTAGTTATCCATTCAGATCACATTAAAAAAACAACTCAAGACCGAGTAAAATATTAACGTGAAAGGCACGAGTACTTACAATACATTTTCAAATTGGAAGCCATGCCACTACCAACGTGCGTTGCGTATTCTTACCGCAATCGTCGCGTAATCGTCACGTCGTCGTGTTAACCTTAATTAAGCCTAATATTAAATGTTACAATGAGGTAAATATTCTACTAAAACAATAAGCTCATATGTCTGTACTAATAAAGACAGACAGATAGCAAGTGCTGTTCACATTTCACATTAAGTTTATTAAGACTAGAACACAATACGACAAAAAAAAACATTTTGATACAAGTCTGCAGGTGTTTGATTTTTTTTTAGTCGGCAACGAGAATGCAGCCCACCTGATGACCATGAGTGATTACCACCACCCATGAACATCCGCAACGCCAGAGGAGTCACAAACGCGTTGCCGGCCTCTCAGGAAGATTTAGGCTTTTCTTGAAGGTCCCTTAGTCGTATCGGTTCCGAAACACTGCTGGCGAACGCTGAAATCACAGAGTAGTTGTGCGTGGCAGGAAATTTCGTGTGAAGCGCACAGTGGTGGATTGCTAACTATCGAGATGATAAAGATGAAATTTAGAACGCTATCGCGATGTACGATGTTAAAACTCAGCGGCTGGAATTATCCGAACAACTCCTCAGAGTGTTCTGAGAAGTTGTTCGGATGGCCCATGGTAAATTCGGTAAACGCAAAAAAATGCGACATCTCTTCGCAACGGCAGTGAGTCAAGCCGATCAGAAAGGTATCTCGTCATCTACGATTTGTACTGATCTCCGTTGAATGCGGTCAAACGGAAGGAGCTGGTACTGGGGTGCCCCGGCTCAGAGATGAGAACAGTATTCCATGACTGAACTATGAACTGAACGTCGCTCGATATGTATGAATAGCTGAGGTAGCAAGGGGAGTATTTTCAAAATAAGAAGATGCCACAAAGGGAATCATTTTTGGCGGTTAACACGCAAACTTGAGTCTACGTGGGGTTAAATTCGACTAAATTTTGTCGGCTCCAATCTGAAACTTAGTCTAACAAGTCTCGACTTCAGACACAAGTTTGTTCCGGCACTCATGGACATTTTCTCGAAAAATATTGGCACGGCCAGTGTAGAACGCATCCCCTGTACTATCATCCGCATAGCAATGAATGTTATTAATTTGCAAAATGTACTTGATATGCAGAAGAAACAAAGTAGGGGACAACACACAGCCTTGTGGAACACCAGCATTCACTGGTTTGAAGCCCGAGCATGCACCATCAACTATAACCTTGATGCTACGGTTCGAGAGAAAACTGGTGACCCACATGCATAATTTCGAAGGCCTTCGCTACGTCCAGATTAATCACCAAGGTCTCTCCCTTGGACTCGACTGCCTGCCCCCATCGATGAATCAAGTAGACCAGAAGATACCAGCTGAGCTACCCCGACGAAAACCATAGTGGCGGTCACTAATCAGCTCGTGTTCTTCTAGATAACTCAGTTACTAGAGCTGGCAGTTTACAATTGATCCATTATTTACGAAAACAAGGGTGTATTAGCAATAGGCCTGTAGTTAAACGGATCTAAGCGATCCCCTTTTTTTAGGACCGGGATAACCAAAGCTATCTTTCAGCAATTCGGGACGACGCCTAAAGAGTAGAAGGACCGAAAAAATCATAAGAATCGGTGCCAACTCTGGAGCACCAGTCCTCAGTACAATTGGAAGGAAATCATCAGGCCCACTCGACTTGTGGATGTCCAGGAAAAGAAGTGCTTTGGACACTGATGTCTGCAGGAATCGGACATCTGGCATGGAGTTCACATACCGCAAGATGGTCGGCTGTGAGTTCACCCTGTCGTCAAGAATCGAGATGGACGTAATATGCTTTCTCCTTTGCATCATGGGCCAGGATGTCATCTCCTTAGTGCAGAGATGGAAGAGATGGCTGGCAGAAAGTTCCCTTGGACAGCTTTAGCGAGAGACCAAAATGCACGGGTTCCCGAAGGGAGGCCAACTAGTCTCTCCCCTATTTTGCCAATATGCATAGACTTTGCTTCTGCAATTCTCTCTGCCTTCAGAACCTTTAAATCTTTTGAAGGTTTTGAAGGCAGAGTTGTACTTTTTAAACGGATTTTGCATCCCGTGACGCCGATGCATCACTCCTAACACAACAAAACTAACACTCCTGCTTATAGCGTGACGCTATTTTACAGGAGCGATCTAACCAATGCTGGGATCTGCCCCCGATTGGGACTATTGAGGATGGAATAAAGAGTTCCATCCCCTGAAATACCACATCAGAGACCATATCGGCAACAGCGTTCTCCCCGTATGATTATACCCGATCCAAGGCATTCGGCATGGCCATCTCTGACGTATACACATACTCTAGCCCGCGGCACAAACGAGTGTTCCAATTTGAACCCCGGGTAGGATATGTGTCAGCCGGAGAAGTATCGACGTCTCGAGATGGTAGTGGACGGTGTTAAGGTTGAAACGAAGTACAACAACAATAGCTGATGCTTGACTCTACCATCCCTAAGACTTCTGGATCGTAAGTGCGACATTTGAGATCTTTTAAAGCTCTTTTACATTTTTTTTTGTTCTTGAGTGTCGTTTTGCATTCTGTGCAATTTCGTCCTTACGTATAACGAATATTAAAATCTCAAAGACAAAGGATATTTAAACTTCCCTATACAAGGTTCCAGTTCTTTTAATGTCTTTCTATTGCTCTAACTCGCTTTTTTAAAATAAAATTTTCAATGAACAATTGCTACTTATTAAAGAGGTCTATATTGGAGAATTACTTATCGTACGTGTTTGTGGGATAATAAATAAAAGAGTCACACATACTATACGGGTAGTTTTTATGCGGTAATATACCGAAAGAGAATCACACTAAAAGTCGCAAAAAATAATGCAAGGCAAGAAGCGTTGATAAATCAAAACGATTGATCATATGTTAAACTTAGCTAGGTTTTCAATCGACTTTGCCCGTATACTTAAATTATACGCCATAGAGATTGATCAGTGTTACCCATAAGCACTTAGGATTATTAAAGTCGGAAAAAGTATTCAAAGCGACTTAGACCAATCACAAATAATGTATTAGTATATGGGATAAAAATAAATTTTCTTCCACAACAATAAGCCAGTAATGTTTAAAGGGTTTTCATAAGTGACGTCAATACAAAAAGAATGTCAAAACAAATTATTTTCTTCTAAACCAAGATTATTATAAGCTTACTAAATTCTTTTAAGTTTAAATATTAAATAAAAATAAAGTCAATATCCTCATCGTCGCGGCCTGTCAGAAATCGGGTTGTACAAGTAACGTTCTAACAAAATAATAACTATAATTGAAGGCTTTTATAAAACATTCAAACTACAAAAGACATTGATACAAAAATATAGTGATTAAACGGCAGAAATATATGTAATATTTCAATAATTCGATTAAAACAAACATAAAGTTATTTTATAGTTAGACATATTTTGAGAGATATTATTTTTGAAAGTCAAACTGGGAAATATAATTTAATAAATTAAAAAACTGTTAATTATATTACAAAACCAGTCACGTATTCATTAACATTTTGTCTCAGGAGCTTTGCATAATTACACATAATGAAACGTTAGACACTAATTAATGTTGTTCAACGACCGAATTGGCCAGTGTCAGTTGAGGTTAATCCTAAAAACCGTTTCACCCGTAACAATTTCAACTTCTATGGTTATGAAATAAAGATCAGCATGCCTTGACTTTAAAATATTACTATTGTCATTATAATTGCTGACAATTAGAGAAACAAAAGAACAATAAGGTCGCCACGTCCGTCGTGAACACAAAACGAACGCAAAGTGAAGCGGTTCCAAATCCAATATTAATTAGGAAATTGTACAAAGTACATTTCTTCTGTTTCTGGGTTTATTGTAAATAGCTATTGATCATACTTTTAACACCACATAAAACATATATTATATAGTATATATATACAAACTGATTACTGAGTAAACATATTTAGAAGTGTATGTTTTATATGTATACATGTTTATATGTATACTCGAGACTCGGTTAAGTTTATATTACTCGTTTAAGTACTGTTAAGCTATTATATTAGTACATTATAATTATTAGTTATTAGAAAATCATTTAAAATATCGAGCAAATAAATAATATGAAAAAGTAACATTATTTATTTCAATCAATTAAAACTAAAGATTGTAATCTTATGTAATAGTCCAGTGTGTAAGTGTGTAAGTGTCAAGTGTAATAGAATAAATAAATCGTTTAAGACGACACTAAGCGAGAGCTTTCAAGTCTTATAAATATATTTCGAGACATAAACAAAGTAAATATCATAGCAGGAAAATAACAAATAAAAACAATTATATATGAGCTTGATTTTTTCATTAAACATGATTATTCCTTCACTCAAGGTAATATTCGATATACTTGATTATTACCTATCCGCAGAGCCCAGTTATTTTCTTTATAGTATATTTCAGACCATTAATCGCTGCTATCTTGACTGGAAGGAGTGACTACCGCAAAAGATGACCAAGTGGTTAAGTAAAGGTTGACCTTTAAACAACCTTGCCTTTATTCACTATCAGTTTCAGGCAAATTTATAAGATTTATATCTGTGAACGATGGATGGGTGTAGATAACTGAGTACAAATGACTGTTTATTATTTAATTCAAAGGTTATCACGATAGTGCTTATAGATCGATAGTTTTAACTTAAAGTTACATCTATATATATATATATATATATACACATACATATGTAGATGCATATATATATATATATTTATACACCACCATGGTCACATAAATATAAACAATAAACACCTTCCTACCTACATACAACTTTTTTGATAGCATTATCAGAAGTGAAGATAAGATTTATTCTACTTTAATTACTATTAATTAGTAAATACATATTGAAATTAAATTATAATAAATATTAATGACTGTACTAGTTAAAATACACTAACGCTATGTTATTAAAGAGAAGACAGTAAAGACTTGTACATTGTACACAAATCGGGCCTTATTAATTTTTTAAATAAATCACAATTTTTTAATACGCTTGCTGCTGGCCACCTAACTTAAGACAGTTTAAATGTTTCATGTTCTTAATTTAAAATAAAAAAGAGCTACCTCCTTATTTTTGCCATTTTCCCGAGCATTTTCAAGAAACGCGCCTAAAGTAAAAGCAAGGTTATCCTTATCTCAATATTATTGTAATTTTGATCATTTTTAAGGCGCTTCTATGTGAAAAAACAAGAAAGATATGAAATGCTGAATTTTGTATATATATATATATATATATATATATATATAAATATATATATATATATACACAGATTATTTATATAAGGAAATTGTGAAAATCGTTATTCAATTTTGAGAGAGATAGCCGCCGAACTTTCTGTGTCACACGAGTCAATCCGTACCATTTTAAATAATCACTTAAGTATGAAACATGTCGCCGCTCGGCTAGTCCCAAGAAATCAGAATTTTCTCCAAAAACTCAATCATCGCATAAGAGTCGCTGAGGACATGCTGAAATGAGTAAATTCCGACCCAACATTCATGAAACCCATTGTTACTGGTGACGAGACGTGGGCTTACGAATTTGACATGCAAACTTGTCAACAAGCTTCGGAGTGGCGCCTTTTTATTAAACCGAAACCAAAAAAACCACACCAAAGTCGATCAAAAGTCAAAGATATGTTGTAAGGTTTTCTTTGACTATGGCGGTGTGGTGTTGTGCACTCGGAATTCTTACCGGTTGGTCAAACGGTAAATAAAGAATATTATTTGAGCGTTATGCGGCGTTTAAGCGAATTTTTCACAGAAAACTCAACAAATACCATCGAGCAACCACCTTATTCACCAGATATGGCTTCCAGCCGACTTCTTTCTTTTTCGTACACTCAAATTATCACTTCGTGTCATCCTTTTCGTTCGGTACAAGATATAAAGGAGAGTTCGCGACGAGAACTGTACTCAATTCTGGAAAAAGCCTTTAAAAAATGTTTTGACTATAGGATTAGTCGTTGGCGTAAGTGTATCGTTTCTGAAGGAGCATACTTGAAGGTGATTAAATAAATTTGGATGAATATCTAACATTTCGTGATCTTTTCTCGGTACTTTCTTGCCAGAGTAGTACATGTGCGATAAAATAGATAGAGCGAGAGAGTTAAACTAATTTTTATATCATTTTGATTTCAATTGCCCCTTCAAAGTTTCAACGTTATTTACATGTTTTTAACTTTGATAAACAAACACCTATCTCCCACAACAATACCGCATTCGTTACGATGATGAGGAAGCCGTCTTTTTGGAGAAATGAATGCAACTTCGCTAGCAACAAACCTCTTGACCTACATACTTTTTATAGGACTGGTGCGAGTATCTACGTATAAAACGTTGCTTTTATTTGTAGTTTTTGATAAACTACTGGCGTTTGACTTTACTGAGTTGACAACATAGTCGCCGTTGAGTTTGAATCATAACTCTCTTGTGTAAATAAGACTTTTTTATATTGTACCAGAAATGGGTCGACTCAACCGAGGAAGAGCTCCAGGAAAAAAACAAGAAGAAGTGCAGTTTTTTGTCTCGTGAGAGTGCAAGGATCCTCATAACTGGTAACGAGTCATTCCTGCTTAGTCCTCAGGGGTGACGGCGAATCTGTCAAGGACAAATATAAGAGTAATGAGCAGCATTCATATCTTACCATCAGGTGAACTGTGCGCTCGTTTGTCAAACTCAATAATATAAAAAAATCGTTGTCACCTATAGACATGACATGACCCAGGTCATGAGTATAATGATTATTTATGATACGTAGTGTGACGAACGAGTACACAGTTCACTTAATGGATCAATCAATGCATCCATGAACATATGCATTCATCCTCAACAAATATTTAAAGATATACTGGCAACTAACAGTAACTGTGAATTACGCCCTCCTCTTCCTTCCCGCAGTCGAGTCGAACGAAGCGTGAGTCTACCACTGCGAAATTATATTGATCGTTCTACAGAGATTCTGTTCTAACCACTCTGGTTCTATACTTACCTCATACACTTTAATTCTTCTAAAATTCATGATACTAAAATAGTAATATAATTCTAGTGTCTATAATAAAATAATTTATGTAAGACAGTGATTAATCATATTTTATTATACATACCTCACGTACTTTGTGTACTTGAGGTGTAATATTGAGGCAGATAAATATTAATAAGCAAATGGAAGATCCCACAAAAGTTGTAATTAGTAAAACTGTTGCAAAAAAAATCGCGAAAAGAAATTGAAACAATACATAATTAAGTTTTCAGTTTTCAAAATGCTTTAACGCTGTAAAAGTTAATAATCCTTTCAGAATAAAAAGTCTTTGAACAGTTCCCAGAAATTAATTCAGACAAATTTTGAGATAAAATGTATTTAATATTGATATTAAATTTTATTCAGATTATAATAATTGAAAAAGAAAAGATTCAAACGGGCTTTTGGTAAAATAATTTAAAACTGAATTATTTTACCGAGAGCTAATTTCAAAACGTCTTAATGAAACAAGGCTAGGAAATATATTTTTTTTACAATAAAAGGGCACCATTAAACTATACAAAGTATTGATCATTGTGATTCAGGCCGTTTACAATTTATATATTGGTCTTTACCTATGAAATTGCCGTTCTTCAGTGTTGGCCATTTCAAACCAATAAAAAGTTTTGATGACATGACATTCTGTTTATTATATAGATTATCTTTGTATTTTCATTACGTTTGAACATTTTTCGTCATAATGGATACTTTAAAAATTCGTGTAATTATGGAATATGAGTTCCGCCGTGGCATCAACGCGGCACAAACGGCACGTAACATCAACAACGTTTACGGAGAGAACTTTACAAGCGAACGCACAACTCGTTATTGATTTGCCCGGTTCCGTACTGGTAATTTAATTTGAAAAATGAACCTCGTTGTCGTCCGGACACTTTGGACAACAATGATGAATAAAGGCGATTGTGGAAGCTGATGATACTCAATCTACAGCCGAGCTAGTAGCAGCTTTTGATGTTTTTTTTTTTTCGGGCTGATGGCCACTGTTAGCCCGAGGGCTTTTACAGTTTCACCGGGTTGAGAGGCGACCGAGCGCTAAAGACCTCTATATAAAGACCTCTATATGTCGAGACCTCTATATGGCTTTTGATGTTAACATTAAAACAATATGGGTTTTTAACATCAAAACAATATGGGTTGGCAACATTTGCGACAAATTGGCAAGGCAAAAAAGCTTGATAGATGGGTGCCCCACGAACTTAACGATCGCCAGCGCAGCGTACGCATTGGGACCTGCCGCTGCGATGCTCAATAGGCACAGAAATGAAAGAATTTTGAATGGTTACGTGCGACGAAAAGTGGATTCTGTTCGACAATGGAAAGCGCTCAGCAAGTTGGTTAGATCCTGGTTCAGCACCAAAGCAATGCACTAAACGAAAAATGACCTCTAGAAAGTTGATGGTGACTGCTTGGTGGTCTAGTGCGGGTGTGATTCATCACAGTTTTTTAACAAACGGCATGAGCATTACTGCAGATGTGTACTGTGAAGTGTGAACAATGATGGAGAAGCTCGCAGATCTGCAAACAGCTTTGGTCAATCGGTCGTCCCCGCTGCTCCTACATGACAACGCACGACCCCATAATGCACAACAGACAGTGTCCAAGCTGCAAGAGTTAGGGTTGGAAGCACTCCCTCAACCACCGTACTCACCAGACCTTGTACCCACCGATAATTACTTTTTCCAAAATTTGGACAACTTTTTAGCGGGAAAAAAATTAAATTCCTGAGAGGCAGTACGAAATGCCTAAGAAGAGTTTGTTGCCTCACGTCCAGCTGATTTTTACAAGAAGAGCATCAATAAACTATCACTGCGTTGGCAAAGATGCATCGATTACATGGGTGATTCATTTAAATAACAGAAATAAAAAAGTTTGAAAAAAATATACTTTAACTTATTTCATACAAAACGGCAATTTCATAGGTAAAGACCTATTATTAAACGAATAATTTTATCTTATATTGGTTTAGCTTGTGTAATAAACGGCTACAAGACGTAGTGGTTAATAGTACCTGGATTAAGAAAAAACAATTAAAAACAAACAAGAAAAATTTTTTACCTAATCAAAAAGGAAAAACAAAGAAAAACGAAAAATTGTAAATAAATGATTATTAATTAAATACCATTGATCCAACTTAATTGGGTTAGACATCTGTCTACCGTATCTAAGCAAAGACCAAAAAGAATTATTTAACTTAGCTTTTGTTTCACATAAAAATTAATTTAGTATCTATGCCCAGTACTGCTAAGAACTTAAGCAAGAACTTAATCTATGACTAGCATAGATAAAGTGTTATGAAACGATGGATCAGTTATTTAACACAATTTTCTGATAATAATATAAATTAGAAATAAATTACGCTGTAATGTTATTATACTGTTAATTGTAATTCCAGCAAATTTTGTCTTAAATTAGCTTTGAGAAGGAAGGAAGGGTAAGGAATAAAGACAGTATACGGCCCTTTTAACGTCGGTCCCTACGGTTCCTAGTTATCTTTAAAATGTTTAATTTGTCTAGTATTTTCCATTTTAAATACATCTAAAAACGTTAATAACGTAGTCTTAATAAATTAAATTAGGAGATAACATACGACCAACTAATCACACCTAATAGTCACACATGTTTTAAAAGGCTGGTACGGGAACACTATTTAAAGATATCTGATGTCTTAATATGGTAAATTACTTTTGTCATTGTATGTTATATTTTTAATTATGTATATCATGTATTGTAATTTATTTCTATAATATATATATATATATATATATATATATATATACATATATATATTTAATATTATAGTTCTAAGTTTTCTTTTATTTACAATATGCACTACACCTGCATGATGTCCGTCCTTTATGTAAGGTGTGACCAATAAAGTTTAAATAAATAAATTAATATTTTGTGTTATTCAATATGTATGTATTATATATGTAATTAGGCGACGTCATGTGTTGCAACAAAGTTTTAGCAGGACTCTATCACTTATGAAATTTATTTTCATGTGTACTTGAGATGGTTTTGGTCATTAGAAGTTATAAAATTCTACTTTTATATTTAGTTTTCCTTTTATAACTTATCTTCTTTACCTTCTTGAATATCAACTCGTATAACTAAATCGTATACAATAATTTTGTCAGCTTGTGCGTTTGTGCATTCTAATCTCAACAGTAGAAGAAACAATTTGGATGCAATTTTCAGTGTTTACTGAAATTTCATTTTAACAGATTTGGAAATAAAAAACTGTCTATTTTGACACATGACACAATTCGTAGCACAAGTCGGAAGAAAGCACTGCTCAGTTGAAATCGCGTATGAAATCGCAGGTAAGTGTAAATATAAATATATAAAGCTATTTGAAATTTAAATTTAATATTATATGAAAGCCACCTTTGTAGCCGCAAATTACAAATTTTCTTCAACGTCAAACATGCGTCGCTTCGTGTCACCGCAAACGTCACTTCGTTTGTCTGTGGTCTTGTGTTGTAACTTCATGTCTATTTTAATTAGAGAACATAAAAAGAGAATATTTGGTCAGAAAAAATCATTATCATAAGTCTGTATATAAACTTGTAAGTCAATTTGGACGGGTGTGCTGACTAGCGGTTAGAGTATCTGATTTCCGAATTTTGGTTCCTGTCAAGCAATATTTTGCCAACCAAAACTTGGTAGTTTTTGGGTCTGAACGTATTGTTTGTATGTCCGTCTGTCTCATAAACAAACTGGCAATGATATTGCACATGCGTTACATTAGGTTGAGGAAGGAGATAAAAATACCTCCTTGTTAGCTGTTCCCATGCAGTATAATTCATCTGGACACTACAAGTTGTTGTGAAAAAGAGAATCTCATGCTCATAGTTAGACTAAGGCCTGTAGAAAGGGTTTTCTAAATGGTGAAGCCCATTAGAAATATTTATTTGAACTTTTGTTAGTAATAAAGCACCATTTAAACAATAACATAAAAATTAAGTGATTTGTTTACATAATAGGTAAAACCTTTTTTGTAAAATTGCGAAAATATGTAATTATGTTATTTTATTTTATTTGTTAAGTAGTGGATTACTAGTATAATACCAGTAATCCACTTCTTAGTTTTACGCTCCCAAACAACCAAACATTTTTTCTGAAAAATAGATAACACAATTTTTGGTGTTTGGATATGTTTCTGTTAGAAGACCTCGTTTTTCCATAACTAGCTATAGAAAGTAAATCCGAGCTAGCTAACTGGAATAACATGTGTGTATGTATGTGGATAGATAAATTCCGAGTCCGTACCGCTTTTCTCACTTGAAGATTCATTCAGATTACAATGGGTCTTAAAATCGCCTGATTTATTACTATTTAAAATATTAAAATATATAATTTTACAATTACAAGGAATTCAAAAATAATTTGATTGGTTCTAATTATTGTTGAAAAAAGATTTCAATCTGAGAATACGAAACTCATGTCATCATAATTTAATGTCACATTACTACATTACTCCATCTTAGGTTGACCTTATTCTTTTCTGAAATGATACATTTTAATTATGTGAATACGGAATTAACGCCTACAAGTCTAACGTTAAGTTACGTTTAACTAGTTATATGTTTTTTTACTCCCACATTTACAATTATTAAACAATATAGTTTTTTATTCAGTAATTTTTTTGCAAACTTGTCATTTAATAGCTTTGTTCAAAACTGGTGCAATTGGTGGTAATTTAAATAAGTTTCAATATACTTGAATGAGAAATATTAAATTTTATAATTTGAATAATTCATATTTCGTATTAGTAATGTGTTCAAGCTACGTTTTAACTGTAACCTTAAGGGGTTTGCATGTTCGGAGATGGATCACGTCTAAACAATATACCATCTTAACGCTGTTATGTTTCGTAGTGAGAGGAACCGGTGCGCCTTTCAGTGGTAGCCAGGTAGTCCATCTCAGTCCTCAGATTTGACAACATCTTGAATGTGCATGTTAGGGTTTAAGGTATTTATTGGTACCGTTATCACTGACCATCAGGTGAATGTTCAGCACATCTCTCATATTTAGTTAAAAATATCATATACCATGAGGCGTAATGCATTGCATTGTTAAAATGTGGTTGTTAGTATATGCATTTAAATGGTATAGTAATTACAAATTGTCCAAATAGTTATATGTGCGTGTTTTCTTTGTTTCCAATTCAAACGAAATTTCATTCGTACCCAATTCAACGAATTCAATAGAAACAAAATTAATATATTCGGTCAAAGATTTATAGCGACAAAAACTTTCAGTATAATATCCACAATTTATTATTTAGATTAAAACTACCTAACTAGTATAATGTGCTATTACTACATTATATATACAGCTAAAGAAATCGTAAAATACTTGGCGTGTTGAATAACTTGCGATAAAATCCTTTCCAAGGGTATACCTTTCTTTTTAAGGAAATATTCAACAAATAGGCCGTTAATAAAAACCTCAAGATGGAACTGCGAGATATTGACGCATGTATTATTAATACCGTAACGTGTCCCCAGTTATGTGATAAGCAGTTACAAGCTTGATTCACGCCATAATTGGACGTGACACGTTCTCCGTGCAAACATGAAGTCTAACACCAAACGCGGAAATGCTAGAGTTACGATAATGCAAAAATAAATTTAAATTGGCTTACAAACATCCAGTCATTCAGTGTAGTATTATAAGGAAATATAAAAAGTTTTTTTAAACCAATACAAAAGCTGTCCATATAAATTTATAACATATGATATAGGTAAACACTTAGTTTTAGGAAATAAATTAAGACATAAGTCCATTCAAGAAAACAATGTGCATTGATAAATAGAAAGCAATACCAACATTGACAGGTTTTTAAGAGTTTACGGTTCTAGTTGCGATATATTGCACATTGTTATAGTAAAAACCCCATCGCAGGATCAGATATTTAAAATGAAACATTTTTAAGAATAAAAATTTAATTTATATCAAGTTGCTGGAACTCGTGTTAATTATTAGCACATATTTAAAGATAATTAAGATTAAATATGTGTTTGGCCCATTTACACACTGTCGCTGTTAAAAATTCATATTTTGAAATTAAGATCTGTGTTTAATCTTTGACGACACATCAAATATAAGTTAATTAATAATAAGTTATATAAGTCGGATGCGATCAATTATAACTGCAGATCAGAGAATTTATAAGTATATACCGTATAATACCGTAGTACGTAAAATTATTATTAGATCGGGTAACATATGAACGTTAATGTGTAATAACAATGTTAGAACAAAATCAAAGTAAAGTCAGCCTACATATAAACAAGTCTGTCCATAAATAATGTTACATAAAAACTTTTCTTTTTTTCAACTTTTTAATTTATTTGAATTTGGATTTCTTTCGATTTTGCGCCATTTCACATAATTTTTCTTGTTCATTATCAAATTACAATATGGAATGGGGTGTTAAAGAAAATAGGATTGCTGTGATCGCCTTGCACAAAGTGGGTTTGGAGCCGTCGGTCATGTTCCAGACACTTCAAAAGCTTGGTATCAGCCGTATGTTGGTATATCGTGCTATCAAAAGATACAACAACACTTCCTCTGTCGAAGAACAGAAAAGCTCGGGGCGGCCGCGTGCTTTTAGAACTATAAAGGCTGTTAATGCTGTTAAGGCCAGAATTCGTCAAAACCCCATTAGGAAGCAAAAATCTTCTCGCGTATTATAAAACAAGACCCGAAGCTCGGTGCATATCGTCGAAATACAGGAAATGCCCTAAATCAATCTTTACAATTAAAGGGAATGGATCGATCAAAACGTCTTCTATCGCGATACAAAGGTGAAAGGCACAGAAATATCCTCTTTAACGATGAAAACATTTTCACGATTGAAGAACACTACAATACAATACAATTCTAAAGAAGCTGCTCAAGTGGTCGGAAATGGTTTGATGGGGCGTGTCTTGTCAAGGAGTCACAAAACTACGTTTTTGTGAAAAAGGAGTGAAAACTCACAGGACTCTGCACCTGGTCACAAGACACGAACTGCCCAAGCCTCGCTTGAAACTAACGTTCCGGACTTTATAAGAGCTGAAGACTGGCCCTCATCAAGCCCAGACCTCAACCCTTTAGACTTCAAATTATGGTCAGTTTTAGAGGACATGGCCTTTCTTAGACAATTTTTTTTTATAGAATAGGTGGAGCACGCTGCTCACCTCATGGTAAGTGATTACCGCCCCCCATTAACACCCGCAACACCAGAGGAGTGACAAATGCGCGACCGACCTTTAAGGAAGGTGTAGCCTCTTTTATTGAAGGTCCCTACGTCGTATCGATTCACCGCTGGCGACAGCTGATTCCACAGAGTAGTTGTGAGTGGCAGGAAATTTTTCGTAAAGCGCACAGTGGTGGATTGCCAGCAATTTTTAATTCTGTTGTGATGTACGGTGTTTAACCTCAACCGCTGGAAAAAAAAATCGTTATTCTTATTCGTTATATTACAATAATTTTTCAATATTGACTTTATTTTACGACTGTATTTACCTAAAGAAAAGTAAAGTCTGCTAATGCGATTACATCCAGGGATTATAAAATTAATGCATTATGCTTTTACGCTCTAACGAGAATAGAGCGTAACGAAAACGAACGTGTTAAATCATTAGAGGAAACGTAATGATTATTAATTACGGCGCAACAGCACGCAGACATTACTTCTTTTACCCAATCTTAAGAAGAAATGTGACGATGCTTTTATTGTATGAATATCGTGGTAGAGCCCTACTGCAACTAGAATAGGTCGACTCGACCAGGGATGGATTACCCTCTCACCGAATACCAGCTGAATTGCTGCATAACACTGCTATGTGCGTGTTTCGAATGGTGAGTCTACACTCACTTATCCTCTAGATCAGGGGTGACCAACTTTGTAATCGCGATCGACCGGCCGCTCTACCGGTCTATCTACACATACCTCGCTGGAATAGGTGCATTATGCTGAAACACAGTGTATAAAAATAGTATGCATTTCACACCCCTTCTCCCCCTTAGACTACACCTATAACAAGTCGATCAACGACACACTTTTAAGATAAAAAGTAAATCTTATATATAAAAAAGGTGACCCCTGCTCTAGGTCATTTAAAACCCAATTACAGGTAGTGAGGCATTCCATCACAATCCTCGGGGATGACGTCGCAAGTTTATCTTCAATTTATTTTGAAGGTACGAGTATATTATATTCATATATTGTCATTTCATTAGTTAACATTGTATATTTAAGCATGAGCGTCAAAAATACATTTTTGATCGTCGATGTTAAATTTTAGTGAATTTGATAGTCTGGTCTACCAGGTGATCACTTCTTGAATCTTAGTTTAGTATGGCTGTAGATATATTTTACCGTTTATAGTTAATTTAAAACCCATAATGTCCACTGGTGAATATGAAACTATCAACCTTATACTGGATCCCAAATACACGTGATGAGGCATTCCATCGCAGTTCTCAACGGTGACAACGCATACGCAATTTGAATCTCGGTGACATCCATCGTCACGTGTAGATGTCAAAGTTATCACCTACTATATTTATTTATTTATTTACTTTATTTACTTTATTAGGAAACTTCACAGCATACAAGAAACATTAAACATAAATACAATTAACAAGGATATTTAGCCATCAAAGAAGTTACAACTATATACATTTTTTTTTTTAAAAGTATGTGCAACAGGAGTAACATACATTTTAATCTGTAGTGTAGTGTGTGTGTGTGTGTATGTGCGTGTGTGTGTGCGTATGCATCTTGTTAAGGCAAATTCAGGAGTGCTTCAGAAACATCGTTTAGAAACTGATTTCGTTTAAGATGGAATATGTCAATATTTCCAAACATATCATTATAGACCTGCATACATCTATATAAGACTGAGCTGAGGATAAATTGTGTGCTCGTTTGTCACCCTAAATATAATAAAATCAATACCAAATAAATAATAAAATATCGCAGCGTTTGACCTTGCACAAGCATATTGTCCGATAACAATTTGACTTTTTATTGAGATTTGATATACTCCATGTATTGGTCTGATAGAAATATATTTCTTGTCGTTGTTGCGACAGCCTTCAGATCAGTGCAGTTGTTTGCGGTTACAAATTGCTAATACAGAATTCCGTTTTGAAATACGTAAATGTTACGTAAACTTTTTATAACATTTTCCTTTTGAAATTCTTGTGGATTCGTAATTAATGGTCAATTATTTAATTAGTTTTGTGAGGTATTTATTCACTGTGTATTCGTTTAAAGATGCAGCAGTTGATGTCGTTATTGTTTATAAATATAAATATTATTAATTTTGTCAAAGGCGTGGTGGTTGTCTGCATTGTAAAACTACGTTGCAGCTATTATTTAAGCACGAATAGACTAGCCTGACCGGGGCAAGTCAAGGTTTCTAAAGAATACCAGAAAGAGAGTTTAGCGTCACCATGTTCGTCTGGTAACTGATTACAAGTTATTCCATTTTAATACTCAAGAGTGATAACGCATCTGAATTATGATACCGTATCGAAGATGAACTTGGACACCATGGGCCATAAGATGGCAAGTGGTGCCATTAGATGAAGTGAGTAATCATTTCTCTCTCTAATCTCTAATTTCAATTGTAAGCTTCGTTTTTCGCTTTATATAAACAGAAAATGCAATAACTTTAAAAATTGATTTATCTTAATCTTTTTTTTAAGGACCAGCATAGTTCCACGGAGTGGCGGCGATGCGACTAATTTAGTTACAATCGAAAATATATTAAATTTATAATGAAAACAAAACTTTTGATTAAAAGATAGCGTCATAGAAAGAGACATAGTATGTTCAACATATTATCATTATTAATTTTTACCTGTTTTTACACATTCGTGTTGTCGTAATATACTTCATTAATTATAGCACAATTGGTTTCATAGACGTTAATTAACTATTTATTACGTTTACACGTCAACACCAAAGAAAATATTACCTTATCACTCTATATTACTCATTTAAACGATTTTTATACTTCATAATCAAATATAAACCAATTTCACGGCCCACCTTCGTTCCTTAAAATTTAAAACCCTCCAATAAAACTGTAACTACGCTTCGCCCTTAATCTAGCGCCCAAAGGTCTGATAAGGCACGCTCCACTAATTTAAAAGATCCTAAATCACTAAGTGCCCTTCAGTAGGACTATAGAAACGTGTATAGGGCGTACTTTATTTAATGATATTAACTAAGATAAACATTTCAAACTCTAACGTTTAGACGTGGTACAAACATATAACATGTTTTTACGTGGTAACGATGACATTTATTAAAAAAAAATAATTCCCTAGATAAATTGTCATCTAATCACAAAAATCGTAATTGACTTATACAAAGACATTAAAAAACTCTTCTTAGCTTAGGTATAAAATCTAATGTACGATCCTTACGTATTTGATTTTAATATGTGATTCCGTACGATTTTTTACGAAATTAATGGTGACACACGAGAAACATCTCATTCAACCTCAACCAAGATTCAAGATGCGTCGTCATCCCTGAGAACTGTGATTCTCACTATGAATGCCTCAGTATTAGTAACTGGGGCTCCAGGATTCCTACACTCATCAAATGAAAAACAGCAACTTATTCAGCTATTTTACGCTAGTATTACTTAAGCGCGTGGACCTTCTTCGATCGAGGCGACGACTTCATGCTGCAGTTAGAAATATATAGAGGCGAAATATTTTTAAAATAATACAATATTAATAAATAATCTTTACCTACGTGCGTGCTTAAGAAGTTTTTTTATTACATTTAGTGTAACAAACGAACACACAGTTCACCTAATGGTAAGTGATTCCTGCGGCCCGTGACATCTATATTCATCCTTGACAAGGAATCATAATGCATTGTCACCCTTGACGACTGAGATGGAATGCCTCGTTACCAGTAATTACGATCTCCGGATCCCTACACTCACCAGACGAAACACAGCAGCATTTTGCTGTTATTTCACACTGGTATTATGTGAGGGCGTGGTCGAGCTGACGCATTAATTCTGCAGCTAGAAACAAATGCAATGTAGCTCTACCACTATTAAAGAACAATTCTCTAATTTCTCTAGCCTACACGACAAATAATCCCGTGTATTAATAAATAAACTTTAAAAAAAAATACGACTACTTTGCGTTGGGAGCAGAAATACATTAAACAATAACTAAAGTGGACCATAACAGTTTCGAATAATAATCATCATCCGTATCTTTACCAGTCCATCACTGTACACACAATAGACAAACATTTAATAAGTAAAACTTATTAAATGTTTGTCCGTTGATCTTGAAATCTAATGAAAATGAAAAAATATGATTATCATTTCACTATGTTTAGACGAATCCCTAAGTTATGTATAGGTAAATATAAATGTCTTGTACATAGCACAATTAATAAGACATTTCTCAAGAAAGTTGGCTATTTCAACCACTTGAGGATAGAAATAAATTACCTATAAATGTATACAAAAAACTCTAGACGAAGCTTGGTCGGGCGACTAGTAATTTTATGTAAATTAGGAAGACTTGAATAATATTTTCATAAAGTTATATTTATAATATAAAATGTTTGTACAGAAATTTAGAATAATAATCACCTATAAGATTATGTAAAATTAATTGTGTACTAAGTTGTATATACGAAATTAGATTGTTATTAACCTGGCCGATTTACATCACGCATTACGTATGTAGGGTACGCAAAATGTATCGTACAGCCGTGCTTATTTGCTTTAATCATCACATGACATATCGCTTCCTGTATCTGATGAATCCTTAACTGTATTATCTTAATTACAACTCAAAGTTAAACTTGTTTAGTAAACAAAATAACATAAATTTATTTATATATTTTTTTACTTTATTAATAACAATCTACGTACCCATAACGTGCTGCCTGAAGAAAAAAGTTTACCCTATTTGTTTTTTATGCCGTCATTTATGTATGTTGCATGTCGTGCCCATCACGAAAAATCTAAAGATATCTCAATAAAATATAACTCATCCCGCGGTTTTGTTGTTATATAATAAAGAATCCCACATATGTTTCATGTGCGCGAAAAAAGCAGAATCACGACGCGAACGAATGCGAATTTTCTAATCTTAGTTGAGATTGGATGTAGATCTCAAGGCCTGTAGTCATCGCTTATTATTAGGTAAACTGTGTGCTTTTTTGGCACCCCTAATATTGTAAAAAAACCACTATAATCGAAAAACGGCTGCAAAGGAAACAACCTTTCTTGGCAGTCGGTTAAAAGGAAACCGTAAAATTCAGCAGTATTTTTCCGAGTAACAGTAAAATAGTGGAATTGATTTGATTCTGAGTACTGATTGATATATAACCCTGTTGCTTCATCTCTAGTCGAGGCGAGCTGGGTCGCAGTCGAGATTGGATTACAAGGTGCTGATTGAGAAGCCGACGTACCGCCGCTTAGACCGGATACATAACTATACGCTTATTTAACTTTAATATTAACTTCACTAGTTAGTGTTAACATACATATTTTAAACAAGCGTATCAAATTGTACTTTTTTTAATACTTTTTTATTACAATAACCTAAAATCTGCAATATTCGTACAGTCCTGTTCTCGTATTAGGATACCATAACGCTGGCTGTATTTCAACATTTATCTAATAAAATAAATCGATTGCTTTCTTAAATTACAACTTCAGGAACGGGTGCTTTGAAATAATTTCATACAAGCCAGTTGGAATTCGAATCCATGACTGCTGGATCGTGAGTCCTAAGATTAGCTACTAGACTATCTTCGCTGTGATAGTTGAATAAAATATTGCTTCCTATGTAGGAAAAATTGATTATTTAAAAATATGTATTTTATAGATATGAATCATTTTATAATTTTTCTTTAACCCGACATTTAATGGTCGATTACTTCTTGCCTGATGCTCCAAATATTTTTGTTAATACTAAAGCACTTATTACCGTGCATTTTTCTCCTATATCCAATGTTTTTTTTTAAAGTTTGAGCTACACGTAGTCAACATATCTATACAATCATGCTTATATTTCCCTACGGGCTACGTAGACGCATCACAGGCTTCAAAAGACTGTTAATACCGCTTATTACAAAGGTTATTCCTTTGTGATCAGCGGTAGACCTTGTAAAATAAGTTTGTAGCGACAAATTTTCGACGTATCATCTGCATTACAGCAAAACCTTCCACTCTTTTTTCTGGTATTTGCAGCATGCCCGAAAATTTCGATATTTTGCTTTAATTGCATCTCCCAGCCGCCTAAGGAGTGAGATGAAAATATTTAGTTTTTACCTTAATGTTTCTGGGAATTTTTTCGTATATAATACGACAGTACAATTATTGTATAGAAATTTATTGTCAAAGAACCGTATTTATGAAAATCGATGCATGATATTTACGCAATTTCTAAAGTTCTACATTTCTGTGTACTTACATGAAAATGGTGAGTTCTTTGTCTGTTTTTATTTCAGAAGTCTAGCCTACTAGTAGGTTATTATCATATTTAACAAATTTATACACATTCAGTTCAGTTGTTGACATTCTTCTTTGTTGATCTAAGTCATAAAAATACTTTGATGAATAAGACAGCTCCCGCGTTAATATGCAAAATTTTACAAGTGTCTGCAATTAATGTACCCGATAGCACCCGCCAATGCAGACGCTTTTAGATATTTTTAGCTTGCAATTAGCGTTGCCGTTTGAGACTAATTTGTTTCCAGAGTACCATGCATGGATGCACTGCCATTCCGTTTGGAAGCAGCGGAAAGATTCATTACAAATAAATAAAAGAAAACAACTGTGGACGAACAAATTTAGTTGAGATCTTACTTCAAATTGGAACAATTTTATTTCATGGAAATTTGTAGTACTTTTATATGTGGTACTTGCCTTCCTTTAAAAGCGTAATAGAGCTACGTTAAAGCTATAAGCTAGTTGTAGCACGAATAAGTCAATCTGGAAGGACAGAATAACTAAGGGTCATTTAATAAGTAAAAAAAATCGAATACGTAACGATTATTATACGTAAAGACGAATTCTATCTTAGTCCGTCCTCAGGTGCGACAAAATTCCGTTCTAATACATCCAATCATCCAGTACTCAATAAGAAATATGATGGTTTAATATTTAATTATGGAATTTATTTATATATATATATATATATATGTACATATATATATATGTACATATACATATATATATGTACATATACATATATATATATATATATATATATATATATATATATATATATATTTATTCGTAAAATTCAGCATCAAGTTTATTTTTATATTTTCACGCATTTCATTCGCAACAATTCACACATTATATCCGAAAAACAGTACAGATTTGCGTAAATAATAATGATATGCTATATTATTGCATCCGACAACGGTGATATCATGTGAATATATTATATGCTCAAACACAAACACACGAAGTTGTCGTCCCCTTCCCTATTCTAAATTAAAATGTGTTCCTCGGCTTGGACCTAAGACACTTGACGTAGCAACCGTGCCTCAGCCTCTAGGCTACGCGGCAGTCATTTATGTGAACCGTGTGGGTCAATTAATATGTGTAATTCAATTCAATCAGTATAGATAGAGATAGCAAATGCTATTCTCCTTAATCTTATTTAAACCGAAACGTGACTTGAGTTAAGCATATCGCCTTGCACCGAGCGCAAACGTTAGCAAATAATTCTGGTACATACGAATACGCAAAACAGAAACAATGTCATACTAGCCAGTTGGAAATCGATTCCATGATTGCCTGATGGTGAGACCGAAGTTTTAGCCACTAGACTACTTCCGCTGTGATGGTTAAATAAAATATGGTTTATTGCTATATGTATATAGTATATGTCTACATTTGCTATATTACACAAACATTTATTATTTAAACACACATTACACAAACATTTATTATTTAAAAATATGTATTTTATAGATCAAAACTATTTTATATTTTTTATTTAACCCGACTTTTAATGGACGATTACTTCTTGTCTGAAGCTCCAAATATTTTTGTTAATACTAAAGAAATTACAACCGTAAAACTTTCTCCTATACCCAATGCTTTTATTAAAAGTCGGACCCAAGCTACGCGGAGTCAACATACATAATATATTTCCCTACGGGGTACGCAGACGCATCACGGGCTTCAAAAGACAATTAATACCGTTGATCACAAAGGTCAGTGACCCTCTAAAGTAAGTTTTTGACAAATTGTCAACTTATCGTCTGCATTAAAGCAAAACTTTCCATTTCTTTTTCTAGCATTTGCAGCACGCTCGGGAAGTTCGATAGTTTGCTTTACTCACACCTCCAAGCCGGCCGTGAATGAGAATATAATATAATAAAATATAATTAACAATAATTTTAATAGTATAACTTAACTAAGTTATTGTTGAGAATACAATTCCTGATAATATGTAATTAATTAGGAATTGTATTCTTTATTACAAAATTAAGACTTTTAATTCTTAAAAACTTGAAATATTATTAAATTAACAATGCTTCAAGTTTTTAAGAATGTTGAAGGTAAGAAAATACATATTAATAACTTCTTAAATTTTTATTTATTTATTTTAAAAAGATGTCAATGAGCCGAGTTATAAAGCAATATTTATCATCAATATTCAAATCTTATTGCTCTAACAGCTGAAACGATTTGAATTAAGTTTAGTACATAGGTCGTTTATATTCTGGTATTATATAATACATATCACATATAGATATAACCACAAATCTGTGTTAATTTTATACGAATGCAGTCCCGGTCAATAACTATTTGTGCTAATAAAGTATATATTTGTCAAAAAAGAAATAACTACTGTATCGCCGAATTTATATAAAACTCTGCATAAACTATGTCAGCTATAAATCATTCCCATCCAATAGTTATTTAATATCTCGTAGCTCGTGTCAGTTGATTTTCTTTTACTTTTAGCGTACGTCTCAATGTACATAAAAGTGATTCGTCATGCGTCAGGATGCATCCAATATGGAATCAAGTTTAAATTTCATGAGCTCCTGGGATATAAGATCATCAATTACCTTTATTTCGGAATAAACATGAGTTTTCGAATTTAGATTCATCGGACTGATACCATTAGTGCCGTTAGTAGTAATGTTGGATCTGAGATAAATGAACGCAAAGCTAACTTCGTAATACGTTCTAATCGGATGTGGTCTAATAAATTCTTTGTTAACATCTTATGTAAGTAGATAGTGACGAACACGTAGAAACGTGGTTAGAGCCGGGCCGAGATTGAGTGTGTTGTGTAATCCCGTATCCTTGACATTACATGGGAACCTTCCTCCGATCTTATTGCGCACGCATAACCTTGAACTAGAAAAGAGGGTTATAATTGTTTTTGTCCGAATATTCATGTAATAACCATAAAGATATCGTCATAGTCGGATTCAACGTCAAACATCTTTGTCATGTACTAGTAAGTATACTGTCTAAGTTATACCAGTTTTGCGTTGTATTAGTGTTTAGAGTTTGAGTCAATAGGCAAAGCAGTAATAGCTAGAGAATAGACATATAATCTTTGATACGATGTTGCGTGTTCAAAAACGAATAAAGTCAACGGGGTTATGCCTACGAGTAACGTCATTTCGGATTATGGGTGTTTGACGATAGCGACCTAGAGTCGCGTTTCAAACTTACTACAAACAGAGTGACTTATACACCAATTGGGGTATAATTAGCTTTTCATTTTAATCATTATATTTAAGATACTAAGCTGCAATTATTGACTCGTTTTTATATAAGCTAGATTAAAGATCTGAATATAATGTAATTTTTCAGATAAATCTATCATCCCTTTGTATTGAGTGTAATGCTATAGATAAGGAGAATAAGAAGAGAAAGTCCAACTGACGCCTGTCATTATCGCAAGCTATCCATCTTGAGAACTAACGTAAGATATTATGGTGAAGATACTTTATCCCAACATCTCGGATCATTATATTAAAATTTATTACATTGAGAGTAACAAACGAGCACACAGTTCATCTACTGTTAAGAGATTCCTGCAGCCCATGATATCTTCATTTATCCTTGACAAGGAATTATAATGCACGTGCCTTTTCACCCTTGAGGACTGAGATGGAATGTCTCGTCACCAGTAATAAAGGTCTCCGGATCCCTACACTCACCAGACGAAACACAGCAGCATTATGCTGCTATTTTAAGCTGGTATTCTGTGTGAACATGGTCCTATCCCGTTCGAGGTAATATGAATGAATAATTCATTCTGTAGCTATAAATAAACTACAGTATAGCTCTACCACGTGTGAGAAATTTGAGAGATTCGCTATAATGGATGTCTATGTCCGGCTGTGGGAACTATGTGGGAATAATTCGCATTTGATGTTTATTTTAGTGTGCAACGTATTATAAATAAATAATTTGTAAATCAATCTGGGCGCCGCCAAACCTCTTCGGGCAAACTAGATGAAGCAATAAAATTAGTCAGCGTATTCAATAGTAATGCAATTCAATTTGGACCAGCTACTTGACTCCCGCTGATATCCGCACTTAACCTCTCAGTGGGAAGTTATAGATAAAGCATGTATATATTGTATGAACTTAGCTAATTTCCAGTATTAGGTAACGCTATTAGAATAAAGTTTGCAGCGTGTATACTTAATAAAAGACTTTTTTATGTAAGTGTAACAAGTTTCAGTAAAATCTCTTAAATTTTGAAGTTTTATTATAAAAAAGAGGAAAAAGGCAACACGAGCCGAGAAAAAAATTTGTGACGTCAAAAATAAAGCTCGCTGTGGTCGACCTGTTACAGATAAAGTTGATGTCATTTTTGAAAAAGTTGAGCAAGATCGGCATATCAGTAGTTGCGTCATAGCTGAAGAGTTAGGGGTTGACAGTTTCGACCCATATGAAAAAGTTTGGATATACAAAAAAACTTGATACCAAAATATACAAAGAAACCCAATGAATCGTGTACTCATTTGCGTTTTTTATTGAAACGTAATGAAACTGAACCATTATTGAAAAACGATCACTGATGATAAAGAGTGGATTACCTACAACAAGAACGTGCGAAAAAGATCATGATCAAAGGGCATTCAATCTCCTTAGCCAATAACGAAACCTGGACTAACTCGCAATAAGGTGATATTATGTGTATGGTGGGATTGGAAGGGCATCGTTCGTTATAAACTTTCACCATCAGGCCAAACCATCGGTTCGGATCTCTATTATCAACAGCTGATGACACTCAAGCAAGAAATAGAGAAAAAACGGCCGGAATTGATCAACAGAAAGAGTAAGGTTTTTCATCATAATAACGCCAGACCACACACATCTTTAGCCACTCAGCAAATATTTAAAGAGCTTGGTTAGGTAGTGTTAACCATATAGCCCTGACCTTGCACACTCAGATTTTTACCTGTTTCGGTCTCTTTAGAATTCTTTGGGTAGTGTTAGGTAGGATTTCGTGTTAGTATTATATATATATATATATATATATATATATTTATATAAATAAAGTATATAAAATAGGATAGAACTTTTTCCCCGACCCATTATATATTTATTTTTTTGTGCCTACGTTTACATTCGCGTAGACTTTATCTAACATATTTTCTCCTTGAGAAGCATTTATCTCATTAACCCGAGTTGAGCCGACTCCCCCATGTCTTATTTAGGTGAATACTTATCCGGCAGCTTAGGATTTAGTACCAATTGATTGGTAAGCATGAGCAAAGCTTCCAAAAAGTGTCAACTTTTCTAGATCAATGGACTGGAGACCTTGCTTGTATTAATAAGAGCATGTATATCTTATTTTATTTAACTATATATCAAATATAAATAATAATAATTATAATATTCGCTTTAAAGAATTGCCATCAGCTAAGTTTTAGTAGTGTAGTAACACTGAAGATTACCTTAAGAAAGGGTAATTACCAATTTTCTTAAAACTAAACTTCACTATCAATACATAGTTTATTCAAGCCGTATTGATTACAAGCCGAATTGATGCCGTATGTAGATCTTATTAGTCAGACTTGTTCTGACACATTAAAAAGAACTCATGTTGAGACTACTCTATAGTTTTAGATGCATTAAGGGTGGTGAAAGACGTGAACATTGATTAATATCATCTTTTTGATAGTAAAAATCTGACTTCGATCTATCACCACTAAGGTTTAAAACTTATAAAACTGTAAACGTCTAGTAAAACACTATAATTATTTTGTAAAATAGTCAACAGCAATACACTGAAACTCATATTAAAAAGAATAAAGGATCTAGCTAACACGATTTCTGTTTCCCCCTCGCTTCAGACAATCTTGTCTGGGTGATTTTTATTGCAATCCTCGCTTAATTAATTAGGAGGGGAGTCACAGTTGAGCGTCACCCCACTTCACTTCACACACGGTTTACCCTAGCTAGTGATGTAGATTTGAATTGATTCGGCTTTATACGATCGATCTCATTGTCATTTGATTTGAAATTAGCAACCGATTTAGTGTTTAATTGTTTTAGTATCTAAGAATACACGTACCGATTCAATAGGTAGTCATCATAAATACAGCCATAAATATACAAAACAAAAAATAATATTAATGTTTTATAGAAGTGAAAGTATTAAATGTTAGAAAACTAGGATTTGTGTATAATACTTCGACACCATGCTAGGCGGCACATTGTATTAAAATGCTATTGTTTTTCTTACATTTGTCACTGGTTCGTTATTCTGTAAGTGACTATTGTTGGTTGTAGCGCTATTCTAATTAATTTTCTGCCAACAAAACAAACAGTGTATTTGTTGAAGTTTGTGGTTCGTTACCTTTAGATTTTCTTTAGAGATGGTGCAGTGACCTGTGAAATTAAGAATAAAGTTGTGGGAATGTTGATGGATGCGCGTGACTTGTGGTAATATTTTGAGGTGAATAGTTATATGTCAGCATGCGTTTTATCTTCATATAAGCCCTTTTATTTGATATAAAAAAATAAGCATATTGTTCACCTGAGGGTAAGCGATGCGGCGGCATGACGTCTATTTCTATCTTCAACGAAGATTCAGGATGTACAAGCGTTATAACACCTGAGGACTGTGATGGAATTCCCACCTGTAATTGGGTCCCCCCACACTCACTATGGTCTTAATGCGGCAACACACCAAAGTTATGCTGCTATTTTGCTCCATCCCTGGTCGAGACGATTCATTCAAGCTGTAGCATCAAAATTAGCAGTAATATTGTAGTTTTTGGTATTGGTTAGTATATACACGATGACTTTGACGATTCATCGAGTCCAAGGCGAAGATAGCTGCGAAAAAACTCTGGATCCTGGTCAAAGTGCAGCGGTATTTCTCTGCGGGCAGCTTCTAACGCTCTATAAAGCTCAAGTCCGGTAGTATATAGAATATTGTTGTCATATATGGCCAGTCGCCGCTAAATGCCATCTCACAGCTTTGGGCTCGGTGGAAGGGCCGGTTAAGAGGCTAATCGGTGACGCAGCTGAAACCAATCTGCTCAGTCTTGAACACAGGCGTAAGGTGGCTAGCCTTTCAGTGTTTTACAGAATGCATTTTGGAGAGTGTGCTCAGGAATTACATGATCAAATTCCCCCATCCCCGTTCCACCATCGGACCTCACGACGCACTGCTGGATTTCATCCTTTTATTGTGAACATACCTCAAACCCAAACGAAACGCTTCTCTTCATCTTTCATTATCCGTACAGCAAAGGACTGGAATAGTTTGCCCGCGTCTTTCCCTCTGATTACAATGTGGGTGTTTTCAAGAGTAGTGAATAGGCATTTATTGAGCTAGTGCGCCTTAGCATCCAGGACTGCATTTCCGCTTAACATCAGGTGCGATCGTGGTCAAGCACTTGGGGCACTTTGAGAGTTTAGAAAAAAAATACACGTTTGTAGTAAAAAATTTAGTTCAAATAAAAACTTTAAACATTCTAGCGCGTGAATCAGACAACGATTGCAGCTCTACCTGTGTATTATATTAGTTTCAGTTTTATATGATTCTGGAATTATCATTTTCGTTTTTTTTCTGTAGGCTTTAAAAAAAATAGATTTGGCATGAAATATAGGTATATACCATATTGTTTGGAAATAATAAAGCAATCCTCATTTTGAGAGTGTCCTTTATTCATTTTAATAATATATTAATTAAAGATCTGATATAGCATTTCGTAGATAGGCAATAGAACTCTTAAACAGATGTCACAAAGTTCTCCACATAGATATTTTGTATGTGCACTCACCTCCCAAAGTATATTTAAAAAATCGAAGCTTTATTTTAAACAAAACAAAATATTTACATGATAAAATTAGTTTATAAAAGTTAGTATGTCCGAATGATACTTTAGAAAAATAAAGTCATTTATCCTTTTTACGTATATAAAGGGTGGCCAACCCTAACATCGTTTACCCCATGTTAAATGATCACTAATTATTTATCTTTGTGTAGCCGAAGGGCGTCACCCTCCCGAAGACTTAATTGCAATGTCTCCTAATCCCCATGGTATGCGAAACAACATTGATATGCTGGTATATTTTGATTGCACGAGTAAGAAGTTTTAGTTTCAGCAATTTCAAGGGAAGGGAACTTCGGAGATAAAGGATTTACAGTAAAATCAATCCTATTTTAAATCAGTAAATGAGTCACGTTAACGTACTTTTTAGAAAGCTTTTAAAATCTTTGTCCATTTGATATTTGCTTTGTGCAAACGTATTTAGGTGTGTTTTTTCAGTTTTAATGTAAAAACTGTGATCAATTTCATAGTATTGACACAGCCTAAGACTAAAGATTATAAACTATCATATTATCCATCTTATCTTTAAGATGACTTCTAATTTGTACATTCTTCTCTAGACCGTGTACCTCAATCCTTAAATTAAATTGAGAATTAATGTTCATTACACTGGGTTCTTTTGTTATTTTATATCACTGTACAGGCTATACTCCTTTCAAACGCCCTTCCGGACGATGTCAAGAATGCACTCAGTAAAGTTTGTTTTAAATCTCTTCTTCGACAATATAATATATATATGTGTATATATATATTCAGTGGTGGCCATTACAAACCAAAAAAAAATTTTATGGGCTGTGAATTCTTAATTCAAATTAATTTTGTTTTAAAAACATGACATTCTTTTTACAAAGTCTGTCTTTTGTTTATTGTCTTTGTATTTTCATTACGTTTGAACATATTTCGTCATAATTAATACTTTAACAATTGATGTAATTATATGAGTTATGAGAGAATATGAGTTCCTTCGTGGCATCAACGCGGCACATACGTAACATCATCAACGTTTATGGAGAGAACTTAACAAACGAACGCACAACCCTTTATTGGTTTGCCCGGTTCTGTGGAAGCTGATGATACTCAATCTACTGCCGAGCTAGCAGCAGCTTTTGATGTTAATATCAAATCTGCAAGAGTTGTGGTTGGAAGCTCCCCTTAATCCACCGTCCTCATCAGACCTTGCACCCATCGACTATTACTTTTTCCACAATTTGGACTTTTAGCGGGAATATTATATATATATATATATATATATATATATATATATATATATATACATAATATATATATATATATATATATATATATATATATATATATATATATATATATATATATATTTATATAAACATATTTATATTTTTATGTAAGTATGTACCTATGTATATTTGTAATTTGATATTTTAATCTAAATAACCTTTTGTATATTTTTATGCCCACCAACATATTCTCTCGAACTCCCAGGGTTGACTGGTAGAGAATATCACTGGACATTAAATCCACCCTTGTAAACCTTATTTAAGGAATATAAAGAATAAATAAAGAAGCAGGCAATTAAATAAAATATGGCCCTTTTATCTAGTAACTTTTCAAGAGAGTTATAAATAATATCAGAGAAAATCAAAATAAATATTTGTTCATACTATTAAAACTTCTCGCACAAAATTAAACATATTCATTTTGTGTAAAACATACTCGTTAGATTTTCAAAAAGTATTAGTTCTGTCGGGGATTGGCCATGGTAAGTAAAAAATATCATTATTTCACTATTTTACGTCCGACGTGGAAATCTGATGAAGAATACACAATATATTACATTAAGAATAGTAGGTAGGTACTTTTGATTTTCCTAAAATATAAAACCTTCCTTCATAAGTTCAATGAGAATAAGAAAACCATATAAATACAATTGATTATAAGTGACTATTTACTTACTTTAAAAATAGAAAGAAAAAGTATGCCCAAATGGGTGTGCCCAAGTAAGTGGATAATGGTTTGTTTTGGCAGAATATATGTATTGTTTTTATAATAATGTATTCTGCGGTTTCTAAGGCTTAAAGGCATTTGAGGAATATATTTGAATACATTCTACGTTATCAACATTGCAGAGGCCTATTCTTGAATCACGATGACTGTAAATGTTTGAGTCTTTTGGTCTACTTTTATAGTAAACTTCAGGTAAAGATTACAATACTGGAATACTTTTTTTTATTTAATAGGAGTAAGCTCATCTGATGGTTAGTGGTAACTTCCATCCATAAACATGCGCAACACAGATAGTTAGTAGTACGAGTAGTTAGTCGCAAGCGCGTTGCCAATCTTTAATAGAGTATGTTTTTTCTGGGTCCTTATCCTTATCTTATCTGTTTGGAAATATCGCTGATGAAAGCTCATTCTACTGAGTAGTTGACAGATAAGTTATAATGAAAAGCGGATTGCTACTCATCAAGTTGGTGCGAATAAATTTTTAATAATGATTTCTCAGTGGCTGGAATTAGTTCGAATAACTCCTCTAAATACGGGGAGTATTTGTGTATTGTAAATAGGATAAAAATGCAAAGAGATGCAAAAGCTTTTCGCAAATCTAGTGAATCAAGACGATCGAAAATACCGGGTCGTTTAGGATTCGAGCCACTATTCGTTGAATACCGACTAATGGAAAGACATGGTATTGGGACTGGAGAACCCCGGTACAGATGTGAGTAAATCAGTATTCCATGTGAGGTTGAACTTACACCTTGTAAAGTTGCTATCTAGAGGCCCGAAACGAGACACGATATACCGCCCTGGTCTACCAATCTCACTTTATCTTCCAGGTGATTGCAGAACTGGACGTCCCTCGATATACTTATCTCAACGTCAAGGATATCAATACAAACTTAGGTAACAAAGGGAGTGCTCTCAAATTTAAGCTTTTGAACTTTAATAATAAGGTGACGGACGCTAAAATTAGGCCTTTATCATTCATCTTATTACTTTACAATAAGTATCCCACTCTTCCCTCTTTACACATAAATTATACAGAACGAACCTAGGGTACCAACCCGTAATACCTAAATTAAGCAAATTGTGCAAGGAATTTTGTTAATAAGGATAAGTCTATTGACCTGTTTAAAGGAAAATTAGAAACTTTTAAAGCTAAAATTATAGTATTAAAACTCAAAATACTCCTATCTAAGGTAGTAGTAATGTTCAAGGAAAACTGTCATTATTAATTAATTCATAATTCATTTATTTAAACTATTATTTTTTTATTTAACAATGTATTAATAGTTTATTTTCCTTTAATCTAAAGTACCTGTAAGTGAAATTATGTGTATTTAGCAACCTTTGACCATTTTTTTTCGACTAATGAAATTCTGTTCGTGGTTCCATTAAAATAAAATTTTAATAGCCTATAATGCTATCACCATTATCATTAAAGTAAGTTAAATTATTTATTGTTGGACGTAGGCTCTTAATAAGGATTAAAGACTGTCTGTAGTCGTCACAGTTGACAGTATCTTACGCAGTTAAGATGCTGGTGTGCATCTGATGTTTTAACATTTTAGGGTAGCTAGGTAATTATGCCATTAACGATTCCACAGGATATTCATGACCGTTATTATATATGTTTTGGGATTAATAAATTAAAACATAAACGTTTATACAACCTACTCATTATAATTGGTTTCCTCTTGAGGAAAAGGAATCAAAAGGAACTACATAGATCTTATCTGTTTTGTATTTCAATTAATTATTAATCATTTTAAGTCAATTGTTTAGTTTTGCATCATAAACTATCAAAGAACATCAAAATTAACAACACAATAAACAGATTCAGTACAAACTGTTCATTTGTTTTTGTTTATTCATTGTTTCATCATTATGTTTTGTTGATTCATTGTTCAGCTTATAAAAACTTCTTAATTTAAATTTATAAAAATTTATAAAAGTTTATTAATTTTTATAAAAATTATCGATGATTTGACTTAACGAGTTAATGATAAATTGTAGAAAGGTAAACTGTTTAGTAACTTATTATTTTGTTTCTACAAATATGCACTAGGAGGGGTGGAGTCAAGGCCAAATTCGTAAACAAGTTGAGATTGGTCACCAAATGAAACAGTAGTAGAGCCAGACTGCAGCTAGTGCAACCTGCAACATGAATATTCGCCTAGAATGGGTATGGACCACGCCCTCACAGAATACCGGTGTGATAGTAGCATAACATTGTTGTCTCGTATGGTGAGTGAAGTGTTCTGGGGAGCCAATTAAAACGTAACTCCGTACTGAATTGTGCCAACACATATGCATCTTGAATCTCTCATGAGGATGGGCGTAAGTATTTGCCGCAGTTATCACAACCATGATTTGTTTTATTTTAAAGAATATTAGCGGTGCTATTTACATAACTAATATTACGGTTAACCACTCCAACTAACCTGAAAGCGCTTGTGCTAGAAGATTATAAACAACAATAGTCTAACAGCGGATTCGAATCTACGACCTTAAGTTTTGCAGACCGTACCCTAAGCCATTAGTCTATTGACAGTTTAGCTCGTTAAGCACCCTTAATAATATAAAAAAGCAATGGAAAAATCAAGTATTTTGTAAAAAAATATTATAATTATTCCAGGTTTTTTTTTTAATATAAAACGTAAATGATGACGGAAATACTTTTTGCGTATTACGTATTAAAATCAACTGCGTAGGATAAGCGTGCCTTGTTTTCTCATTGCCATTATTTTCATTCCGATACATATAAGATAAGTTTAGAGGATAATTGAGATATAAAGGGTTTATCGAAAATTATTTGAAATATCTGAAAGCATAATTTCTTTAATTACGCTTTCAGATATTCCACTGATAGGTTAAAAATTATTACAATTTTTAACTTCATTTTTGCGTGTACACGCTATGAAACAAAGAACGCGAGCGTCGTACACTGTAGTGCGTCGATGCGCTTTTAGTTAACATTATTATTTTGTTTTACAGATTAATCAAAATGATATGGAAAAATTAATTTGTAAGTTTTGAAAGTAGTAAGTAAATCAAAACTTGCTAGTTAAAATAGTAGAAGACATATACTAACAGAATTATACAATTAACACTTCATTCGTAACAGTGACGAACGCGTGGCGTAGTGGTGAGGGTAAATACAGCTGCGGAGAAATATTAATTTATTACAAATTGATAGTTTTCCAGTCTATGTGTCAGTGTGAACCTTCCTCTCATATTATTGCATCACATCAGACTACGGAAAGAGACTAAGAATCAGGGCCTCTGTGGTTACGCAAATTCTTACTGGTACTATAATATATTCTGAGTGGATCATTTCATAACTAGAAGATACCGCGGTGCTCTTAACCGACTAGTAGTACATTTTACTGAGAATAAAACACGACCGTAACACATTTTAAAAGTTGTAGAGCTACAGTGCAATTTGTTTCTAGCTGCAGAATGAATGGGTCAGCTCGACCGGGGTAGATTCACACCCTCACAGAATACCAGCGTAAATATGCAGCATAATGTTGTTGTGTTTCACCTGGTGAGTGCAAGGATACGGAGACCTTTATTACTGGAGACGAGGCATATCAACTCACTCCTCAAGGGTGACAACGCATCTGCATTATGATTCCTTGTCAAGGATGAGTGTAGATGTCATGGGCCGTAGGAATCACTTAACTGAACTGTGAACTGTGTGCTCGTTTGTTACTCCTAATGTAATAAAAAAAAGAAACACACTTTTATTCAAAGTTAGGATCTACCCAACTCTGTGCCCAGGTTTACGGATACGCGTACATTAAAATACAGTGTTTCAAGAATTGAGATATCGTGTTACTCCACCACCATAGAATCTGGTTACTCCGCCTGGTAAGTGTTGAAACTATGATATAAAAATAATTTCAATTTTTAATTCAATGAGCCTAAATAAACGACCATAGCAATTTTCGGGCGGGTATTTATTTAGGACAGTTGTGAACAACGATCTATAGATTAAACAAATCATGAAAGATATTCTATTGGTTAGAACAAAACACCGGTTTAAAAACATCAAGGAAAACAATAATCAAAAAATTATGAGATTAATGATAGGTACGCCGAATAGGCATTAACACAATTTTACTTTTGTCCCTGCCAACTAACATTCCAATCACCATCAGAGATATGTCTGCTGTGTTAAAAATATAAGTAAAAAGAATCCCAATATTTAATAAATTACTAAAATATATGCCTAATAACCGAGACAGATCAGTGTCTAATCGCTCGCTAATATTTTACGGCACGCGAGCAAACCGAGTTCGATCCTCTGTGCGCTAAATTATGCAGTGCAGTTAAACGTCATTAAGAAACCGATGCGTGCCTAAGAAGTAAATAAAAAAAACTAAATAAGACGTTACAATTCGACTAAACTAATATGACTGTGACCTATAAGCTGAAAACTAAACTATATTATGTTATATGGTACACACAAATAGCCTGATATTCATACCCATTTCTTGCTTCGCCATAGTTGGACGAACAAAATATTTACGATTTATAAAAACAAAATTGCAAATACATTTTCAGATAACCATGTAATTATTCTCGTATGGGCAATGTTTTACAAAAGGAATTGCCTAATAATATTAATATAAATCGATTATTAATTAATAAACTTCAATAGGAGAAGAAATATGAAAAATTATTTTGTTACTCAAATGTGCTATACAAAAAGTAAAGTATGCAAAATATATAGAATTTAATCGCAAAGCAAATGTGTTCGTCATAACTTTTCTCAGCTTTTTATGAGTCCACACTCCATAATTTCTTCTTTCATTCATCTCTGTACTTAGTGATCGCTATGTTCTCTCGGTTTTCTAACTACGTATAAAATCTTAATAACGCCGTAAGATTTTGCGCAAAAAGACTATCACACTCGTTTTAAATTTAAGTAATACTTGTGTAATAACGGCGGAACGTTCAGATAAATATCAGAGACATAGGACACACATACCTGCTTATACAATACACCCATATTCACAAAACAATAATCTGTGATGCAAAACTATTCTTTCTTGGTTGCAAGTCGAGATTAGGAAACGCGGTGCTTCGCCCTGTTACTCTAATCACTACGCCCCGCAGCCCTTATTCCCTTTAATCACTAAACTGTTATTCTCTATTTATTTTAGTATACAAAAATCCTATTTCAAATTTATTTAGTTAACCTTAAATCGAGTAGGTACCGAAAACGACACTACGTTATTGTATACATTTCCAAACCCCGATAATTGTCGGATTAAAGGTCTACACGAGGATTTCCAATGTTATTTCCATCGAAAGATCGAATGGTGTATTACAACCACGGATATTAACCATTACGCTATCAAAATCTAATATATATTTGCTTATAAACTCGCCAAAATAACGTTATATCCGGGATTTTGCCATTATTTAAAATGTTAAAAATATATTTTTAGTTTTTTGATTGTCTTTTCACGATCCCAATCAATAAATGTATAATTTAATTATAAATACATGTACAAGTTTTAGACATAATCTAGTTTATTTAATATTACGAGTTTAGGCAAGCAAAGCAAATAATTAAAAAAAATACTTCTATTTTTTATTTATGCTTTGAAGATGTTCACAATATCATTAATTGATAAATAGAGTTGTGCCAGCAATACCACTGGGACATTTTTATTACCTTTCTTTAGAGAATTTTATTACAAATTTATTTACAGGGATTTTATTTACAGAGAATTTTGAAAACAAATACATTATACCGTACCATTATACACCACAATATTATCTATATTCGAACAGCTTGGCTTAGTGTTCTGTGTACCGGAACTTTTTTGTTGGGTGTACTAGGTTTGATTCCTAACTGAGAAACTAAATATGTTCAACACAATATATTTATTTACACATTTGAATCTTTCTCTTCGGTCAAGAGAAGGTAATGATGAATAATATTCAGAGCAGTTGAGTTGTTTATCTGGTAATAACCAAAATATATCGCCACGGTCAAAATTGATTATGAGAATATCATTTCTTCTTCTTTTCTTTTTCTTTCTTCTTCTTCTTCCTAGCGATTCCCCAGCCTACTACCAGGGTCCGCTATGTAGTATTATATTTTAGACAATTCTATGTAATGATTGATTAATGAATTAGATTAAATAGAGTTTGGGTTACTTCGACGTGAGAATTTCATAATCTGCCATCATATGGTGAAGTTTATCTATAATTTTTTTATTACATTGAGTGTAACAACGAGCACACAGTTCACCTGACGGTAAGTGATTCCTGCGTCCCATGGCACCTAAATTCAGCCTTGACAAGGAATCATAATGCACGTGCCTTTTCACTCTTGAGGACTGAGATGAAATCTCTGGATCCCTACACTCACCAGACGAAACAGCAGCACAATGCTGCTGTTTTACGCTGGTATTCTGTGAGGGCGTGGTCCTACTCCGGCCGAGCATTCATCCTGCAGCTAGAAACAAACTGTATATAAATCTGAGAATAACTCCTATATGTTTAATTTATTAAGTGCCTAATCCGTAGATGGAGAGAGCGGGCAAGTATAAAACTAAATAATATAGGTATAAATGATAATATTAGATTATTAGCAGATTAATCTGAGTACCTTGCTGCTACTATGCAACAAGATCTGTTAAAAATTCTGATGTAACGTCAACGACACAGTACATTCATATGTATATACAAAAGGCAATTGAAACCACTACGCCACAAAATACTTTTAATACTACTGCACATTATCAATATATATGATTGATATTTAGGCCATATGGTTAGCAGGAGAAAGTGTGTCCAAGTACCTTATCGACCAAACCTTCCCCTACACGACTCGTATTGCAATGAATGCTTTGCGATCTATCAACGTATATTATTATGCTTTATGATATCACTGATTGATATTTACTATTATCTTATCTTATTTTTTGGGATCGGGATTGTGTTGTTAAGATAGCACATCGACCCCTGCAAATGTTTGTGCATGCCCCATTCTGTTACTCGGTTTTAATAAATAATTTAATCTAATCTCCAGCATTGATCTTACCAGTCTGTCCACCGGTCACCAACGCCTTCTAATTGTAAATGCCTGTAATCTTCTGATCCCGGCGGTTGGGTCGGTTTTGTTGTCGAAACAAGATGTTTCTTAACCAAGTATACTCTTATAAACTAACTAAGGTAGACACTAAAGGGAAATGATTCCTGTGGCCTATGCTATCTTAATTCATCGTTGAAAGTAATCATAATTAGATAACGAATCTCCTGAGAGTATGATGCTCGATCATCAGTCAATTCCTCGGTCAACCGGATTAGCAAGGCCGTTGCATTCAAAAAGTGTGTTTCATTGAGTCAACGTCTTTTTTGCAATATCTCAATACTGAGTTAGTTATAACACCATGCGTAGATATAAACACACTAGTAGTATCTTTTTATAAACGTATTATTAATTCACAGATAACTTATTTCTGTGTCTTATGTACAACAAATGGTTACATCAGAACCAATTTCGACCAGGTACACCAGAAGATTTCTCGTCTGAGTTTTCTTCTTGGATAAGAAAGATTTTCCAGTGTCATTTGCCATTTATCCGTATCCGTATTGATAAGATAATACGTACTTAGGAGATAAAAACTAACAGCACATATGATAATGGACCAAACCTTGATGGAACAAAGCAGACTAAATAATAACTTACTTAAATCAAATAAACAAACAGGAAAACAAACGAGCACACAGTTTACCTGATGGTATGTGATAATTGCGGCTCATCACGTCGGCATTCATCCACAACAAAGAATCTCAAAGTACAATCGAGGTACGAAAACCTTCGTCAGTTTTCAAATTCATTCCTACATATAAAATTATACTTACTTATACTTACGTATAACAAGGATCAATATAGTACACACCTTTGTATTATATATGTACATAACTATTATCTAGTTTCATATCAACAAACCTTTATATATATTGTTTCGCTTAAAATGAAATGTTGGCATAACCTATAATTGCCCTAGTGGAAGCAAATGTCGACTTTAAAGTGATGAAAATTTTTTAACTCAACTGTACATATGCAAGGTCGCCCCCGGGAACTGCGTTACGTTATTGTTTATAATCCGTTACCTGTAATTGGGTCGCCAGATCCTCATCCTCGCCAGACGAAACACAGTGGCATTATACCGCTATTTGACGATGGTATTCTTTTAAGGCGTGGTCGTACCCGATCAAGCCGACCAATTAGGTTATTGCAGCTAGTTTGGGACCCATAGGCAACCGATCACCATATAGCTCTTTTATTAACGATACGTAATCTTTATATACCATTAAATCTGCCCAATGTCTTTCGCATCATGAACATTTAAATATTTCTGTGCGTTATTTTCTATATTTCTGATAATTTTAATGCCATTTTTTTATGTCATTCAATGGAATTGTAATATCCAGATTACTAACATTACTACACAGATTAGAAAATCGAAAACATTAATAAAATTTACGAATGTACATAAATATATATATAGTTATATATATATATATATATATATATATATAAAGATACACAAAAATATATATGTAATTTACGTATTATGTATCAATGAAATGTTATCAATTTCATTTATAACTTTTGTATAAATATGTTTTAAAAAATGAATATATGATAAATTTTATAAATAAAGATAATTGCATGTAATTAGCTGTCGGAAATGACGGCACAGTTAAAATCAATTTGGCTCAAGATTCCGGTGAAATCAAAACAAATGGTTGTCGGACGTTACTGTAACATGCACGCATATTACTTATAACACAAAAAACGAAACTTACCTGTTAAAAAGAACTATAAGTCGATATGGAACTTTAACTCACACTTCAAACTCACTTCCAATATCGATAACTTAGGTGAAACTAAAAATCGACTTAACATAAACACTATAAAAATCTATGATTGTTATTATACTAAAGACAATTGTACCGTGTAATTTATACGTCATTCAATGAATTTCAATCACCACAAAAAACACGCATCTGTTTGTTTACGTATGAGTACGATAGAGCTAAGCGTGGTAGAGACGTGCGATCGCAACGCATTAACGTTCCGAACTGAAGCCGGAGCCACTAGCAATGAAAATTGTTCCCGTCAGTACCCGAGCGTGGAAAACACTTTTATCACTCCATATCAGGGCCGGACTACTTATGAGGACAAATCGGTCTATCCTATAGCTCCCTTCGGATAAAACTTGACACTGAAATTTATTATAAAAGAACTACCTTAATAATTTCACTAGTTAATGACTTTATTAATAATAAACAAATTTAAAGAAAATAACTAATCACTGTTGTTTCCTGTTTATTGAGTACTTCCAATCGTCTTTACAATACTAGACTGTTTTGAGGTCTCAGTAGGGCCCTGCTTTATATATGTATACAAAAACAACTTGCATTATAACTATGTTAAGCATATGTCGTTAAAGTTTAGTGACCTGCATCGTAAAACATCGGCTAAGTCGTAAACAAGAGATGAATCGGTTTTAATTAGCGCCTCGTACGTCGTGGTAATGCGGGTTACGAATGGGTTGTCTAACTATAAATTCTTTAATCATAAATTATATCGGTTATTAGTTATTAATATGTTAGCAATAACGTTGGCTTTTACAAGCTCGATGTTGGTAAAAAAAATATAATAAATTTACACGAATACTATATATTGAATAAAACTTTATTTATTCAATATATAGTATTTTAGATTTTCTTAACTCCATAAATTCTAAAACACAATTCACAATGGAATTAGAGGCAGAGAGATCTCTCAATCCTAATCACAACTTAAGTATAAAAAATACACATACTAATAGAACACATAAATATCACCACCATCAACAACCATCTATTACAGTTAGCTACCGTGGGCAAATCTTCATTTCAGAGAGCACAACCGATCTGGGATAAGGAATAACACGTCGAGCTACAGCATATCAAGTATGAAATGACGACAACAACATTACGATTCTTTAATTAATATTAAATTCCAGGACATATCATTGCAAGATCTAATGACACAGTGAGCTCCTGCGTAGATCAGAACAAAAATAAATAAATAAATACCTCAGTCTCCGTGGTACATGAGTGCTCTAAAACAATCGAAACATCGGGATAAAATCCTTTCTAAGCCCAGACGTATAACGCGTTACATAATATTTCGCAATGTCATCGAAATTAATCAAGGCATATCTTTGTCACTCAAAACGCTTAATACTTAGGTGTTATGACACGAATTGGTCCATATTCTAAAGCAGAATGCCTCGTAGTCTCTGATTTCGTTTACTGTTTCCTTTCATAACATAAGTTCTAATAGCGCTTAAGTATAATATATATATATATATATATATAACTGTGGTGTGGAACTGTCACGTAAAAAATCCTCCTCCTTCCTCGATAACAGAATCAAGGTGCCTTGAACGTTGCTTCTTTAGTAATTTTTACTAAGCCCTCCATTTATTTTTCAATTTCGCTGGTGTTCTATTAAAGGGCCTATCAAGGTCACGCGTTCAAAATTTTATAAGTTTCTTGGCTCTTCCTCGTAAAAGTATATCAAATGTACAAATAAATGGTACTGTAATATAAAAGCTGCATATTCTACGTTGACGTTACAAGGGTTAAGTTTCGAATAACATGAGATTGAAAGAATCTCACCAATATTGAATAAAGGCTGAAAACATCTAGTTTCAATTAACTTCATATTAACTTCCTTTTTTTTTGTTGACAGCAGATCGCAGCATGATCTCTGGATACGGCTTCAGTTTCAAAGTTCAATTGAACTTCTTCATTTATTTCCATGTCATGGCGAGGGAATAATGAAAAATCACACTAAAATTGCGTGTGCAACGTTTCTTTTGAATTAAACACGTTTCGATGATTGATTACACTTAATTGACTATTTGACAGTACAGTATCTGTTACGGAAATGCGCAATTTTGTTAATTAAATATAATTACAGGAAACTTCTTTCAACAATATGACCAGACATTGAAGTCGAAAACTGTCTGCTCTGTTGTATATACACAAAATATAGACATATGCCAGCGCTTAATATTGTATGTACTTACTGTAAATACAATATATATATATATATATATATATATACCTTATTTACGTAAGTTGTAGTAAGTTAAAGTTAAAGTTTGCATTTATGTAAAGTCTTAGTTAAAGTTAAAGTTTGCATTTAAGAGTCTTTATTTAAACCTGATATGAACCAAAAACGCAATCATTTTACAATTTTTCTCCACAAAATTGATTATGAGTCATAAAACCTAAATCTATCAGTATGTCGTTAACGTTATCCTGGTGCAATTAATTTAAGATTAAATCTTACGTCCTTAACATCCTACCAGTCGGTTATATTTTGATTGTTAGCAGATGCGTGCAAATAAATAACAATCACTCCTCATCCCTTCTGTAGACCTATGTAGTTCACATGCAATAAGATAAGAGAAGAAGGAAGGTGCAGAAAGTGGCGATAGTAAAGTTAGTCACGTTGTTAAAAAAAATCTGAGAATTAATCAACTACTTTATCCCGTGAGAAATGACAAACACAATTGGGGGTTTATTTATTCAATGAAAATAAAGAGAATTCTTCATCAAAAATAAAAGTACGTAAAGTTTGCATTTATGTAAAGTCTTAGTTAAAGTTAAAGTTTGCATTTATGTAAAGTCTTAGTTAAAGTTAAAGTTTGCATTTATGTAAAGTCTTAGTTAAAGTTAAAGTTTGCATTTATGTAAAGTCTTAGTTAAAGTTAAAGTTTGCATTTATGTAAAGTCTTAGTTAAAGTTAAAGTTTGCATTTATGTAAAGTCTTAGTTAAAGTTAAAGTTTGCATTTATGTAAAGTCTTAGTTAAAGTTAAAGTTTGCATTTATGTAAAGTCTTAGTTAAAGTTAAAGTTTGCATTTATGTAAAGTCTTAGTTAAAGTTAAAGTTTGCATTTATGTAAAGTCTTAGTTAAAGTTAAAGTTTGCATTTATGTAAAGTCTTAGTTAAAGTTAAAGTTTGCATTTATGTAAAGTCTTAGTTAAAGTTAAAGTTTGCATTTATGTAAAGTCTTAGTTAAAGTTAAAGTTTGCATTTATGTAAAGTCTTAGTTAAAGTTAAAGTTTGCATTTATGTAAAGTCTTAGTTAAAGTTAAAGTTTGCATTTATGTAAAGTCTTAGTTAAAGTTAAAGTTTGCATTTATGTAAAGTCTTAGTTAAAGTTAAAGTTTGCATTTATGTAAAGTCTTAGTTAAAGTTAAAGTTTGCATTTATGTAAAGTCTTAGTTAAAGTTAAAGTTTGCATTTATGTAAAGTCTTAGTTAAAGTTAAAGTTTGCATTTATGTAAAGTCTTAGTTAAAGTTAAAGTTTGCATTTATGTAAAGTCTTAGTTAAAGTTAAAGTTTGCATTTATGTAAAGTCTTAGTTAAAGTTAAAGTTTGCATTTATGTAAAGTCTTAGTTAAAGTTAAAGTTTGCATTTATGTAAAGTCTTAGTTAAAGTTAAAGTTTGCATTTATGTAAAGTCTTAGTTAAAGTTAAAGTTTGCATTTATGTAAAGTCTTAGTTAAAGTTAAAGTTTGCATTTATGTAAAGTCTTAGTTAAAGTTAAAGTTTGCATTTATGTAAAGTCTTAGTTAAAGTTAAAGTTTGCATTTATGTAAAGTCTTAGTTAAAGTTAAAGTTTGCATTTATGTAAAGTCTTAGTTAAAGTTAAAGTTTGCATTTAAGAGTCTTTATTTAAACCTGATATGAACCAAAAACGCAATCATTTTACAATTTTTCTCCACAAAATTGATTATGAGTCATAAAACCTAAATCTATCAGTATGTCGTTAACGTTATCCTGGTGCAATTAATTTAAGATTAAATCTTACGTCCTTAACATCCTACCAGTCGGTTATATTTTGATTGTTAGCAGATGCGTGCAAATAAATAACAATCACTCCTCATCCCTTCTGTAGACCTATGTAGTTCACATGCAATAAGATAAGAGAAGAAGGAAGGTGCAGAAAGTGGCGATAGTAAAGTTAGTCACGTTGTTAAAAAAAATCTGAGAATTAATCAACTACTTTATCCCGTGAGAAATGACAAACACAATTGGGGGTTTATTTATTCAATGAAAATAAAGAGAATTCTTCATCAAAAATAAAAGTACGTAAACTGTGCAAGACGTAGAAAGTATATCAAGCTAAATATAAAAAAATATATTTAATCTCTACATTATTTTGCTGTAAACATTTAACGTAATTTAAATAAACCTCCAATATTTTTTTTAAAAATTTATACAACTATTTCTAATCTTTAATGTTGCTTACTAGTAACAGTAGTATTTATAGTTACTTAACACAAGAATTTTAACAAAATATTTCATATTAAAAATGCATTTTATAAACTTTGCTACTAAGTTTAACCGAAAAGAATATTATTAAATCTCGTATTGAAAGTCCTCGGATATAGTAGGTACAACCTCTACTCGTAAATCTGAGCGGCGATACTAAAATATTCAGTAAAATATTTTAACTTTAAATTCGCCGCAATATAAAATCAATTGGAATGTGAATTTTTCTTTATGCACTTAATGTCTGTTATGTGCATATAAAAGAAATCACTATACATATTTCCTTCATAATCTAGTTATCGGCCAAAATGTTTGACGCGTCCTTAAATAGTGCAGTCAGGTTAGTACAATACGCGCCAGTAATTGTGGTTAGCAATTACGTGGTAGAGCTACCATGCGGTCTATTTCTAGCTGCAGAATGAATGGGTCAGCTCGACCGGGGAAGGATCACGCCTTTACAGAATACCAGCGTAAAATAGCAGTATAATGCTGCTGTGTTTCGTCTGGTGAGTGTAGGGATCAGGCAGACATTCCATCTCAGTCCTCGAAGGTGACAACGCATCTGCATTATGATTCCTTGTCAAGGATGACGTCAGGGCTGCAGGAATCACATACCATTAGGTGAACTGTGTGCTTGTTTTTACTCTAAATGTTATAAAAAAAAAACAAAGCAACTGTGGTTCATAAATACACTACATAAAGATACCGAGACCTAGGAGAATCTAGACCACCCAAGTTGCCAGTTCCCTAGCTTTCGAGAGATTCTCCCGAGTGGAGAATGGATGGTGATGACTATTGACCGTCCGAGGTTTTGGTGTGCGGACCTAGCCTCTGACGTACGCCACCTGTTTTCCGTCAATCGGAAGCGTGTCAGGGTGGTGAAAACCGGTGACACGCGGGTATAACGAGAGTATGCGGTGTCGCGAAGATTGCGTCGCGCTCGGAGGAAGGGTGACGCGACGAGATGTCTGTGCTGTGTGTGGGTCCGGTGTCCGTTGAGGACGGACTCGAGTTCAGCTCCCCCATGAAGTGGGGGTCGTCGAGGACGTGACGGGGTCGACGGTTCCTAGTTTCCGGGTTCGGTACCGGATCGTAGATTGCGGCGTTTACCACTAGCGGGTTGGAGTGCAAAAGAGCTTTCGCGAAGAAGCACTGCGAAATAGATTGGAAATATTCCGGAATGGTGACGAGATGTAAGTCACTGTGCAGATCAATGTTACGCCGATACGGTTCTTCTCCGGTAGCTATTCTGGTGAAACGGTTTTGAACCGTCTGTAAAAGATTTAGTTTATTCGCGGCTAGGTGGGCGAAGACGACGCTGGCGTAGGCCATAATTGGTCTTACGCAGGATTTGTATAGCAGGAGTTTATGTCTTAGGGACATTTAGCTCTTGGCGCAGATGAGCTGGTGAAGCCGGCTCATGACGAACGCGGCCTTGTTTCTCGCATTTTGATATGCGGGCGGAAGCTAAGCTTTCGATCAAAGGTGACCCCTAGGTATTTGACCGTTTCTACCCACGGAATGAGTCGGACGAAGATCGTGATACGTCCTAGCTTTCTACGGCTTGGTACTGGTGCCATGCAGAATGGATCGGCTGAGCCTCTCCAGAAGAAGACTGGTGCACTTTTGTCCGGGTTAATTTCGATTCTCCATAACCGAAACCAGTCGGCGAGGCGGTTGGCTGTGGCTTGGAGACGAGCGACAGCAAGGTTGTTGAGTTTCTTTTATTGATCATAAGAGGCTTTTAAAAATTAATAAAAAAAAAGAATAATAATAAATATTCAATACTATAATTTTCTTATATTTATAATCTACACATAATCATTATGCGTTCACTATAACGACGCCTTTACAATCATAAGACCGACTATGAAAGGGCACCCATGGGCACCTCGCAACACCAAAGGAGTCGCAGATGCGCTGCCAGCCTTTAAGAAAGGTAGTCGGTGTTCAAAGTAGTCAAAAATAACGAACAATTATCGTGTAAACGAAATAAAAACCTGGTGGGTGAGATCGAAAAACGACAGATCCCTTTCAGACAACTCGCGTTGTCAGGGTTCATTCCATTTGCCGTGTTTATTAGTTCAGATGATCAATGATTGAATAAAACGTCAAAAGTGCAAAAACAAACGTCCAAAATGTTTGCTTTCCGGAAGACAATTAAGAAAATAGTTTTAATGAATACTCAGTTATAACGCAAACATAAACAAAATTTCATGTAACTAGTTTTACGGACTTATCCCTACGTGGTTTCTGTACGGTGCTGTTTATGATTATGCCTTAGATCAGCCTGTCTTTATATAAGATCAGATTTCTCTATAGCTATTGAAATTAAATTTATTCCAATTTCAATAGATGGTTGGGTGTTACCATAGGCTTCGGATCCTGTGATTAATAAAAGTGTGTGTTCTGCCAGCTCCTTCGGCGTAGATCGGAACAAAAATAAATAATTAAGAAAGCTGACGGTAGTTTGGATAAACTATGATATCAGGACGTCAAGGACTAAAGTCGATCACACTGGAAGTGACCATGAGTACCGTAATGTCTAATGAGTGCGTAGTTTAGTTCAATGTGCAGTATTCAAGTAAATATAAATCATTAATTGATTTATTCACATAAAATTGTTCACAAAAGTTACTAAATATAAAATACTACTGGATTATTTTTCTATTAGTAAATATAATATTTACACAATACCTTAAATGAATGGACTTACTCTCGAATAATCCCAAGTCGAGAAATATATTCTTTTTTAATAATATTTTTATAAGATGGAACATTTTCTTTGAGATATGAGCTACGAAAATCAACAAGGAAATATGACCTAACTACAAAGGTCTAACGAATAGGACATGAACCTACCGAACCGGCTAAAAAAATTTTTTACAAAAAATATTCTAATATTTCCTTAATAACTTAAGGTAGTTGTTACGACGTAAGCTCCAAGGAAATGTTATTTTTTTAAGTGGTAACGTGGCACGCCATTATCCAACGAAATATTATTTTTTAAGTGGAAAACTCATAATTAAAAATTATAAAATAAAGAGAAATCACGCCATTATTGCGTGTGTGTAAGTATGTACGTATATGTTTGAAGAAAACTCGTTTCGGTGATTGATTACATTTAATTGGCCAGTTAAGTCTGCGTTTGGACAGTTAAGTCTGCGTTACGGAAACGTTGAAATTTGTTATTTTTTATGTTAATAGCGATAAACGCAAACAAATTCCACTGATAAGTAATCGTCACGGACAATTACTATTCTGCATAAGGAAAAGTGACATATGTATAATGTTCAGGGAATATGATTTGAATGACTTCTTACCGTCATATGGAATACTGGGATATTTATTAATTTGTAAATATTTATTTTATTTTTTATTTATTTATCAATTTTCACTAATATTTGCAAGACACGTACGAACACAAAAAAGGAGGCTAACCGAAAAAAAAGAGATGGAGACTGCTCACTGAAAACTCTCTAGTTGAGTATTACATTTGCAATCTCTGATCTAAAAATCTCAGTTGAAAATTTGAAAAATTTCAATCTAATCTTTTTGCTCTACAATGCGTGGATTAAACTCGGTTTAAATGCAAACAAGTTTTTTTTTCTTTTTTTTTAAAAATACAGTAATATAATTTACGATGATTAATTCTGTAAAAGAGTGGTGCAGGTGGATCAGGATCGAGCTTCGTGACAATATCTTAACTGACCTTTATATTGCGGTGGCAATGATAAACTTGGTTGATAAAGGTAAATATTAATATAATATATCTATTGTTTTTTATTCTTGCGGCCCTTGGTTCCCACATTCATACTGGATAAGGAGTAATAATGCAGATGCCTTGTCATCCTTGAAGGACGAGATGTAATGCAATGCCTCGTCGTCAGTCAACAATCTGCATTAGAGCACTATCACTGTTAGACCTTAGTTTAATCGAAACATTTAAAAATATAATAAAAGCACAGAAGTTACAAGACACTCATCGGGAACGGAAAAAAATTTAGAGAAACGTGCAGTTGGATGATTATAATAATTATCTCAGACTTAATGCAATATATATACATTAAGTCTGAGATTGAAATTATAATTAAAAAATGTAATGTTCCGAAGGTTTACGCTGAGTTCTAATTCACCCAACATCTAAGGAATAAATGGAGCAATATTCTCCGTATAGAGGAGGCTTGTGCGTTGTGGGACATGTAATATCTTTATCAAACATTAGTGGGACGAATGTTGCTTTACTTTTAAAGTATATATGACTACTCGACATTAATTGATTTATATTAATTGATATGAATATTATTTTGTTACGAGATTTCAACGAGCGCCTAATCCACTTAATGGTAAGTGTTATGTATGTGTACCAGTAGTGGACCCATACTGCAGCTAATTTCTAGCTACAACATAAATGTGTCGCACCACGTGCTCACATAATACCAGCGTGAACTAACACCATAACGCTGATATGTTTCGTATCATTGTAGGGATACAGAATTACTGGCGATGAGACATTCAATCTTAGTCAACAGGGTTGACGACGCATCTTTTTTATGATTTCTTATCGGGAATGAATGTGGGTGTCATTTGCCATAGAAATCAGTAACCATCAGGTGAACAATGTGCTTGTTTATCACCATCAATATGGTAAAAAATCATGTAAGCTTATAATAAAAGCTCAGTCATGATTCGACAGTTTTATACTATCACCGGTTCGATACAACCAAGTACCGGCAAGCAAATAGAGTAGATACTCTTTTTAAAAAGATAAGTTACAATTAGTGTGAAAAATAACAATAATTAACCATAAGGTCAACAGGTAAAAAGTTTGTAGATATCTCTCCCTTATTGAACCTGCGTAGGTATTTACCTCAATATCCTTTGACGCCCACGGGGTGAAGTGGCTATATTAACTGGCTGCTGGACCCAATTACAGGTAACATGTAACCTCAACCCTCAGGGTTGGCAATTCATACGCACTCTGAATCTTTGTTGAGGGTTGATGTATGTAGATGTCATGGGCCGCAGTTGTCACTTGTTATCAGATTAACTGTGGATCATGTGGCACTTTTAATGCGGCATTCTTGTCCATCACATCTTCGATAAGGAATCATAATACATCGTCGTGTTGTAACCCCTGAGATATGAGTTGGAATACCTACTCTGGTTTGGTTATCCGAAAAAACGAAAAACTGTAACTCTCCAGCCGCTATGAAACATTCATGGTACGCCTAGTTTATAGCTGAGGCTTCAACTGCTTAGTTAAATTAAATAATTACATAAGGAAATAAAACAAAACATAAATATAAAATTTTAAAGATATCAAAAAGCATTTCACATCGTATGAAAAGATCTAGGCTATGACTTTGAACAGGTAGCCCTTAATGCTACAAATAAATGTTACCTAAATCCAGATCTTATGAATAGGATGTAAAGCTAGCGAACCGACCCAATTAACTGTGCTGGATGTCCCGTAAGTAGCACGACAAACTTAAAAGGAAAAATAGGTTGACGGGGGTGACCTGCCAGACAAAAAAATAACCTTAGTAAAAGTGTCACCATTTTCGTAATATTTAATTTTGTTATTTATTTCTAAAATACCAAGAAAAAAATAATCAGTATTATATATATTATGAAATCTCTATTAAACAGGCATTTATTATTTCAATATGCTCTGGACATTTTTCTTTCACCGCCGATGGCAAAAGTTTCCTGAGCCGTCAACCTATCTTCCCCTTTAGTTTGTCCCGCTACTTACTGGACACATTGAATATAAAAACTTATAAGAACATGTACAAATACTGTTTCGTAGTCCTTACAATCATATAGAGTGTTTTGATTGGTGTATCGTGTGTATTGTAATATTACCACATAGCTGGATCGCAATATATTTTTATTATTTGCTATCTGACCTAACGGACGTTTTCGTCCAAATTGTAATTATTTGTTTGTGATCGTATTCTGATCTTGATGATGATGAGTAAGATCTTGAGCGAAAAAAGACAGACATTAAATTTTTCCCGAATTCACCATTTTTTTTTATTAAAACCTAATCCGGAGTATTGACAACATTTAAAAAAAACAATCAATTTGGTGCAGCCTTTCTTAAGAGAAGCGCTTACCAACGAACAGCAGTTATTTTTATTGATATAGAAGAAGATTACCAGTTCTATAACTCATATTTAGAATCGTGCCACTCATAAAACGTACATTTGCGATCAGCCCACTGTGACGTACAGTAAATCCTATGCGTTTCCACTTTTACAATACGCACTCATTAATTATTGATTACCGAGTCTGGCTATATTACATGTATGTATATCCCTTGTCCCTGACACTGTACTTGAACTTGCCCCTGATTATACCTTATTATATATTCGTTACATCGTTAATATAGGCCATGCTTTTTTTCTCTTTACATTATACAATGAGATGCGCGTGGGAATGCGTACCGTCTAATGATTGCAACTTTTAAATATTATTTATTAATATTTAAACAAAAGAAAAATATTTCTTCGTACATCCCTGATGGTATACTGCTTACTCATTTTTTACAATTTAAATAATAATGCGCAATCTACAGCGACACAGTCGTTTTCTGGCGCAGCCTGCGGTCAAAGTCCGGAACCCACGACGGCTCTTCTGAGAGTTGTGGCGAGTGCATAAGCAGACATTGCACCCATCAACTGCGTGGTGATTACGACAGACGATGTAGTTGCGGAGGTGAAGTGGAGGCCAGTGAGCCCTGAACTGTAAAATCTCGAGGCTCGATGTCTCTACTGGCTTACGAGATTGCCACGCTGTACATACGCAATAGCAGTGGCAGGAAGCCCTTAAACATCGATCATTATTATTTATTTATTTTATTGGCCAACGAGGAGAAGATAAAAAATATCCCCGAAATAATAATAATAATAACATTTATCTTTTCCTTTTCTGCATCACATAGAACAAGGTTGATACTTTGAGTTAAGTAAAAAAATACCTGTTGCAAAAGGACTTGCTTTTCCATAGCTAAGATTAGTGATAAACAAAATAATAATTTGAGTGAAAAGAAGGCAAGGGTGGAACAATACCGTGTGCTTAGGCTTACTTTTCTGCGAGCGTATGTGTGTGCATGTGTGGATGTGTGATAATGTGTTTATGCGTGGGTGGTGTGTGTAGATGTTTTTATGTATTAGGAAATTAAAAGAACGAAAGTTTCTGTCTATTGATATGCTAGATTTTTAATTTAAGTTGTTTTAAAATTTAAGTTGTATATTTTTAAATTCGTTAAAGTTCATAGGGTAAAAGTTTTTATTTACTCTATTGTTTAGTTAGGGTGATTATTTATTTAGCTGATGACTACCAAATATATATTACCACATTGAGTTTGAATTGAGGGGCAACAACTTTTCTTTTTTTATGTTGATGGAGACAGAACAAAGTACGACCCAGAACACTACATTGTGGTATTCTATATGTTATATTTAAATCGTTACTGTTATATTTTCCAATTATTACACTTAGCTTCCTGTTATTTAAATAATCCATGAAAAGTTAATAGGTTAAGTTAAAGTTCACGTAGTCCAATCCGGCTCCAGCTTTTGCACAAGAATGGGGACTTTATTTTTATAAAAAAATAGTTCTTTAAAGTGACAGTAGAGTAGTAGAGCAAAATCGCAACGGCTTCATTATCCCCTTAATATAAGAGGTTTGTAACTGTATATGCTCCACATTCAGGTACCTGTGAAACGTAAATAGGACAAGGTCATCTGGAATGTCAGGAAACGATGTCGAAATATCCGCTTTATTTTATGACAATATGACCCACGAATTAATATACATTAATATTTATATATACATAATATAATTAAAAGATTACATACATAATTATAAGTATACATTACAAAATACATACAATTATGTCTGTAAAAGTAATTTTAAAAAATACAACATTATTAGAACAACAATAGAATGCAATAAAGTTTAATGGACTGTAGATTTTGCGTCGCTCACGATGCAATTCACTTATTCATGCTGTAGCTATAGCATGAATAGTCCACCGGAAGGGACCATGTCTACAGAGAATACCACCATAAAATAGGACTTAACCCTGTGATTCATATGATACCCAAATACAATAAATTAAACCCCAAACATATGCTTAATTCTACCGGAATAATTAATGTATAATATATATATATATATATATATATATATATATATATATATATATATATATATATGTATATATATGTATTGTGTATATATATATATATATATATATATATATATATATATATATATATATATACACATTGGAATTAGAGGTGTGAGTAATCACTTTAATATAACATATAAAGATTTTTGGTTGACTTTTAATGTCTGTCGTTTAAGTATTTTTAAAAATTCCTTCTTTTATTGGATAATTAAGAAATATATGACTGGGTAAAAATAAGGAACTATTCTTTCACCCTCTACTAACTTTCTAACTGTTGACATTTTTCTTTGTTATCTTTATTTTTTAAACTGACATTAATTTATGTTTTTGAAAAGAGTAATCTAGTTTCTTGCTTATACTCGGTAAAATCGTCTTTTCCATTCAAAAAAATTACGTATTAATTTTGGACTCTTACTCACTCTTATCTTTCGCAACTCGCCAATTTTTAACTGTTTTCAGAAAAAAAACCAATGGCTATACTGCAACAAGTAGAATGTAGGGAGGAATATTCAGGAATTTATAAAAGGATGAATAAAAATCAGTGATCTACTTAAAAATAAATACTGTTACTTTATTGTTTGAGAACCGCACTAATAAAATAATGCGTTATTTTACGATGTTTTCTATCAATGCCACTTTTGCAGAAATAAAACAAACATTAACATCTTGTCAATTAATAAAAGCTCTTGTATAAAGTAGCATAACTAGTTAGGTTAAGTCTAGAAACTTCAAGAATGTAAGGAAAACATTGTGTAGAATTTTCCACATAATTGTAATCTGTTTAACTTTAGCTTACCTAAATAAATAAAGCAACTAGCAGTAGGTCAAACGTCTACGTTGGTTGTAAATCTTCTGTCCTAAATCGAGACAAGTTGTTCCCTAAGGTACGACGCCTTACGTGAGTAACACAAAATTAACTGCCTATTCTTGTCTAAAACACAACCACAGGTTTACCTTCAAACAAATTGATATATTCTACGGAGAGCTAACTCTACACTTTCGTATTGTTTTAGAGTTACATAAACTATATAATAAAATTGTAATTCACATAATGCCCACATTTGTTTGCGGATGCATAGCGATCTATTAGATGAGACAAGACAGTTTTTGAAAAACATTGACAAATTTACAGATAAGACTCTGTTATCATTTTTCACTTTTTTCAATGATGTAACTAACTAGAATATAATTCACGTGGTCGTAAATGATATAAGTAAGATTGATTTGAGTAAGATAGTAAAATATTAACGTTCATTGTCAAGAGAAATGACTTTCTAGCTTTTTTTGTCTCGTTACATTTTCAAAATTAGTCGGCGCACAAAGAAAAAGTTTAGTTTAAAAGTTGTTTACTTACCTATAACTGAATATGCTTACCTCTTCTTTATAAATTATATTAATATTTATAAATATATATATATATATATATATATATATATATATTCTTGTGTTTACGTTTCCTATGTAATGTAGAAATATGTTTATTTGGTTACTAAGACGGAAATCGAATTAAGCTTGTGAATCATATAGATGACCTATTAGTCAAATCAATTGAAGGGGAGATTTGATAGATTAAAATAGCATATACAATACTATAATTTTATACAATTTAGTGTTGCTCATTTATAACGACTGTTACGATTAGTTAGAAGACGAGTGAGAGTTCTTGTGATATAGACAAAGGATTTAAATTTTTGGTACTTGAAGTATTTTTCTGCAGGTATGTTATTATAAATTTAAATAGACGGTAAATGCACGCTGTTTCTGGTTTCTAGGTGCAACGTGAATAGGTATAGTTTGAAATAGCAACATAACGTAGAAGAGATCTAGTACCCTATTATAGTTAACGAGACATTTCATCTCAGTTCTCAGAGCTCACACTAGATGTGCATCCTGATACTTTGTTGAGGATGGATGTTGATGTCATGGACTGGAGTCATCACTTGCCGATCCGAAACCGATCTCTAGCTCACTATCACTTCACTGCGACTACACTTAATCATAATATGACAATTCACAATGAATGATGCCAACGAATTTTACAAATATTTTCCCTCGCGTATGTAAACAACGTCCATTAAACTCTTAAACAATAGCCAACGTTATTTATTGAACGATAAATTTAAGGTCTGGTAATATCTTTATTTTAATGAAACCAATTCCGTTTCATAAGCGTATACATATATTATATTAAAAGCCTTGTCTTTTCTCTAAAAATAATATATTATTATAATTGGATTGTGTTATATCACAATGATGGACGCACGTGAGGGAACCCCACTATACAGAAGGCCTGGTAGCAAGATCTATGTATATATATTCTCGTATATATAGGCAATCGAAACAAAAGAATATTTTTAAATCCAGTACAATGTTTCGTAAGTCTTCAAAAGAATGTTGAAATTACCAGTTAAGCCCATCGCGTGCTGCTAATGTCCAATTTGTCTTCGGTATCACCTTAGAAAATATGAGCTTCAATCAATGAAACTTACTTCAGGAAACTGCTTCAGGCCCTTATCCGGCTACTAAATTAATCGTTTTTTGCGCATTGTTAACACTTAAGTAAATGGATAATGGTCGCAAAGGAATATTATACGAGGACCAATACCAGTTTTACATATTTTTTTACGTATCAAGATGTAGGCTAAAAGACACACTAGTGAAATACTAAAAAATCTGATGAACTCAATACTCCCTGGAAAACTCTACAATCAAAACCTATAACCGTTAATTGTCGCGACACTCCAATTATCTGCATTTCCAGTGCCTAGTGCCTCCACAAATCTATGACAATCTTTACTATACTTGACTTGTTTTATGTAAAAACAAGTAAACTTATAGAATTACAGGTAGCGTAGTCCGCAGGTGTCATTTGTCATTTATCAAGTGAACCGATTGTGTAATCGTTGGCTATTATTTAAAAACAAAAGGCTTTTGTATGACGCTCATAATTTCGAGTAGAATACGGAGGCCGTGTAGAATACGTACACTTAATTTACACATTTCCACGCTTATGACAATCTTTAGGTTTTTTGTGTTTATACATTAGTCGTATGCGCAAATAATAATGTTGGATTATGAGTACAAAAAAAGTAATAACGCGCTACGCTGCAGATGGCTGAAGCTCGAATACAACCCGTTCGAGCTTCACCAGGGAAAAACGGTAAACCCGTAGAATACGGGCTTAGGTTATCAGCATAACGCATAACGACAATCAAAATACTGGCATTGAGATATTTTACATTATTTCTTTAAGAAGATACAGATAACTAACAACCTTTTTAAAAGTTTTTGAAGTGATGTTTCACACTTCAAAACAAATGTGCATATAAGGGTACAACGATGTATTAACAACTAATGATATACGAGTTGTAAAAATAAATAAAACGATCAGCCAATAATTTTCACATGCGCCATACATACACTGCATGCCAATGCGGAAATCCGTTGAACCGGGGCCCGCTATCGCAAACTTGTCCTTTCCATTCTGTCCGCAACTCGATGTAATAAACCTACGGGTATCCGCGTATGGATATAACAAGCGAATATATTAAGTATATGGGTTATAAGTAGTTTCTTTTTATCAATATTTATACATCGTTTTAAACTTAATGCGTTTTAAACTTTTGCAATGTAAAGCTTCATTTTTGTAAGGTTGTCTTAAAAAAAACTCGATAACCCCAAATAATACATACATGTAACAAAAATTGTTTGCATTAACTTAGATAAACTGAGATTATATTTTTTATGCTGAAAATTTTAGAATTTTATTTTTAAACAGATCTTTGGTGAAAAATAAGTCATTAAAACAAAAAAGTCGTGATTTTTTTTTCATTTAAAAATGAAATCAATGCTTTTGATGCTTATTGTTGCTTTTGCCAGCAAGATTGTTGAAATTTACGCTCAAAGCATACGGAATCGCTTACGCCAGTTTGGATTAAGAGCAATGAGGTCCCGGAGAGCGCCACTGCTCACGGCTAAGACAACAACGCAGAATACAATGACAGCGTCAAAGTGATGAAGATGAGGACAGGTGGGAAAATTCGCTTTTAGCACCCGGATCGGTACTCACCCAGATCGTGATCGTCTGGAGACTCGGAAAGATAAAAAAGTGCTACTGTTACCGTTCAGCAAGGCGGCAAATCAGTGTCGTTGTCGATGATAATGCGCCTGCACATCATGCTGAACGAGTTAATTACGATTAGAGTAGACGGCCCGCTTGCCTGACTTAAACCCGTATACGCACGCATTGAATGCTCTTAGGAGAGCTGTTTGGAATCGCCAGCCACCCAGACAGACCCTGTCAGATATCATAGAAGCCATCATTGAAAAATGAGACAGGCTACTAGGCAAAGGTTACTAGATAACTTTATCTTCGCATATCCAGGAGAATTTATGCATGTGTACGAGCTAGGGGAGGAGTGATTTACTGTTGATTTTCATAATTTTTTTATGACTACTATTAAATAGGAATAAATTTAATGATTTTTAGTTAAATCGTAGTTTTTCTTTTTATTACTGTTAGGATTGTTGAATTACTACATAGGATTGTTTGAATTCATTATATTTAAAAATACAAAATAATGTTATAATAATTTATTTTGTAGCACAAATGATATTTCTTTAAACATGTTAACATTATTAAAAAGCTTTTTATTATATATTTTATCATAACCATAAAATATCGTTTGCCAAGAGAGCTCAAACTTATTGATGTGTATACATATAAATCTTGAGCGGGAACTAGATATTGGAGCGGCAGCATTGAAAACTATCATTCTTAGACATATGAACCGCCGTAACCGTTATTCGAGACAGGTGCTACATGAGTTTAACGATGGGAAGATATAACGTGGCATGTATTCAAATTTATAATAGATAAATTCGCAGCTGGCGAGAGAAAATAAAACGTTTTTGTTATACTGCCACGTGACGTAGCATAATCGTGCTACGTCACGTGGATCTAGCTACAGGATTATAGGTATATAATCATGCCTATGATCCTGTAACAAAGCGACAATCGACTGTACGGTGATTTGAAGATTTGATTTGCGGAGCTGATTACAATGAAATATACGAAGCACACAGAAACAATGTGTTGCCTCATTTTTATGCAAGACTAGACATTGCTACCGTAATGGTAAAGGATCAAAGGACAACAACTTTTTATGTAGAACCCGTGTCAAACGAGCAAATAGCTCACCCGATGGTAAACGATTATTGCCGCCTATGAGCATATCCGCAACACCAGAGGAGTCGCAAAATTCTTGAAGGTCCTTATGTTGTATCACTTCAAAATACCGCTGGCGACAGTTGATTCCATAGAGTAGTTGTGCGTGGTAGAAAATCGTGTAAAGTACACAGTAATGATTTACCACCTACTACGATGATGAGGATTTTAAGAGAGGTAAGCTACGCTTTTGATTTTGTTGTTGCATAAATAGACCGGCACCTATCACTAATACAGAATAGTTAAATAGTAGACGTATCTTACGGTTCTGCGTTTTTCCCGGTGGATGGAGTAGCTGGAGTAGAAATTTTATGTTTTTAATCATCTAATTTTCTTTTAGCAAGACCCTCATAGATACACCGATTTCTCTGAAATTTCTGTGTTAAGTTGCCGGATTCTATTTTTATTCAGTAGGAGATTTCCTTTAATTCGAGAGGTTGCTCGAATTGGTCTGTAAAAATTAAATAATTTAACTAATTCAGTAGTTTTTAGTAGTTTGAATTATAGGGGTCGTATTGGCTAAATTGACGATATTTTAATAGCAGTGTTTTACTATTTTAGGTTATTTGACTGTAAGAAACGATAAATAAAACGAACACGCTTTTTTTTTATAATATGGCAAACGATGTTGGCTCTTTTGCCGTTCACTTGTTGGTAAGTTGTGATGATCGTTGACCTTAATCTACATCCATCCTTTACAAGGCTGAAGACGGATATGCATGGTGACTGGTGATGACTTATATGGTCACTCACCACACAAAACACAGTAGCGTTATAAAGCTATTACACACATTTTTTAAATAAGGTGGTGTTTTCGTTTTATTTAAACAATTTTATGTAATGTCATATTATTAAGAAAATAAGATTATAATATTGTCATACCTATGAAATTGCCGTTTTGTGTGAAATAAGTTAAAGTATTTTATGAAATGTCATATTATTAAGAAAATAAGATTATAATATTGTCATACCTATGAAATTGCCGTTTTGTGTGAAATAAGTTAAAGTATTTTATGTAATGTCATATTATTAAGAAAATAAGATTATAATATTGTCATACCTATGAAATTGCCGTTTTGTATGAAATAAGTTAAACTATTTTATGTAATGTCATATTATTAAGAAAATAAGATTAATATATTATCATACCTATGAAATTGCCGTTTTGTATGAAATAAGTTAAAGTATTTTATGTAATGTCATATTATTAAGAAAATAAGATTATTATATTGTCATACCTATGAAATTGCCGTTTTGTATGAAATAAGTTAAAATTATTTTATGTAATGTCATATTATTAAGAAAATAAGATTATAATATTGTCATACCTATGAAATTGCCGTTTTGTATGAAATAAGTTAAAGTATTTTATGTAATGTCATATTATTAAGAAAATAAGATTATAATATTGTCATACCTATGAAATTGCCGTTTTGTGTGAAATAAGTTAAAGTATTTTATGTAATGTCATATTATTAAGAAAATAAGATTATAATATTGTCATACCTATGAAATTGCCGTTTTGTATGAAATAAGTTAAAGTATTTTATGTAATGTCATATTATTAAGAAAATAAGATTATTATATTATCATACCTATGAAATTGCCGTTTTGTATGAAATAAGTTAAAGTATTTTATGTAATGTCATATTATTAAGAAAATAAGATTATTATATTATCATACCTATGAAATTGCCGTTTTGTATGAAATAAGTTAAACTATTTTATGTAATGTCATATTATTAAGAAAATAACATAATAATATTGTCATAACTATGAAATTGCCGTTTTGTATGAAATAAGTTAAAGTATTTTATGTAATGTCATATTATTAAGAAAATAAGATTATAATATTGTCATACCTATGAAATTGCCTTTTAGTATGTAAATAAGTTAAAGTATTCTTTTTTTCAAACTTTTTTATTTCTGTTATTCAAAGTAATCACCCATGTAATCGATGCATCTTTGCCAAGTGGTAGTTTATTGATGCCCTTCTTGTAGAAATCAGCTGGACGGGAGGCAACAAACTCTTCAAAGGCATTTTGTACTGCCTCTCGGGAATTGAATTTTTTTCCCGCTAAAAAGTTGTCCAAATTTTGGAAAAAGTAATAGTCGGTGGGTGCAAGGTCTGGTGAGTACGGTATATGAGGGTGAGCTACCTACCCCAACTCTTGCAGCTTGGAGACTATCTGTTGTGCATTATGGGGTCGAGCGTTGTCGTGTAGGAGCAGCGGGGACGACCGATTGACCAAAGCTGGTTGCAGATGTGCGAGCTTCTTCATCATTGTCTTCAGTTCTTCACAGTACACATCTGCAGTAATGCTCATGCCGTTTGGTAAAAAACGGCACAAGACCACCACCTAACAATGATCTTCAACTTTCTTGAGGTCATTTTTCGTTTAGGGCATTGCCTTGGTGCTAAACCAGGATCTAACCAACTTGCTGAGCGCTTTCGACTGTCGAACAGAATCCACTTTTCGTCGCACGTAAGAATTTGGTTCAAAATTCTTTAATTTCTGTAACTGTTGAGCAGCGCAAGGCAGGTCTCAATGCGTACGTTGCGCTGGTGATCGTTAAGTACGTGGGGTACCCATCTATCAAGCTTTTTTACCTTGCCAACCGTCGCAAACGGACCAATATTGTTTTGATGTTAAATCAGTAGCTGCTGCTACCTCGGCTGTAAATTGAGTATCATCAGCTTCCGCAATCGCATTTAATTCATCATTGGTGACCGAAATGTCCGGACGACCACAATATTCGTTTTTCAAATCAAAATTTCCAGAAGAGGAACCGGGCAAACCAATAACGGGTTGTGCGTTCGTTTGTAAAGTTCTCTCCGTAAACGTTGTTGATGTTACGTGCCGTTTGTGCCGCGTTGATGCCACGACGGAACTCATATTCCATAATTACACGATTTTTTTAAATATGCATTATGACGAAAAATGTTAAAACGTAATGAAAATACAAAGCTAATCAATAAACAAAAGGCTGACTTTGTAAAAAGAATGTCATGTTTTTAAAACAAAATTAATTCGAATTTAGAATTCACAGCCAAACAAAACTTTTTTTTGGTTTGAAATGGCCAATACTGAAGAACAGCAATTTCATAGGTAAAGACATAATATTCATATTCAGTAATATCTATAATAAGTTCTCTAAATAACTTAGCGGCAGTCTGGAATAATTAAATTCGCAGTAAAATTTTGCTGGGTGTGTTCTGCATACTGCATCTGATTAATTCTCCCATGTTGTTAATACATTGGACTAAAAAGGTCGAGTGAGTGCCTCAACATTTTCACAAATGATCCCATCAGATCCTATTATATTGACTTAAAAGACATCATCTTTTCTCCTTTAAAATAATACACTACTGTATTTTTTTAATGGAAACCAAACGAAAAATACAATACGACTATAACGTTGTACCTCTCTCTCTCATAAACACGACGCCAGGAGATATGACAAAGTATATTCGGCTGACGCGTCATAGTTGAATTAAGAATATTTTGGTTATCTCAGCTAGCCGGGATGACAACGCATATAGATTGCGTGTCACGAGCCGAATGTCAAGTGATAACTTGCCATCACTTGAATTGTGTGATCGTTTCTTACACCTAATACTAAACACAACATACACTGATTTTTTTCAGACTTGTAAAATTTCCACTTTAAATCCCGCGTTTAAGTTATAGTTTAAGTGTTAGTAACTGAGATATCTATATTATTTTGTTTTCTGACGAGTAGTCTCGGTGTTAGCAGACCTTGTCGTCTGTAATTTTTGTCGTTTAAGCATATATTTCAGGAAATACTCACTGAACTTTAAGGAACCTAACATAAGTCACATATTTATAGTATCGGAATCTACATGACATGGTGATCCTGTCATGTAGATTATATCATGAATTTGTCTCCCGTAATGTTTCGATAATTAGTATGCTTCGCCATTTAGATTTGTTTTTATTATCTTATTTTTGTGATGGCATAAATTGGATTTTTTTATTATTTCAGGTGAGAGGAAAGTATACTATAGCATCGTGTAGAACGCTATTTCTTGATATATCCATACTAAGACTTTCTTTGGGTGTAAGTAATAAAGGTTTAGTAAGTTACATTAAGGTATATTTTTTTACTATCTTATTTTTGTGATGGCATAAATTGGATTTTTTTATTATTTCAGGTGAGAGGAAAGTATACATACTATAGCATCGTGTAGAACGCTATTTCTTGATATATCCATACTAAGACTTTCTTTGGGTGTAAGTAATAAAGGTTTAGTAAGTTACATTAAGGTATATTTTTTTACTATCTTATTTTTGTGATGGCATAAATTGGATTTTTTTATTATTTCAGGTGAGAGGAAAGTATACATACTATAGCATCGTGTAGAACGCTATTTCTTGATATATCAATACTAAGACTTTCTTGGGGTGTAAGTAATAAAGGTTTCGTAAGTGTACATTCTTCATTATGATCTGTGTATTTATTATTGCATTGCTTCATTATGAATCTCATCAGTTAGAGAAACCCCGAGTATTAAGGTTATCATTGCAGGTGTATGCATATGCGCACCTACATTTTGTATATTTCGGCGCCTTCTTCGGCATCTTCGGTAGATTCGTCGATTTTCATTGTCAGGTTTCAAACCATTTTTTTTTGGTTGTCAAAACATGAAAAATATAATAAAATTCATTCATGACATTTCGCCACAATTAGAGAGTATTTAATTTGTGATGACAAAGTTCGCCGACTTTTATACGTTTACATTACCTATAGTTACGTGAAAGAAAACTGTACGTATTATTAAAATTCGATTAGGACCTAAAAGTTCTTAATTACAGAATTAGCTTCCAAAATTCTATTAAAATTCTGTACTCATGAGCAAAGTACCGTGTAGTGAGGAAGCGGTGCGTATTCGCTCGTTGATAACTCCATTCCTGTTGCTAATGGAATAATTTAGTTCCGCGGCAGATAGGGTCGAGCCCCTGGCTCATTTGGATTTTACCGCCTTCATTGAATTCTGTTACAAAATTCAATATCAAAGCGTTAGGATACTTGTTAGGTTATATAAGTACATAATGAAAATTGAATCTTATTCTCTATTCTCTGTATTCTAATTGAATTCTAATTAAACTAAACTAAAAATTAAACGTTGAAATTTAAAATGTATAGAGATGGGGAAAAACATTAAAATTATAGTACAATTTTATAATTATTTTTTCTATAAAATTATATCTGCGGATGTTCATGGGCGGCGGTAATCACTTACCATCAGCTGAGCTGCTTTGGATCCTATTATACATTCAAATATAATACATACATACATATATATATATATATATATATACATATATAAATATATATATTGTATATAAATAACTACATAATGTATATTTTCCAATTGTTTGAAGTGTTCCAATATTTTTTGTGTGAAGAATTTGCGTGAACCGTCCTAGTCTGCTCATTTGCAGAGCTGGTTTCGGTTACATCGCAAATCGCATCGACCTCATCAAGCAAATTTAACCAAATGCCAAGAAGTCGTGAACAGTAGTAATATCCATGCATATAGCGATAGTTTCCTGATTCGTCGGCTTATAAAGCTGCATGTCTTCAACGTAACAGTACGCTGATTAAAATAAGTTTCTTTGTATTATTTTTGTTTTATGTAATTATGAATGCTTTTGTTATTATTATTATTTCTAATTTATTGTTAAAATTATATTTGTAATCTAAATCAAATAAATAGAAAATATTCAGAGCTTAGTGACCATTAGTCACCCAAAAGCATAGTTCAAGGAGCGGGCCGGCCAACCACCGTTTGCACTTGACGGAGCAATGTACATATATCAATATTACTATGTGATCTCTAGTATATATATATGAGAATCTTATTGGTTTATTATATAAATTTAAATGCAATAATTGTATTCAACACGCACCCAAAGGAGAAAACCCAGCTCCTAGGATGGCAGATATTCTTCCTGGCGTAAAGACATACACCGACGCGCGGTGGTGTGCCCAGATAAGAATGATAAAGTGTATCGACAGGAGATATTTGTATATCGGTTACGATTTCAATAATGACCTCAGATGTTGCAAAGTCGACGTTAAACGTCAAAATGATAAATATTCTATTACTTAAAATTACCATTAGAGAGCGAATCTTGAGATTGTATAACACAGAGTATGAATTTTGCTAGAGACAATTGAATACAGGGACCTTACTTATTCATTGAAAATATGTAAATATCGTGATAGATATGTTAATAACTATTTATCATTAAGTACACTGCATGTTTTTTGATCAACCTTTTATCATTTTAAAACAAAACACGTCATGTGCGAACTTAAAATATCTTATTGTAAAACCGTAATATAAAGAACGGGAAATCATTAACTTATACCGCCATGTCAGTGGCCGGTTCTCTCCAGTACATCCGAAATGGTGGTACAGAAAGCTAATAATAAATACCGATATTAACTCAAATAATCCTCTGTCAGAAGCAACTGACAGAGCCGAGGTTCGGCCCTCTCGGGCACCCTCGAGTCAGACGCTCTCGCGAAACAGGGCAACGGTCCAAGTCGAGGCTCCCTCTCGGGAGCCCTAGTGCTGGTTACTAATATATAGAGGTCTCGACTGAGTGCCATAAGCGCTCGGTCACCTCTCAACCCGGTGAAACTGTAAAAGCCCTCGGGCTAACAGCGGCCATCAGCCCGAAAAAAAAAATCATTAAAATTAAATAAGTAGAGGTTTTACCAAATAACGTATATTTTTACATTCCACAAATTCGATGATATTTTATGCGCAACTAACTTGATTATATCTATGATTACAAAAATACATTTTATTATTACATATAATATTATATAAACAATACAATTCATCTTTACCATATTAATATTTTATAAATTTGTTTCATACAATTTAATTGTATCCTATTCATAATATTTACAATGAAAATGTGCGTAACTTTAGTAATGGAAGACTTAAAATTAAATTGACTTCGAATGATTTTAGTGATTAGTCTTAATATAATGTCATGTTTTAAGTTAGCTACCTTGAGGCAATCCCATCGTTTAGTACATGACAGACTAAACTGATATACTCGAAGTATTAGTGAATGAAGAAAATTTAATATAATTTACAATTAGTAAACATTTTGAAACTAAGACAATGATTAGTAATTTGTAAATGTTTAAATATTTGAGCACCGCGAAACATCGATATCAGCACTTAAATATTTATTTATATAAAGAAAATTTATCACATTTAATTAAATTTACGTAATAGGTAATTAATAACTTTTCAAATTTAATTTAACACTAATAGATAAATGGCTTTGAAATATATTGATTTTAGGAACACCTTTGTTATTGCAAAAAGAAAAAACACCACGACAACATGAAGATTAAAATTAATAAGCAAATAACTCGTTTTTGTAACAAACGTATTTTACATTTAAATCTAAGATGCATTCACAGATACATCTTCCGTCCTTATAAGATCTTCAATTTTATTATTAAGTAAAATATTTACTATTATACAGTATGTGCAATAATTGTCTAAATACATAATATTATGTACAAAACGAATATAATTTTATAAGTTATAAGATTTACGTCGATATTATTCTGGTAACGTCATTTTGGTATTCCGGTTACCTTGTTATATATGTATTGGTAATAATTTAATAAGATCTGCATAGTATAATGATTGTGTACAAAAATATACCTATAAACCTGAATTCATCTTTATTGGATTATAAATTTTTCTATTTTGATGGACTTATTCCAAAAATACAAAATATCATGTTTAATCTATAAGTTATCACTGTATATAATCATTACTATTTTCAAACGTAATTATCCGAAATGTAAAGATTTGTATGACCGGTATTATTTGCTCTATGGATATATATTTATATATAAAAACCATATAGTTGCACAAAACAATATAATTTAGGTAATTCCTATGTGTAATAACGATTACCATTGGCAAGCGCTGTAACTTACTTTAATGGCATAACAGTAATTTACTGTTTAAACAATATAACTTAATGAGAAAATAGTTTTAGTTCTTAGATTAGGCACTTCATAGACTATAAAATTAACAGATAGTAAATTTAAAACTTTAAGTAAAAATTTAATTCGACGGAGAAGTAATCAAATTATAATTCTTCATATCAAAATACAAAGATAACTTCTTAATTTTTTTAAATTAAATAAAGAGATACGACTTCAAAATTAATGTTTTCATTATAAGTCTACTGTACGCCTTCATAATAACAAAATATTCGATTAACTATAAGTTGATTAAGTAATTAAACATTACAATAACTCAACGATTTGACTGACTAAACAATTATCTTACCTTTATTATAATCGTATAGTAACGCATAGGATATCTGTTTGTTTCATTCGTACTCCTGTGGTAGACACACGGTGGTAAAGATAAATATTTTCTGACAACAGTAACAACATATCCTTGATTATATTCAGTGTAAGAAGTTGTAAAGTAATATAAACTGCGTACAAAACATTCATACAAAACTTTATGTCGATCACGGCCTATAAAAATACCTCGCAAAATTATAAAAACTATCGATGTGAATCTCTTATCAAGGTTGTAAGTAAAATGTTCGTTAAATAAGAATGACAATTATGGTATTTAATTAAATTTATATAATTACTGTGCTCGAAATATATCTATCAATAGACTTCAGTCTAACAATTCTAAGAAGTTGTAAAGTAATATAAACTGCGTACAAAACTTTATGTCGATCATGGCCTATAAAAATACCTCGCAAAATTATAAAAACTATCGATGTGAATCTCTTATCAAGGTTGTAAGTAAAATGTTCGTTAAATAAGAATGACAATTATGGTATTTAATTTAATTTATATAATTACTGTGCTCGAAATATATCTATAAATAGACTTGAAACTAACAATTCTATCAGAAAAAATTTCTCTACCAACAAAGTGGCTTTGGGATGTGTCGTAAAAATCGATTTTAGATCCGATAGATAAAAAGAAAGTGGTAACATCGATAACATAATTAGAATACGATGACGAAACGCCGTTATGTATCAACCGAACTAAAAACTTAGCTTTGAAAAACCGACTAACTCAATAGTTGTTAAAAAATGTTTTAAAATAGCATGTGCACACTTAGTCCATTTCTGAAAGCTACAGCTTTTAGAAATAGATTCTAAGTTGTAAGTTTACTTGGTAGAAACTACATTATTTAGAGCTTTATCGAAAGTCGTCTTATCTAGCTTAGCACTTATCTACCAAACGTTGATCTATTTCATCACAGCTCAATAAATAGTAGTAATTTGAAGTCACAAAGACTTTAGCTGTGTCCCTTAGAAGCTGACGGTAAGGTCTAAGCTGTGTTCCTTAGAATTATTCAAAAAGATCTCTCTGCTTTAGAAGGTGGCGTCCCATCCAGAAAGGTCGTCGGGCGGTGGTTCGTCTGCGTCGGGCGGGTATTGGTCGAAGTTGTGCGTGTCCAATGCAGACTTGACCACTGGAGTGATGGGCGGGTCTAGAGTACGCTGCGCTAGACCTTCCCAGTTGAAGCCGTCGAACCATCTAATAACATAATGATATTTGTAAAGTAAAATATTTTAAACTCACCGGTAAAAATATATAACTTAATTGGTTTATATTTAACACCAATAACATACAAATAAACTGATCGTGGATTTGTGGTCAATATGTTGTAACAATCGATTTAACTTAACCTTTTTAATTCCCCATCGAGCAACGTTAAACCCAATTAAAAATTCAGATAAATAATAGTTAGTAATGACATGTATTTCGAAATCATCTCATAACCATAAAATACTCAAGCTACAAAAATATATGTTGTAAAAATTGTGTATCGGTTTTACATCCACTATACTCAACCATAACAAAGGCATAAGTCACATGTAATAAAAAAAATAAGACGACCTACTACTAGTGAAATATCTCGGAGTTTTGAATTGATTTTGAGTTAGGACTTAGTAGTTTCATGACATACCATACTACTATTAACAGTCGTAGAGCTACACTGCAGTTTGTTTCTAACCACGGAAGGAATGGGTCAGCACGACCGGGGTAATACCACGCCCTAACAGAATACGAACGTAAAATAGCAGCATAATGTTGCTATGTTTCGTCTGGTGAGTGTAGGGATTCGGCGACCTTTATTACTGGTGACGAGGAATTCCATCTCAGTCCTCAAGAGTAACAAAGCATCTGCATTATGATTTATTATCCAAGATGAATGTAGATGTCATGGACCACACTTGCCATCAGATGAAATGAGTTTTCGTTTGTTACTCTCAATATGATTAAAAAAAATGTCTCTATTACTTAAATTTAAAATTGCGATAACAGAGGGCATGGAAGAAATAATACTCAAAAACACAGATTTAGATGTAGCTTTCAATCAGTTTGATAAGAAAAATTCGTGTGAATATCTTATAAACATATTAAAATAAAAATCTATTTTTGACACATTACATAGCATAACATCTATAGATATATACGTAAGTAGGTATCCTGACTAAACTTTGTATTTGTACTTAGCAAGTTGATAGATTTCAAATCCTTTGTCAACCCTCAAACACAACAAACAATAGAAGAGTTTCTTTTTTCTTTTCTTTTATTGAGAAATCAACCTTACGGATAGCATATAATGTTAACGTTTTTTAAATCCTGACGTTTCGACGGAATGGGTTTTACTAGTTTGATTTCATGCGCAGTATTCGAGTAAATATGAGAATTAATGCTTAGTTGATATATATATTTTTCTCTATTTATTATTTTCAGTTTTCCTGACATTTCCAGTCTAACGTAGTACCTTGGAGCTAGTTCTTTGCGCCATAATGTTTTTTTTTAATAAAGTATATTCATAATATATATAATTGTAACACAACCAATAAAATAGTCGAAAAACAAACAAGATTGCAAAATTTGTTGATATAACTTACTTGTGCTTCTGTATTTCGGTGATACCACCACGTTGATAACCGAGTCGCTCTGCCGGGTTGTCTCTACACAGCTTCTTGATAAGATTGGCGGCGTTACGTGTAATGCAACGAGGGAATTCAACTGCGTCTATGCCTTTCAGTATTTTGTTGTAAGTCTTCATGGGATCGGCGCCCGTAAAAGGTGGTGAGCCGGTTAGAAGCTCGAACATTAATACACCTGTAAATATACAACGAATTTTGTTACGATTAAGGCTATATATTTTTTATTCTCTTAGAGTTAGAGTGTTAGTTAGAGTGTTTTACCATCAACGTCTACTGCGACACCTAACATCAGATGAAATGGTGGTCGTCCAATAGCCATGTTTATAAAAAAATCATAAATTACCGTGGATCATAAATGTTGTTATTTATGTTGAGAAAATTAAGCAGTAGCGTATAAAACCAATAATTATGATAATTAATGCTACGTACAAGTAGTGCCATCTAGCAACAAAAAGTAACTTAAAAAAACTCAACGTTTTTTTAATTTATTTGCGTGCTATATAACTAATGGTGTCAATTCTTGATTTACACGTACAGTTATTACAGACAAATGAAAAACTACTTTAAACGAACACAAGGTTGAATAATAAATAGAGCAACAAGTTATTATATTTTGAAGTAATTGCCCAATTACAAGTAATTTAACTACAGCAATTTATGAACCACAAAGTCATCTAAAAAACCACAATAAACATTTTTCTTAATAGCTTAACTAATTTACTCATAATTAAAAATACCATTATAAAAAAAATGAGCAATAACTAATCTTTATCATCAAAACACATTGAAGTTTAACGCAAACTGTGGCGTCTCAAGCGCAGTTAAAATAATGTCATTAGATTATTATAACTTGTGCTGGCTAGATTTCAGACATTTCTTACCCAACGACCAATAATCCGCGCTAATGTCATGTCCTCTGTTCATGATGACCTCCGGTGCTACGTACTCTGGCGTTCCGCAGAACGTCCAAGTCTTGCGACTGGCCTGCAGTTTCTTAGAGAACCCGAAGTCCACTAGTTTAACGTAACCCTTTGAGTCCAAAAGCAGGTTCTCAGGCTTTAGATCTCTGTAATATGATACGTTGTGAATGATCACATAAAACAAATACACAAACAAACTCTTTTGGGGTAGACAGAACTGGTGGTTTGTTTATAATGCTATTAGACAATGTTGAAAATCTATTAGTCTAGAAATTAACTATATTGCCTTGCTGTTTACGAATTCGTCTCTTCATGTATCCACTGCAAGTCGTGTCCTTTCTAAGAAATCGCAAGCCCAAATTGGGATTTCTTGAAAGATTTGTATACTCACTACACTTCGCAAGCTGGATAACCAGATTTATTAGTGAAGGACTAGTATTTTGGTCGTATAAATTTTATTGTATTGGAATTTAGGTCCAATAATACAGTGTGTAGAATAAGTGACCACGAGTAAGTAATATTTTTTCTAGCTATATTTTGATAATAGAATCCACAGCGAGCTATATAGATAGGTAGCTAAATGACAATAAAAACATATATAAACAATAATATATGTATAAACGTTATTTAAATATCGCATTTAAAAATACTTGTGCCATAAAATGATTTATGTTTATTTGTGCTTCACATTGTCAATATCACGTTATGATTCTATTTGACAAACGTTGTTACCTGTAAATTATATTTCTCGAGTGTAGATAATGGAAAGCTTCGACTACACACGCCGTGTAAAATCTGGTAGTGGCATCGTCGAATTGGCCTGAAGAAAGGGAAATAAATGGTTATGTTTCTTTTCTGTTATCTTTTCTGTACACACATATATATATATATATCGCGTTATCCTTTTATATTGAATAAATTAAAAATTAAAATATGTATTAAGATTTATACTTTATAAATATATAATAATAATTTATTAATAAAACTATTAATCTCAACTTGGATTTGTCATGAAGTTTGTTTTTATGACCATCACTTTTGAGGAAAATGCATTAAAACATAACCCACAATAAATAAACAAACAATGACCCCCGAAGAAAAAACCCCGAATCATCAATACCAAAAGTTTAAAAGTGGCTTTACCTTTTTCATCATGTATGTGAGATCATCTTTAAAATTCACAAAAATGAGGTAATCAATAAATTATCCATGTACTAAATTTTCAGTCAGGAGAATCTTTGTTTGGGAATTAGTACTATTATTATTTTATGTTTTTATGTAATAAGATTTTATAGCATTTAATATAAGTTTACTTTAGAACAAATCAAGGAAGTCATTTGGTAAATTGACGCAATTGAAAGTGGGTTGCTACCTAATGATCATATCGATTTGCAGCTTTGGAAATGTATGTAATTCTGATGAAAATACAAAATTATAGGAATATCCAGCTGATCTGGTAGAATCAAGAGACAAAATATTCAAGTTTCATTTTTGCATAATGACCCCTTATATTTGACGAATACTCAAATAAAACGCATTGTATGGATTATATGGCAACACCATAGCGACGTTAGATTAGCCCGGGCTACCGTCGAATTTAATTATTAATTTTACGTCCGATCTAGGAACAACTCACAGTATCTTGAAGTCTGCAAGACTAGCAGTATGTTTGACTTAGGATTCCATTTTATTAACCGCGGGACCAAACCAACGGTAACATAATAGATCCTATCCATTTTCTCTATTGAATTTAGGATATTTTTTAAGCTTATAGATATATAGTATGAGCAATTTTATGAGAAACTATCTGTAAAAAAGAGTGACAGTAGAAATTAATTTGGGCATCACGTTACATCATACATTAAGTATATTTGTTGCGTCAGCGGTCTCATGGATTCAATTTCCCAACAGAGAAACAATATTTATGGATCACGATTTATTGGTTATCGGTCGGTTAACATAAGATTAAAATAATCAATGAATAATTAATACATAAAATAAATACTAATCTTCATTATATTCCTATATAGATATTTGATAAAGATCAAATAATTTTAATATAAAAGCCAATCAATTAATATGAATTTGGGGACAGCCCAAACTCACCTCTATCTCTAAGGATCGTCCACAGCTCTCCGCCGAGGCAAGTTTCCATCAGCATATACAAGTACTTTCGATCTTTGAATGTCTTGTATAACTTAACAATGAATTCACAGTTCATCTCTGACATGATCTCTTTCTCCGACATGATGTGCTGCTGCTGTCTAGTCTCAACGATCTGGGCTTTCTTCATCTGTTTCAAAGCGAATGAACGGCTCGAGTCGCCCTGTATCTGGACCAATTCTACGCGACCGAATCCGCCAATCCCGAGGGTGGCGATGATGCGAAGGTCTGAGAGACGCAAATTGGCAAATTCTTCGTTAAGCCTGCAATCATAAAAAATATATTACTACGTTTTTCCTAGTCTTTTTGCAAGGAAAATAATAATAGAATTAATTTGGGTGACAATTCTATTATTACTTTGACTTTCTCATGACGATGATTCACTTGACGGTAACAGTTTAATGCGTCGAACGCTGAATCTTGACGACGAATTAAATTGGAGCATTATTACCCCTGAACTCTAAGATTATTTGCTTTTGGTGGGAGTTGTCTACATTTCACGAAATTTTACGCAAACACACTAGCAATATTTTAAGAGCGTATTACTTGCCCATATTAGAGTCAAATATGGAATGTTTTCTTAAAGTATATATCTTTTTAAGACCAAACCAATAAACTATATTTATCGATAAACAACATTTGTCCAATATTTAACATTTATTTAATTGAATGGAACGCAATGTCATTAACAAAAGCCTGCCTATCTAAAATGTCAACAAATCGTCACGTCCCATTGTATTCTATAACACGAACTTCACAACAGGCAGGCAAAAACGCGGGAATGAGATTATTATAACTCTGTGGCTGTTTAAAAAGTAAATTTTCTACGCCAAAGATGAAAGTTAATAACCCTCTTCAGAACACACCGACTAAATAATTTTTAATTTTCAATGAGGACTAAATAGTCAGAGAAAGTGTGAAAATTACAAGATAATTTTATTACTTTAGAAATGCAAATGTTGTTAACTTACCGTATTGTACCGAATCCTCAATATCGTTTGCATAAAATATAAATAAATAGAAGTTAGTAAAGCAAATTTCAGACATATTAAACATGACTAAATATAAAATTGGGTTTCATAACACTAGGTAGTAACACAATGGTGTTTTGCTCGCATTCAAACGAAATCTATTATTGCGCGTATCAAATGTGTTTTAGTTTCGGTTTTTGTGTGAACTTGACGTGAGGAAATTACAAGCGTTGTGGTGTTCCGACACGATACTATGATTTATGAACAAAACAATAAACAATTGACACTGTAAATAGCAGATACAACGCTTTGTTATGTAAATATATTGTTTTAATAAAAACAAGTTCAGGGCCGCTATTCAGAATATATAAATATGCTCCACGTTTTACTTCCGGTGTATTTGAAGACCTATATATATACATTTCTCTACCGACACCAGGTTGAACATTACATTTAATAAGCGTGCATTGAACGATAAATAATTTCTTGATTATGTAAACAACAAATCTATAGATAAGTCTATTTCAGTCTCATTACATAAATCCACTTTAATCGTAACATTAATATTATCGTTTAACTACATTTAAAACAATTACAATGATAATACGATATTACAAATTTTTATTATAAAATTTGTTTGATATTTCATTCCATATAAAGACTTTCTTACTTTGTTCGGTTTACTAAAAATGCAAAACGGGTAATACATTCGGAATACAAGAAATATTTTTAAATAGTTTCATAAATTTTTGTACTTTGGGAATGTAACTGAAAATTATAAATAACTATATCACTACGAAATACCCTCCACAATTGAATTATATTTATAGATTAATTATGACTATGGAGTTAGTCAAGCCTTAATTTTCGGTAAACACTATAATATTAGAAGTAAAATAATTACGTAATACTGATATATAATATATGTACCTCAGCCTACTGTCGCCTTCGTCTTTGTACTTAGTACGGATCTCATCTAGTGTTGAGATCAGCTGGTTGAATGTTTCACGGTCGATGACAAGGCACGTTGTACCTTCGGGCGAATCGCAAATTATATTTGCCGTTCTAAGATCATCACTGAAATTAAAAAAAGTTATAATATTAAAATGTAATCCAATATTTAATACACTGCAAGTTTTTGCGCCATATTTGTTTACGCTCAAGATGTTTATAAGAATAATAAAAACATATAATTCATTACACACCCTTGCAATGCCTTCTCTCCGAAGAAATCACCCTTCGTAAGTGTTCTGATGAATTTCTCATCGTTACTGTTCGGTTGCTTTTGTGTGACTTTGACCTTAAAAAAAAGAGTCAACGTTAAAGTTAAAGTCGTAAAGTCATTGTTCGAATATCTAAATAATAAAATAACGCTTTACAATAACAAAAGCATATGGTTACATATAACTAGTACGTTAACTTCGAAGACAAAATAGTCTTTTCTTTGTTACATATTTTTATAATACCAAACAATAAATGTGTGCACGTTTATATTGTTAAAATATGGTGGAACCACAAAGCACCTGAAACTCGTGTTAGCGCGGAGAACAAAAGGTTGACTCAACAAGGAATGCCATTCAGCGAATACCAGCAAATAGACTAACGCTGCTTCTTTAGGTAAGCGCGTAACATTGGTAGAACAACGCTGCAGCTAGCTTCTAGCTGCAGAATGAATGTTTCTCGACCACGAAAATGGCCCTCACAGAATGCCAGCGTAAAATAGCAGTATAATGCTGCTGTGATCGAACTGGAAACCTTTAATACTGGTGACATGGCATTCCATCTTAGTCCTCGAGGAATGACAAACCATCTGCATTATAGTTCCTTGTCAATATATACATATATATATATATATATAGTCCTCAGGGTGACTTAATTCGTAATGGTGTCTATGGGCTGCAAAGGTTATTAACTGTTTGTCACCTAATTTTATAAAAGATTATGTAAGAAATATATTTTTGGTCGCAACTTGTGGAAAAATTTATTCAATCTGTGCTTTTGTCCAATATCACACTACAAATATATGATTGGAAATGCACGTGAACAAAAAATAAATGCAAAATAAAATTTCTCCTTAAGCTTTTATAGTAGTATAGAAAGACTAGAAAGGTATCAGGAAAGTTGGCATACAACTGTAAAGGTATTACTTAAGTAACTTTCCATAAAGCGCACCGTCTACACGTTGCCTAAGTATAAAAAGATTGTGTGTTAGAACCCGTATAGATACTACAGATATATAGATAATAAGATACTTCATTTTACTTTTTGTCTTACTAAAGAGATTAGATTAGATTTTTTGATAGATTTAATAATATTATTTTAAGTACCTGATGATATAGAGAAAAAATTATGTTTCTATCTCTAACTAAGAAGATATTCCTGTAATTTTTTTCTCCAAAACATTAATTTTGTTTGTTTTCCCAACTCATTTATAAACATTCCGAACGATACATATTTTTGAACTTTTGAACCAAGGTTGAGTGCTGTAAAGCACTGAAAACGTTGGCATAAAAAATTTAAAATAAACGGGATAAAATCCGTATAATAAATTTTAATTAATATACAGCATTGGCATAAACATTGGTTTATGCGAATTATATTGGTAAGACTAAATAGTAGAGTTTAATAGGTAGCCATATATTATGTCGGTCAGGTTAAACAAACTGCATTCGCTTAATTACATGTATATAAGTGACGTCTGTATGTTATGATCATAGATCACAGTAAACTAATTAATAATCAAAGACCCATTGCGTAAAACAATAATTAATATTTATTGTACAAAATTATTAACAGTCGTATACACCTTTATAATATAAAAAGTACGAAGAATATCTGAACTTGAACGATGATTCTTTAAATTTAACCCCATCAATATTACAAACGTATATATATTTTGCTACGATTTCTTAATTATAAATTCGTCAGTGGTATATATCGAAGCCAAGGGTCTACAACAGCATATTTTGAAGAATTTCTCCGTTACAACTCATGTAAAATTTGTCCGCTGGTAAATGCAATTATCACTAAAGCATTGTTTTTAATTATGGGTAAGTCAAGTCATAGGAAGTTACTTTTATGTAACTAAGAGTGACAAACCTGCACACAAAATTAACCTCAGCGAAAATTCAAGATCAATATGTATGTCATAGTCATTCCTATCGAACGAGATGGAATGACTCGTACCATGTAATCGTGTCAGATGCGATATGCTGCTAGTAATCTGTGAACACGATTAGCATCTAGCCACAATGTGTGATCACACTGTCAAGTGGTTCTTAAACTTTAAAGCTTTGTTTTATATTGCTAGTCAAATGTATTCAACAATCAATTACAAAAAAATCAAAATACAAAAAGTATTCAGTAATTCAATATCAACGTCAAGGAACACATGCATGAGTATCATAACTTATAACTCTAATGTATGTTTCAAAGCAGAGGATTATCGAAGCGTCAATAGCCTAATGGTTTCGGATACGGTCTGCGAAACTTAAGGTCGTATGTTGGTAGGAGATGGTTCACGGCAAGTCACGATTTAAAGCATTGCTTCTTTTATTTATTAAAAAAAAATCAAAACAATGTAAATTTCTAATTGTAAAAAATCATCACAAATTCACAATCGATTAAATGGAAAGGACACCATAGTGTGAAGACTTTTTGGTTGAAAAACAAACTAAACATCAAATCCATAAAATAAAAGCAATGTTTAGGAGTATTTTATTTATCTTTCTAATATAAGGAAAAATAGAGTTGAAATTATTAATAAAGTGAATACTAAGTTAAACCAAAAACAAACCAACGCGTATCCGCTAAACGGGAAGTGAAAATAATACACACTCCAACTAGTTCAATTAAGTAATCTAGTAAAAACATTAACGCTCATAAACGCATAGATCAGTTCCTTCCGTGGGTTAGGTAAAGACGTTTCATAATGCGATATAAAAGCTTATAGAAAACGAAAAAAATGCGTTCTATAGTAAACTGTTGTAGTTTCGGGAGCGTAAATGAAACAATGGACAGACCAGACATCAGCGAACATTATCCGTTTTATGAAGCTATGGGACAAGGCGAATACCGCAAAACAATTGTGTAATAGGGGTCCCAGACCAAATTACTGATACGATGCTCTCCATCTAAGTCCTAAACAGTGAGAGCAAGATGCACATGATGCAATGCAATGCAAATCTTTGGTGAGCACAGATATGTGTGTTTATGAGTCCCTGTTATTATCATTAGGTAACTTGCCTATCTACTCGTTTGTAACCCTTTGTTTCATAAACACAAATTCCATACAGGAATACAGTAGAACTCATTAAATTCAGAGTATTGATATATAAAAATCGAATATATACGACAGCGACTAGCACTAAAATAAAATTGGGCTAATTTCTGATTTGATATAAAAGAGATCATTTTATTCTGGTTATTCGTATTTGAACTACTACTAATAATCTATATTATAAAGGTTGGGTTTGTGTTCATTCAAATATCAAGTAATCATTTGATTTTAATTTGATTTAACAATCGCTGATACTTTTTCACGTCTAAATTGTTGGCACTGATTACGAATTATGCTTCTTAATTAAGAAGATAGATAGATTTAGATTAGATAAGATTTTTTAGATTTTTCTTAGAGTTTCTTTTCTTTTTTTTTTTGTTGCTTTATGGTCTGATGCCATAATTCGAATTTAAAAGGTTAAACTAAAAGTATAAATGTTTCTAAGTAAATAGAATAACCACAATTCCCAGTTCAAATATTTACGACAGAACCACAAAAAACTAAATTGATAAACATCAGTGAGATAACAACGGAAGTTTGTGAGATAACGTTGCTTTAGGTAATAGACGGTCTTACTTAATATACAAACACGACAGATAAAATAACCAAAAAACAACCTTCAACAGAAACAGCTGAACAAGTCAATGAAGATACGTCATACTGTTTACTTTCTTTTCGATACACTTACGAATAAACCACATTATGTTTCAACATGTCGAATATTAAATTGTATCATTGTAGAAATCGTAATGATTTGGCAGGTTTGCGATTTCTCCTCGTAAAATTTTATTATTAAAATTGAGCAAATAATGAAATTTATTTGCACACACGAAATAATCTCCGAAACCAGATACAATAAAAATATTTATTGAAACATATACTCGTATATTTTTTAAAAAATTTAATTCAGAGTAACAAACGTGCACACATTTCATCTGATGGCAAGTGATTTTTGCAGCCAATGACATCAATATTCATCCATGACAAGGAATCATAATACAGATGCGTTGTCACCCTTGAGGACTGTGATGGAATGCCTCGTCACCAGTAATAATGGTCTCCGCACCCCTACACTCCCCAGACGAAACACAGCAGCATTATGCTGCTATTTTACGCTGGTATTATGTGAGCGCGTGGTCCTACCCCGGTCGAGCTGCATTCTGCTGCTAGAAACAGTCTGCTGTGTAGCTCTACGACTATCTAACTGTCTATCGAAAATTTATTAAGGTTAAATATATATTATTTTAATTTATAAATTAAAAAAATATATTGTTAAGTATAACCAAAAGTCAAATAATTAAGAGCTACGATTATTAACAACAAAATTTACTAAATTTACTTAAACGAGATTATTATCAACAAAAATTACTAAATTTACTTAAACGAGATTACTATCAACAAAATTTGAGGTGGTAAAATAATAATTAATAAATATATCGGAGTCAAGTGAAACGTTAGGGTCAACAGTTAATCCCAAAACAAAAAACACAGTTATATAAAATTTGTAACGCGTATAACTCTTTCACAGTAGCCATCCATAGAGTTTGATGGAATTATATTATATCAATTAATTGTAATTATGTTACTATGATAAAATTAAAATAATTACGGACTGCCTTTGAAACATTGTTGTCTTGGTTAACGCAAATAGATGAAGTGAGCAGGAAGATATACTCAGCCGAGTCGTCTACGTAACTTTTTACCTATTCCTACCAAATTTGCTCTAGTATTTGTTGGTCTGCTACCACCAATTCTTTATTATGCTATATGTTACATTGACATAAAAAAGTCTCCATAACCTTTGCATTAGGATTATATTTGTACTTGGAAAATTACCGAATATTGCATTAAATTTAATTTATCTCATGGTACCACTTTCCACTCTTCTTCCTTTTTTGCTTACTCTTTTTCAGTTATAAGATGTCGCATGCAAGAAGCTAAACAACGTCATTTCTAGGTTTTAAGAGGCTGGTTAAGGAACATTACACATCTCTTTCGTCAGTCCCCTTCTCTTACCCTTGACATATATGGTACTTTCCGAATTATTTGTATATTAATACATATATGTACGCGTTTGTCAGTTTATGTGTGTATCCACTTGGATTTCCTATGTATCTTTGTATTCATATTTCATCATTCATATCACGTACACCCTTTCTCCGACTGCCAAAAAATTTTAGCCCAACCTCCAGATGGCATTGAATAAATCGCTCTATACCCATATGCCCGCCTTTTGTTTTACAATCTCAAAATAAGTTGTTTTATTTACTTCTTTCTATATTTTATGTGGTTGTATGATAATAAAAAATATTTCAACTGTTACTACTACTATAGTCGACGCATTTTAAACTATTTCGTCGGGGAATAAATGTTACTGACAGTAGGAATATGCACGCAATGCAACCCGTTATCGACACTTAGCTACCTGCGCCACGCGAGGTCGATGCGTCATCCCTAAAAAAGATAAAAACGGCCCTTTTCAGGGTCACATTACGACCTATAAGGTTTCTCTATGATTACATCGAAACAAACATTTTATCTTACAAATTAAGAACTTTTATTTTCAGATAGAAAATTATTCCTATTAATACTTAACATAATTTAGCATGTCGATCGTACCTATCCCGTTATCGATATGCACCTCTACAATTCTTACGTACATCACTACCTGTAAGTGCGAGCGAGACAGACAGATAAATATGATTTATGACCCGAAGCCTCAGTTCGTAATGCGTCGACTATAACTAATATGTATGTATGTAACTAATAAACAATAGTTTTAGTTCAGACAAAACTGATTAGAAAATTAAAATAAAATTTCATCACACCTTGAAAATGAAATTTCATACGGCGTGAAAAATGTGGTAAATCGAGTAAAACTTGCAGCAATTGGTAAATCCGCCCAATTGAATGCTCTGTTTGATATTCAACGATCACCAATGAATATTCTGGGTGAATTATGTAAGGCGACTAGATAATAATAGGGTAATGAAATTATACCACTGATAGTTTTGTTATTTAAACTTTATTTAGATTATAATTTGAAATGAAAATAATTAAATGTTTGACGCTGTTTGATTATTTTGTATTAACAAACAATCAGTGTAAAAGGTGAATTAAACAGAAACATTAAAGTAAAGTGCCAAATACGACAATGTACACTCAAATACGTAATACAGCTAATACAACCTTGTGTTCGATTAATGAAATTTGTGAAAATATATTTACCAATCGATGAGATTATTACGCCAGATTATGTCAAGAATATGAAAATATAAGCATTTTCAGATTGGGCTAAGTAGTTAAAGAGTATGGAGAGCGTCCAGCAATAGACTGCCAAAGACTGAAGATATTGAAGGTGAAACAGTAACGAGCTCTGTTCAATAAAAAAATTATATAGAGATTGAAATAGAGGATTTCCCCTAGACTCAGTTAAGGATATATTAACTACTTTTTGTATGTAAGAATAAAATAAAAACAATATCATTAGTATAAACAGCGGTAGAGCTACACTGCAATTTGTTTCTAGCTGCAGAATGAATGGGTCAGCTCGACCGGGGTATCACGACGCCAGATCTCACAGAATATCAGCTTAAAATAGCAACATAATGCTGCTGTTTCGTTTGATGAGTGTAGGGATCCTGAGACCTTTAATAATGGTGACGAGGCATTCCATCTCAGTCCTCAAGGGTAACAACGCTTCTGCATTATGATTCCTTGTCTAGAATGAATGTAGATGTCATGGGGCGCAGGAATCACTTACTATAAGGTGAAATGTGTGCGATTTTTTACATTGAGAGTTATATTATATTGAAATTTTTGCGTTATATTGAACGAAAAGTACAAAATTATGTTTGTAAATAAAAATAAGCAGGTTTCAACCCTTAACCTCTAGATCGCAAACCTCGCATCTTAGTCAACTAGAACCACTGCTTTGTGAACAAATGAATTACTAATAAACTAATTGTTGAGTAAAACTATATTTTGAACATCAAGACAATCAATCGGCAAATAAATCAAGACCGCGATTACCACCACGTAAACATCAATTGCAATACGATACGAAAATAAACACATATAATGCGTTTATTTTCGTACCACGTCGACGTCCAAATGAATTGATCTCTAGATGTTCATTAAACAAAGCATTATTTACATAACAAGAAGTTCTTTAAAACGAAAGCACTTTCTAAATATAAAATTGCAACATAATATACGTTTATTATAAAACAAATAAGAATAAAAACTAAATTATTATGCGTTAAAAGGCAGACAATTTCCCACACGGATGTACTAAAATTGTGGCCTCAGAGAGCGTGCACTGGCACAAGCCCCCTCGCTCGCCGTGCTTTGACCTTGTAGGCACAATAGACTGACTCTTTGGCCTCACAGCCTCCATACCGCGCTTATTTAAAATTTTAGTCACACGTCTGATCCGCTTTGAATAGCCAGCCATGTTTAATATGTGCCGCATACATAACATTACGTATTTGTGTGCCGAGACAATAAATTGACAGTAGAAAGTTTACCAACAACAGATTTTAAACAATAAAATATTTGTAGCCATCAAAATTAAAAACGTGACGGATAAATAAAGATATATTTAATATAAATGATAAAAATTGATATTGACTTACGATGTTAATTGATATTCCTCTTTATTATCAAATTATTAACTAATAATATTATGTATAGACATGAAATAATAATTTTATTTTGAACATATCTCACTTTAATAATGCATAAAGTGTACATGCTGACTTGATTTTTCTGTCTGTTGTATTTCATACGTCTATTGCTTTGAAATATAGACTGACCACAATTCAAGAAATTGTGGTTGGTTAGTCACCTTATCAATTGTCAATTTTTTCCATACCATGGGACTAATACGCATCACCACATTTATAAATGACTCTCACCTGACAAAGTAGTCTTAATTGCATTAAAACATTTCCGGAATATACAACAAATTCAAATTGGCGTTCAGTGATATTAATACAAAAGCCTGAGTATCAGCTGTGCTAAATGCCAAGGTAAACCGGTCGCACAATCACCGTATCTTTGCCCGGACAATAAGTACAAATATTATGTATATTCGCGTGCATAATGTCGCTACGTAACTTTAAATGGGTTCATAGTGCTTTGTGCTAAGTAAAAGTGGTAGGCCGTGAGCCTACGAAGTTAATGACTTGATCATATGTACGGTGAGATGATTGCTGATTGCAGTACACATTAGAAAAGAAAATTACGATTTCTTAAAGATCAAGCTTATTATAGGTTAACTTATAAACCTATCGAGATTATACTAATGCGAAAATTTGTGTAGTATATATATTTATGGAGAATATTTTATATATGGACAAATAATAGTACTACAGTTAAACGCCGTAGTAGTCTTTGATGGTTACCATGTAAGACTCAATAATATTTCTACGTTTCTTTTGACAGCCAGCCACATCATGACCGAACGGAAGTACCTATCCTAACACATATTAACAAATAAAAAACCACTATTTATGAGCAGATTAATCGAGAATATACACTGACACAGTATTATGAGAGTACACAGACTACAATAATAAGTCTGTTCCTAACACAATTTTCGTATAAATCTGTCTAATCAAAAGATAAGTAATTTCAATGATTATTTTTATTAAGTGTTATGATTAAATAATACAATACACTTATAAAAAGGAAAGAATGTGAGCGATAATAATTGACATTTTTATATCTAAACATCAAAACGTCAATATGTGTTATGGAAAAAGGCATGTATATATATTTACAAATAATAAAGGCGTGACTTATGGCGGCGTGGAGTCTGCGTCGAAAGTTTATCCGTGGACGAAAGTGAAATTGCTCACTTTCATGTTTAAAGAACATCTTCGCAGACGTGTCACTTCAAACACGGCGTCATTGAAATAAATTACGGTCTCTAGGCAATCTGAATGGACTGTGAGACGACAGAAATGTTGATAGCAAAGTAATGACTGTTGTGTTCTGTATAAAAAAGGTTACTTAAACATCGTAAGAAAGGCATTATCGTTGACGAATTTACGATGTTAATATCATTAAATCTATTTTTTTCCAGTTTTTCTTTTATTTATGAATAGATTTTTAACCAAGATATGACAATAACCTTTTAGTCATCATGTGTATGTCGAATAGTTATGACTTAGACGACAGAATACAATAAATATACAAAACTGGCGTTGCTTATTAATCTTTTATATTCTAATAGTATACATATGAGAGATAATCAAAAATAATGAAAAATAATTGAATATAAAATATATAATATGAATATGAAAGAAAATATTAGAGCAATTATACAACATAAAGATATTTCCGGTAGCATTTCGTAGCGGAAAACATTGCAACATTTTTTGTTAATTTGTGTCCGTGTGTTCTTGGACGAATTTACAATAGCGCCATCTACTGCAAAATTGCAGCCGATTTAATACATAATTCTAACCATGTGCGACTGTGAACTATTGTTCCCCTCGTGTCATGCGGACTTCACTAGTTTTGTTAAAACGAATGCCCCGCAGTTTCCCTCCAGACAAACAGTACGCCGCGTCCCGTGACGAATATACGCGAAGCGTGACGAATCCTTTACTGGTTACTCATCGATCGCCAGTTATTGCATCGCCGCATTTAAATATCCTTGTTGAGCGACATTATTACAGAAATCAGTGTCACATGAATGGCTTTAACTGCGACGGCCTCCTAGACGATCTTGACTACTGCGGTCCTGGTTGTCTGGTTTACCAGATGTCATTAACTGCACAGAATATATTATTATGCCGTAAACATTTGTGTCTGTTCTTTCCTAGTCCGTTATTATGCATGTTTTTTTCATTACATTGTAATTAACAAACGAGCCCACAGTTGGATAATGGAGATGGTAAGTGATTCCTGCGGCCCATGACATCTACATTCATCCTTGACAAGGAATCATAATGCAGATACGCTGTCACCCCTGAGGACTGAGACAGAATGCCTCGTCACTAAATAAGGTACGTCACGTAATAAAGGTCTCCGGATCCCTGCACTCACCAAACGAAACACAACAATATTATACTGCTATTTTATGCTGGTATTCTGTGCAGGCGTAGTCCTATCCCGATCGAGCTGACCCATTCATTCTGCAGCTAGAAACAAAATGCAGTGTAGCTCTACCACTGTTATATAGAGTATCATAAATATACAGATTGCAACATCATACAACAGTTTTATTTCATCAATTTCTTTCCAGTTATATATGTATTTCGTACTGAAATATATGTCACCATTGCAAAATACTTTTATAGAATTGCAAAAATGGATAACAAATATATAAAAACCAACAACATACCTGTCCCTTAGAAATGATGAAGAATGTATCACCTCGCGCTCCTTGTCTTATTATATAATCACCATTTTGGTAGTGAGTCTCTTCTAGTACATCCGATATCTTTATTAACGTATCTTCAGGCAGATTTTTGAAGATCGGTACGCTGTGGACAAAAAATAACCGATATTGAGTGTGTTATTCGTTTCCTACTTGCACATAAAATATTTTTTATTTTTTAATAAATAATTATGAAGATGAAGCAGCAACAAAAAATATAATAACCAATTCTGGGAAGCCATAACTGTATAAGTTACCCGATACTTAGCCTAGCGAATTTATGACCCGAGATGCTATATCAATCTATGGTCAATCTGTTATAATAGTAAGACTAACTATTCACTTGATCCATTAAAAATCTATTTGACCTTTGCTAATTCTTAAATGTTTTTATATATAAATGTGCAAAAGTGAATGTAGATTTTAAAAATAGTTAACATTTAAAGCTTCCTTAATATCACGATATGGTCTAAATAAAACAATCCGAGCAATTTAAGGTCAGTTGATCGTTTGGACAGAATCTGTTGCACTATTTATAATTTACATAGCAAACAATTTTTAACATGATTAATAAAATTAAACTAAAAATTCATCCTTGACTTTTCTTCCTCAATTTTAATTAAATAATATTTAATGAGACGTATAAGAATATTTTTTTAAATAAAAGTGGTAAAATTGAATAGTAAAAACTGAATCCTATTACAATTTAATAAAAATAATTGTTGAAAATAAATAACAGGATTGTTGTATCTTAAAGCTTGACTTAATTTAATTAAATCTTTAATTATATTACTTAATATGAAGGTAAGCTTTTAAGAGGATATAACTGTATCATTGCAATAAACAAGACCTTTAGTAGATAAAAAAATATATTTTCTATTTCTATAATCATTAGATTTGCGAATATAAAACGTGTATGTTCCGCTATAAAGAGTGTATTAATTGTTGGTCACAGTAAGCGGAAATGTAAATGTCTCTAACATTGTTTGACGGCCAACGGGTATTTTTTCCTCTCTTATATATATTTGTGATATTTTGATCTGTAATATTTGAATTATTATTTAATATCATGATCAGTAATATCATTTAGGTGAAAGTAGTTTCATAAGAACAATTACTATTAATAACGTAAGTTTTTTTAACATTTAATCGTAAAATACGAGTATGATTTAAAATAAAATTAATGCAAAATGGTTCTTAGTTGAATACCGAAGTATTCGATATAGATATACTATGAATACTCTATTATGCCGATTTGGTATTATTTCCTTATATTTATATTTTTTTACAACCGCGGCTCGTATCTTTGTTAAGTTTGGAAAAGAAAGTGGTAATAATACATTAGTCTTAGTTATATTTTACGATCCATTTAGTGCTGGTTTCGAGCCCCCACAAAATAATATTTATTTGGAATTGATTCCGATTCTATTTCATCTAACTTACTAAACATTTATATTTCAACTATTATCTCGACTTATAAACTTGAACCATTGTGCCATGGTTCACTTACTGACTAATAAATAAATAAATAATTAATAATAATAACCTCATAGGTAAATAAATATAATGATAGAAGTCGCAATTAATGCTTTAAGTTGACATTTTAACTATATTTGTCATTTTATAATTTTATAATCTTAGTGGAGCAGACCTAATTGTTTATTGTTATTCTTTGTTTGTTTTATTTTCTTTGTTTATTTTATGTTTTTGACTATGTGTGTTGTGTATTAATTGTAAAATATTTAAATGTATGAATGTATTAATGGATCTCTGTTATCGGATAATAAATGAAATGAATTGAATTGAATTAAATAAACAACATATATCACTGCAAGTCTTTTGAACTGAAATTAGTCCTTTAATATAATTATTTATATAAATATAATATTAGCATTTTTGATGGTATATAGTACACACACAATACTTATATAATAAGAAATAAGGATTCTAATGTAATACAGAACTTACAAAACTCTCAAGTTAAAATATATATATCTATAGATCTAAATACAAAAAATATTATAAGGTTCGAGTGTACAGCACTTTATGATTTCCTATTATTTTATACAACGCAACTTTATTTACTGCTGTGTTTCAAAGACGTAATAAATTATTTTATACTTTTAATTTAACATATCAGCTGATAAATCTTGTTCAACAGCGATACAATCATTCCGCGCTTCTCTAGCATTTCAATACCTTTCTCGAGGAACGATTTTTCGGCGTTTGTTTCAGCGATCACCTCCTCATTCGGGCCCAATCTCTTTCCGGGGAGCTTTTTTTAATGTCTGCGAACAGGTAAAAGTCCATCCATATGTGGAGGGTCCAAATAGGGTGCAATTTTGCCATCGTAGCCAAAGACTTGTAACACGGTGCATGGTCTTGGTGAAAGATCACTTTTTTTCCTTCTTTGCATATGGGGCCGTTTCTTCGAAAATTTCTCTTTTTAAGGATCCAGATGGGCCACGTAGCGATTGCTATTGCATCGCATCCAAAATACGAGCGCCATAACCTTGCCAGCGCTCTTTTGCGCTTTATGCCGCTTTGAGCAAGGTTCACCGGCCATTAAGCCGAGTGCCGATTTGACTCTAGCGTGTAATGGCGGATCCATATTTCATCCATCGTTACGTATACAAGCAAAAAGTCTTTTTTATGTCGCCGCAACAGTGCTTGAAATCATCGACTCGTTGCTTTTGGTTTACTATTAGCACAAAATAGACAAATGTTCATACGAAATAAATTCTACACGTTGCTTTGATATATTTAGAGTGTCCGCTGTCTCCTGCATCTTCACTTTATTGCTTGTCAAAACACTTTAATCGACTTTTTTTATGTTTTTCGGTACAACCACCATTGGGCGGTCAGAGAGTGGCGCTTCATCGGTAGTCGTAAGACCATATTTAAATTCAGCAAACCAGTCAATAATGGTTGATTTTCCTGATACAGAGTCCTGATAACACTTATCAAGCCATGCCGCATTCATTACAAAGGCGTTTTTTCCCATCAAAACCAATGTTTTATACACACGAAATTATTTTTTTCCATCGTTTTGAAAATAAAAAAGTTTCAATTCATTGTAACTTTTGAACCAACGTCATATCGTCATAAAATTTTTACAGCTATTTTCTAAAGGTCAGTATTTGCTAAAAAATATATATAAAATCTGTATTTGAGGCGCCATCAGTGTGTCAGATCAGGCAAGTATCAGCAGACTTGTTAAATGAACAAGAAAATCTTTACTTCTACTTTTTAAAGCATACGTTGAAACAATACGAATAAAGATTTAAGTTTAAAATAAGCCATAACACAAATATACAACAAATACTTTATATATTTTTGACTATCTGTTCATTCCATTGTAACCACTAACCCAAAAAGTAATTAATAGAACTACATGGGTTTATTACATTATGAGTTTACACTTATTATGTTTTCAAAAGATATCGCAGGAGAAGTACTACTACTGTACTAATACTAATTATAATTATCTAACTAACTTAGGCTAAAAATGGATCGAATAAAATCCTTTTTAGTTGCAAAACAAATATTTATCGGATAGGAAATGTTGAATCCGAACGACAGATTAGAATTCAGAGTTTTAAGCTATTAATACAACACTAACTTGCAATAGGGGTGTTATTTGTTATGGAGGTAATGATTTGGTATTACATATCATACATATCATAGAAATACAATGATGAGATGAGATGTCAATCATTACATATATATAAATCAAATTACTAGGTAACTATGTCAGATAATATACGCCTTGGGAGTTGTGAAACGCACGCTGTATGTGTCAACATGTTTAATTGCAGCTGAAACCAACGGACGTGATATATCTCACAGAAATACCAGCATGAAATGACAGCACGCTCTAGCCATGTTTGGTATAGTGAACGAAATGCCAGAGACAATAACAGGTGATCAGGCATCCATGTGAGATCTTCAGGGGAACAAAACACTTTAATATTTTGCTCATAGTAGAGGTAGAACCTAAGTTTCCACCACCAAAGAACCAATATTAAAGATCACGTAACATAGAGTAAACTGTTCCCTTAGTAACCCTCTAAAAGATTTTTAATAATGATTGTTAAATCTATAAGATTGATTTATCATACTCTTTATCTTGGTATATCACATTTATCTACTTATATGTCATATTCTTGATTCATCGTAGACGAAACCTCAAGTATAAGAATAGGAAATCGACCAATATTAAATATCGATATAAACAAAATATTACCATATAAGATAGACTAGCTGGGTCTGCTATTTCATAAACCCGAACATATCTGTAATGTGTAAAATTGACATATCTTTTTTTTATGTGTAATGTAAATTAAGCAGACACTGAATGTTTGCCCACATCTCGTTAAGTTACCAAAAACGACACCTACCGATTCTTTTAGATATCGATTTTGGTTCGTGGAGGAGACTAGCGAGCAGAAATGAACAGACAAACAATCAAAACGTTTGTATACAATTGTAAGGTCAGTGGTAGCTGAGTCTCTGGGTGTTCATTTTTACGCCAGCAAACCAAGATAGACCCTCGATGACGGCATTAATAAAATTGTTAGTTTTACATTTGTTATTTTATTAGAATCAAATATATATGTTATATCCTCGAAGTTTTATTAATAAAGGATGACGAATGAGGGGAAGTGCAACACAATATTATAGCTCTTGTTGTAGTTTGATAAAGGATATCATGTCCTCTCGGGTGACACATCGACGCAGTGAAAGGCCCGCAAATTTAAATGTCACGATCCACACGAACGCGACAACTATTTCGTAAAGTTGCGCACGAGCCGCTTTAGCAACAGCACAGCGATAGAATTTCGTCAAAGCCTTTGTTTCAATAAGAAAAAATAAGAGCCATTGGAATTAGAGCACGGCTAAGTTGCTTGTTTAGGGGTTACAAACAATGAATCTTATGTCGCTTAAATCATGAAACAATGCAATGCCTGGGCAAATCTTGGCGTTTAAGTTGTCTTAAAAAATTACGTCCTACTCCAATTTGTGTGTTTATATATATATATATATATATATATATATATTTATATATATTTACTGCCAAAGTACTATACATATTTTAATGATTATTTAAGGGATGTTTATATCAATTAACTGATATAAAGTAATATAGTATGAATAAAATAATGAACCGTGTGCGCTCTTACTGAAGTGGACCTATTGTCACTTGATAATATATAAATAAAGATAAACAAATAGATATACAAATTGTTCAAATAAAAATTATTATTTAACAGTGGTTACGCTTAATGTAATAAAAAAAATAAAAAAATTATATTGTAGTTTGACCTACTACATTAATGTTGAAATACAAGCGAAATAGTCAGTAGAAAGAATAAGGCTATATTCGTATTTTATAACATCATAAGAGAGAGAGAGTGAGAGAACATAATACACTTGATATTTCACACCGTTAAAGTAAAATGGAGCATTGTTCATTAATCTGTGTAAATAACAAAAAACTAACAAACTACGTGTTATTGTACGAGATCATATATTTTTTGTGTACTCAAAAAAGTACACTACAGGTAACATTACTCTCGGCTAGCCTTTATTAGTTTGAGCGGACCACCGGTAGCGTCAACGTTCCTACGGATTCTTAATCACTGTTGCAAGAATCATAGCAACTTGATACTTTTGAGAATAATAAAGTGCATTCTAGTGTTACCATCACACTTATAACGTTACACTTTCGGCCTTAAGAAAAGGAGATTACATCTGGTTGACTTTACATACGATACGCGATACCCAGTATTAAAGTTTGAATGTTTCCAACAGTATTAATATTTAAATAGTAAAAATAGAATTGAAATTCAAAAACATCAAAGCAAGCGGTGTTCACATTTTAGGTAGGACTTATTAAGGCTTATAAGTGACGTGAGATGAGAATTTTACCCTTCAGTTACAAATTTAAACAAGTGATCGATAAACAATAATAACTAGATACACCCGCATGTCAGTGCGGTATACTATATATATACTGTATAAATGCACATAGAATAAACCATATTAATAACTTGAATGTGAATAACCTTTATTCCATGTACATACATACAGTTTATAGATTATAGTTCATTAGTAGTTAATTTGAAAATTACATCCATGTCAGTCGAAATCTCATAGTGTTGGACGAATCATATTCAAAACTTACAATTCAATATCGTAGTCTAATAATACACGTTATTAAAATGTAGAAAGCGGAAGTTTAATAATAGGCTGGGAAAAATTGGGAAGTGACTATTAACATTAATTTAACAAGAGGAGCGATTCATCCACGCATACCGGCCATGTCGAGTGTGCTCTGCTGAGATGAAAGCAAAAGAATGGACCTTTGCCCGCCCATTGCATTTGAATAAGTGTCTGAGTTCAATATCCTCATTGTCATCCGCTTTGCCCTTACTCCGTACAATACGCTGTACACCCAAAGAAGACGAACAGATCTAAAAAATTCATATAAACCCATTCTGAATAAGCTTTATATATAAAATTATGATATCTGAATTAAATCTTAATAAATTAAGAAAATAAATATTCGCTTGTTTTTCATTCAATGACGTCACGGCAGCTGAACTAATTTATTATCAACGTGGTGAAATCATGACCATGGAATAGAAGATTTTATCTAGAGGTTCAACTTTTTTTTTTTCTTTTGAATCCATGGAATTGGACGACGGAGTAGAATTAAGTAAGTGGAATTTCAGTTCTTACTGCATATGTTAATAATCCTCTTGATATAAGAGAGTTATTTAATCTTTTTTAACTCACAAGCCTGAAGACTAAGTTTGAATACCCCATTAGCAATTAGTGGGATCTCCGATTTCTTTTATTCAACATATAAAATTTACAGCTAGTATAATCCTGTTCCCTCAATTTATTTTCAAGTTTTAAAGATTTATAAGCGATTAATATGTAAAGCTACCAGTAATATTTTAATTTATATTAAAAACTAATAATGTCCCGTCTGCGTTGTCAGTGGTATATATCAACAAGACACTAGTATATAAATGCTCGTAAAATAAACGGTGTTGAATAGATTACCATGTGTTAAAATAGGCACATGTTGAATTGAGACGTCAAAACAAAATGCGGAGGAAACGAGTGAGGGTACCGACCTCGTCCTCATAAACAGAGCGATTTAAAAGATCAAATGATAATTTATTTCAAAATAGAGAAGACAAACTTAACTACGGAATAACTTAAAACTTATTAGAGAAATTGAATTTCTTTTATTTATAAATGAATATGGAAGTTAATAAATAGTTATTACCATATAATTAGCGTTTTATATCACAAATCAAATCATAAAAATTTTGGTGGTCTATTTAATTACAGAAACTAATAATGAAAAAGAAAAACTTAAAAGTAAACTTATATAGGTACCTACGTGCCTAATTGTAAATTCGCTATTTAATTTTATTGTGTAATTTCTAACTTACTTTATCATTGTTAAATTATCTTTGTAACAAATTTATATTAAAAAGGACTTTAGAATTTAGAAATTTTACAGAATACTAACATATAGTAGGCATATACTCAAAAACTAACAAAAATTTACTGACAACTGTTTATTTAGCACAACTGGTCATAGATTGATTACTGATGATAAGCGGCTAGAACTAATGGAAAGCGCAATAACTACGTATAAACTTATTCACTGTTGCTTTGAAAGACTGACACTTTATTTAGAAATGTCTTATTTAACTTTTGATATGAATCTTCATATGTTCATCGTTATCAGTAGTTTGTAGTAATCTAGTACGTACAGTGAAATATCTACCCTCGTATATGTAAAGAGGTATTTCATCTTAGTTCAGATATAGTAGATATAATGATAAAAAGATAGTTATAAATAACCGATTTCTTTCACTCACCAACTTAGCAATAAAATGGGCTCCAGTGAAAAATTGATGTTTGTAAAACCTCATACGTTACTAAATACGTGTTAAAAAGTACACTTTTTAATTTCACAGATTCATAATTAAATTCATATGAAGCTGCGAGTATCCGAATTGTCGCTTTTGTGAAACATTTGACTACTTCAAGCGGTTCTCAATTTGATTCGTCTTAAGTTAAACATATCTTACAACAATCTTGTGACACTAGCAGAAAATGAGCTACGTAGTCCGTAATTCCTATCATTTCGATTCACTGTCATTAAACGGAAGAGAAATATGTTTTTTAATAATTACGTAACGGTAAGCGAGATTCTTCCATTCGTTTTCTTATCCTCGAAATTGCTATACTCTGTACGTTAAATTAAAATAAAATGAAAAAGATCAACTTTACATAGGTATAAAATATTTTTTATTTTTTTCGCGTATAAAATTGCAATGTATCGTACATTACACTTTGGACACTGATTGTCCTATAATGAAATACTGGACTCTACTGGTGTGTGGTTTAAGATTTTTTTTATTTTATTATGTTTTTAGTATTCATTATTTTATTAACGTTCTGTAATGTGTATCATAAAGGTTGAATACATATAAGCTACTAGACAAAGAAGCAACCTCTTTATAACGTCATTAAATATATAATATAATCAAAGTAAATTATATAATATCCAATTCGTAAATAGATATGAAACGACAGTGAGAAGAGGCTGAGACAACATGCGTCGATATAAGATATTAGTCTTGTTGTTTCCTAATCTTATCTTTGTATATGAAATATTTTCCTATACATATGTTTAATAAGTATTTTAATGAATAATATCGATTTATTATGAAACGCTCCCAACTACGATCCCTACAGTACCTATTTATTTATGTGCTTAATCGACTAGCAGTGTCTGAAACAAAATATTTGAATTTGAATGAAGCGTATTTGACACTCTATGACTACTGAAGTAAAGAAACAGTTTTATAAATATAGTAGATAGTAAAAATAATATAAGGTACCGTAATAATTTACCATAATTTAATAATAAAAAAACACATACCTTTTTAAGAAGTCGGTGTACTCGGCTTGGCGTATAAGACCAGTTCGCATCATAATAGTCTGGAAGCATTGTCGTTCGATGGCCCAGAGTCGGCAATCGGTGGCGGCTTTGATGGTGGCAGTCCTCTTGCAGTTGTACAATATGGCCAACTCTCCGAACACCTTGCCAGGTGCCATAGTGCTGAGATACTTGTTTTCTCGCGACACCTCCACTCTGCCCTCTATAAAAAACAAAAAGTGAAATAATTTAAATTGTATTCTTCTTACTTACGAAGCGTTTGCATAAGTTAGGTTACGGAAAACCTCGATGCCGGCTACAAAAAACTAAATTCAAATAAATTTGACCTGATTTTCATTTTTCAATTTAAATTCCCAAGTATATAAGTAGTTCTATTTCATTTAAACTTTTTTTTGGTTAACATTTACATTTACGTATTCACTATTTATTTTAAATCAACAGAAAGTATGAGTAATACCAATACATTTTAGACTAATGATTCATTCGGCTAAATGAAAAAAAAAACTGTTATGTAGGCAAAGTCAAGGTCACCCAGATTGTAAAAGCCGAATCTGCGGATTCAATATTATATAGGGAATGGTTTATAAAGTACCATTAAAAAAAACAAATTAAAACTATATTACAACAGTCAAAGTCAATATACGAGACTGCGCATAAAGCAATGAAGAAGTAAAAAAGGTATCAATTACGATTTTTTTTTCATTTTAATGTTCTAGTGTTTAAAAAAATCTTTTATTTCCATTTTGACAAAGTAACGTCTTACTAACTGTATCGTTACTGTTCTTCGTCATTCCTTCCATCCTTACTTTATTCTGAATTTATGGATACTATCACATAATCACGAAGAAGAATGTCTGAGCAAATAAAGAATACCACACAGACAGACAAATGAAAGCAGAAATCTATCCTTCCATGTAGTTCCAGTAATAAAGTACTATTAATATCTGTTCGGGTGGTGAAGTGGTTAGAGTACCAGGCGGTTGCATGGTGGGCATTACAAATTGTTGGTTTTCGGGTTTAGGTGTAATTTATGTATGTCCCGTATCCCTGACACTACACCGTGAACCTTCCTTCGATCTTATTGCAAATGCAATAAGACCGTTGTGAAATGTTGCACATTTTGCAAATGCAAATTTTGCACATTTCACCACACTCAGTTGTAAGAGCAAAATTGTCATATAATGAAAATCATATACTTATACATATCAGAATATATATGTGGATACAAATCTGAATGTACATGTAATCAATAAATGTACAGTTTGTTACAAGTAGTGAATAAAAAGTGCTACATGATTCATAATGTTTTGGTACTCACTCGTGGCCTATTCTGTCATCTACATATAAATGCTACTTAACTATTATGATACTTGCACTTTCATCTACTTTCACTATCTATTTAAATTCTAATTTCCACAATTCTTGCAACATCATTTTGAGGGCGAAAAATAGCCACAACCAATTTAATGTTTTCGTATAATAAATATGATTATTTCAACAGCTATTTTTAGTTAGATCGTAATTTTTGATATAGTTGTTGTTTATGAGACAAAGATCAATTGATTAATATACAACAGTTTATTATTATTCTTTTCCATGTTGGGAAGATTTGTCGTTGTAACTCCTCTCTGTTCGAGCCTATGAAATTTTTAAAACATGTAGCACACACATTTCCTGTAATCACCTATATTTTTTAAAAGAATACAATATTTTTAGTATTTCTAACATTTCCGTTTACCACTCAAAGCTAAGCTTAAATAAGGATTTAAGCTTAGTTGTACAAGGGTACTAGGGAGTTCGTTAAGTTTTCCAGACCGTACCCTATAATTATAGCGATCAGGTCATGGAATCTTACGCCACCATCGTAAAGGAATATTGTTGTAATTAAAATACATATGTATTTCAATGGGCCCTATAATTTTTCGATGGTACTTGTTAATAGAATGCAAAAATGTTTATTATACACTAGATATGCGTGGGAACAATGCAAACGGCGTGTGAAATTCTCTTCTGTAAGTTGGATACGAAACATCGATGTAATTTCTTATATCTTGTCTTCATCCGTTATAAACTTTTTCAACATCCGTTAGTTAAAAACACCTTTTGAGTTACTCATTAATATTCGGTTGGAATGCCGTTTCTATATCATTAAATAATCGTTATTTTAATTAAGTTATATTTTGTAGTTATATATTCTTAACGAAAACAAATGAGCACTAAGTACCGTATTAATATCGTAATTCTTAGTAGATGAAATTATATCTTGATCAATGATCTATATATGTTGTGTTCACATCTTTGTAAATAGCCTAGCTTAAGAGGCTGTATGCCATCTACCTATTAACAGTCGAATCGGCAAGGGGTTAACTCCAAGTGAACATTTTATATTGCGAGTGTTGCATGCGCAAAATATATTTTAAGTACAGATATTACTGGAAAATCTTTGTGCAAAATCTATGTTATGTTATGATAGTCCTTCGGCTTGATTCATGTTGATTGGCAGTATAAAAAGTTTTCTGGATTGGCTTAAAAGTTAGGTTGGGTCTAATAGTTTATATGTGCTCCGGATGATGGTTGGTAAAGCATCACGGACCTTAGATTCAATTTAGTTAAGTATGAGATATCGAAAGACATGGGACACATCTGCAATCTTATTGCACGTGCATTACGTCGGTCAAGGTAAGGGGACAATGAGCCCTTTTGTTGTATGGTAAAGTTGTATGTATATATTAATGTTATATATGTATTAGGTCTTTATCTAAGGAATTGCCGTTCTTCAGTATTGGCCATTTCAAACAAAAAGAGTTTTGATTGGCTGTGAATTATAAATTCAAATTAATTTTGTTTTAAAAACATGACATTCTTTTTACAAAGTCAGTCTTTGGTTTATTGATTAGCTTTGTATTTTCATTATGTTTGAACATTTTTCGTCATAATGGATACTTTAAAAATTCGTGTAATTATGGAATATGAGTTCCGTCATGGCATCAACGCGGCACAAACGGCATGTAACATCAACAACGTTTACGGAGAGAACTTTACAAACGAACGCACAACCCGTTACTGCTTTGCCCGTTTCCGTTCTGGAAATTTTGATTCGTAAAATGAACCTTGTGGTCATCCGGACACTTTGGTCAACAATGATGAATTAAAGGCGATTGTGGAACCTGATGATACTCAATCTACAGCCGAGCTAGCAGCAGCTTTTGATATTAACATCTAAACAATATTGGCCCGTTTGCGACAAATTGGGAAAGTAAAAAGCTTGATAGATAGGTGCCCCACGAACTTAACGATTGCCAGCTCAAAGTACGCGTTGAGACCTGCCTCGCGCTGCAAAAGGCACAGAAATGAAATTATTTTGAACCGAATTCTTACGTGCGACGAAAAGTGGATTCTGTTCGACAATTGAAAGCGCTCAGCAAGTTGGTTAGTTCCTGGTTCAGCACCAAATCAATGCCCTAAACGAAATATGACCTCTAGAAAGTTGATGGTCACTGTTTGGTGGTCTAGTGCCGGTGTGATTCATCACAGTGTTTTACCAAACGGCATAAGCATTACTGCAAAAGTACTGTATCGAACTGAAGACAATGATGGAGGCGCTCGCACATCTGCCACCAGCTTTGGTCAATCGGTCCTCCCCGCTGCTCCTACACGACAACGCGCGACCCCATACTGCACAACAGACAGTCTCCAAGCTGCAAGAGTTGGGGTTGGAAGCTCTCCCTCAACCACCGTACTCACCAGACCTTGCACCTACCGACTATTACTTTTATCAAAATTTGGACAACTTTTTAGCGGAAAAATTCAATTCCCGAGAAGCAGTACAAAATGCCTTTGAAGAGTTTGTTACCTCCCGCCCAGCTAATTTTTACAAGAAGGGCATCAATAAACTACCACTGCGTTAGCAAAGATGCATCTATTACTACATACTTTAAATAACAGAAATAAAACAAGTACGAAAAAAAAATACTTTAACTTATTTCATACAAAACGGCAATTTTATAGGTCCTTAGGTGCTCCTTCAAAGACCCGTTGTTGAGACCTCTATTATGGGTAACCAGCAAAAGGGCTTCTGAGAGGGAGCCATGGCTTGGACCGTTACCCTGTTAGATAATGCCCATATACCTATCATCTTATTGGGCTATAAGATCTTGATCACGTAGACCTTAATCTACTGATAAGAGACAATTATAAATGAGCACATCAATGAACGTGTTTTTATTTAAATTTTAGAATATACTCAATCCATATCTCATACATCAAGATATTTTTAAAATGTGCATACACTATATTAATATGTCCTTGTTAAATATTAAAAATACTAGACCAGCTAGTTAGAACCCCGGCGAAAATATAACCAAGCACGCAAGCATATTATATGTTCCGACGACATATCATATAATATTTACTTGTCAAGAATCAACACAATGTGTATATTCATATTTTTAAACCATTTTTAAGCAGTTCTATATTAATTGTAAAAAAATTCAAATAAAAGACTTTCAAAGTTATTTTTAAACAATTGTTTTATAACTAAGCATGTACCTAATGATTTAATCACATTGCCTTTACATGTATATTTACGCAATTCTTTTTTCTATTCTTATTTAGTAATCGATTAAACAAAAGCTTAAGTAGGGAATTACGTTATGCATAAAACTATAAGCAAACAATAGACGCCATTGTTGGCTGAGTTTCAGATATTTTACAAAACAATTAAGTAGTCAAACTAAAAAAACAAATAGAGAACTCGCGAACAATTTCTTATGCGTTTTCTAAGATAACGTCAAATATATGTTTTCACACTCAAAAGAGAAACTTATTTTTGTATGCTAATATATTATAGAGCTTTTACCTGCAATTTTTTTTTTAAAAAAAGCAAAATTTAAACATACACTCAAACTTAACTATAACGATATTAATTTATTCCTTCTAGGCACACAAACAATACCAACAAAATCAGGTAAATCAATAGAAACAATTTAAAAAACAAACAGAAAAATGAAAAACAAATGAAACCTGCTGTGCGCCAAATAAAGAAAAGGATCTCCCACTCAGGTACTGTTGTGACTGAGGGTCACAACCCTGATCTTCCGTGATGCCTATACGATGATGGCGATCCTCATTTTATTAATTATAATAAAAATTAATAAAACAAAAGTATTAAATAATTTTATAGGTTTAAAAAAACGGAAAAAAAGAAAAAAAATCTATAGGGTGCCCACATGATTTGAATTTGTTGTGGTAGTTGTACGAGTACATGTACCAATAAGGTACGTATAATGATTATCCCTTTGTAATTCTATAAGATGCATCTTTAATCTTGTTTTAAAATATGCTGCGCTTTAAAATTTCTTATTGGAGATTGGTAGTATAGCTAACTACCTCTGAACGCGACCGTTTTAAAGGCTTATATTTCCTTGCTAGGTGGGCAGAGTAAAAGCAAAAGTGCAGCCATGTACTTCTCTCGAAGCAACAAATCGCCGCATCTCCCAACCAGAGAGCTATTTGATCATCCAATCCCCTGGGAAATAACAGACAATAATGATAGAAGCGTCGCTGGAGTTTTATGCGTCACTTCTTCTCCAGCATTCCGAAGTGGTGGTACAGATAGCTTATAATAATAGCGATATTAATTTAGATAATACGTAGACAGAAGCAACTGACCGAGCCGAGGTTCTACCCTCTCGAGCACCCTCAATCAGACGCTCTCGCGAAAGAGGGTATTGGTACAAGCCAAGCCTCCCTCCCTCTCGAGGGCTCTTGTGCTAGTTACCCACTCGACGTCTCGACTGAGTGCCATAAGCGCTTGAAAAACCAACCCGAGAAAAAGAAAAGAAAAAGCAGAGTAAAAAATCCTCTTAAAAAGACTATCAATAAATAGTATCCCCAAAAAAATTAATTACAAATAAACATGGTACAAAAAACAAATAACCTGCAACTATTAAAAGTAATATCAAAATAACAATTGAACACGCTGACTAAAAAAGTGTAATATAACCGTATATAACGCTTAAGACCTTGTAGTTTGTAAAAGCCGTTTCTTTAATAATATCCTTGACAATATAATATATAAACAACAATTTTATGCTAAGCAATTTGCTACGGTTAGTTAACACTTCTACAGGACATATTGATACAAAACGTAGTTTGCAAAACCGGCGTGAATTATTTACCGATGCATACAACGAAAGTGTTTCAAGGCTCCATTGCAATCCGAATGAGTATTATTTTAGGTCGTAAGTTCAAATACGCGCACTGCGTTTACTATCGCATCGTTTGTAAGCAACTTGATATACAGATTGCAATAAAAGACAGCATGTATAGCTTCTTGTTTCAAATAATGTTTGGTAAAGTTACGAATATCAAGCAGTTTTAATATGTAACTATAAGTGGGACACATAACCAGATCTTTCTTAAATTGGTACAAAAATATTTATTTAAGAGTTTCATTCGTTCATTTACATTCGTTGGTTAGAAGTCTGTAATCCCAATACCGTTAATATTTATCTTCTATTATACTTAATAATTAAAATAAATAGTTGTGTACATGTAAGATACTCAGATTCTTTAATTTTAAACAAACTATGAAGTCGTTATTATAAAAGTGTAAGTGCAATTTCTAATAGTTTTTCTATCTCCATATAAAATATGTCACGGATCTAAAGAAGCAACTGAGCACTCCTTTTCATTGGAATATACGTAAACTGTTGTTTTATATCTCCAATAAAGAAGACCTTCACATGTAGTTGCAAAGACGTCATCTATAAACGCCACCGTGACATAATAGTAACGTGATAAGGTAATTGTACGATATCAATTATTTAAACGCTCATGCTCGATTTGCCTAAAGTGGGTCAAAAGAGAGTAGTTTGATCGCTATACCTAACTAGACGTGTTTTGCAATTTCAGAGGCTCGTACAGTCGAGTGCAAATGTTTTGTAACATTAATAACTTGTCACACATAAAATAGAGTTCATGATATTTTTAAAGCTATGATGTTCTTCTGTTTAAAGTAGTTATTCAAAACATTTATTTTATAACAACCTTCAATATAGTTAGTAGCTCAAGTTATAATTGCGGGAATGATTACTAATAATCACTTTGTTTAAAAACCGTACAACTAAACGTTATAATAAGAATTGAATGACGTAGATTTGATTTTTGTTTAAATGAACAATGGCTTGTAGTAATAGAAGTTGATATGTCAAAACACAAAGCATTCTTATTGTAATTATAGATTCCACTGTATTATTTGGTCATTTCAATACTGGTTGGTGACCGATTATACAAAATTATTTTTCTTTGAATTTTTTATAGCGTTATTATATTATAGTGTTATTATCTTCTTTTGACTATAAATACTAAAACGATATTATAGGAAGAAAAGTACTACTTATTATTTGACGTGAAAGTTATGCTGAATAAAATTTCACTTCTAATTATTTTTAAAATAATATAGTGATAAATTCTCAATCTGAGTTTCTTTTCTTATTCCCTTTCAAAGGCTTTGGAAATATAACTTACCCGTAGAAGCCAAAATATGTTAGCTAATAATTAAAGATTGCAGTGTTTTTCCATCGTTTTGACATCTCAAAAACATAAGGCAACCTTGAAAACGTTTTTCTTATATCCAAATATAGGATATGTTGATCGATGAAGAATCGCCCATCAGTAAACAAAAGATTAAAACAAGTAGACAACATAATAAAGAGTCTAGTAAAACGGTGTCACAAGCATCAACGAAGTAATTGTCTAACATGCTGATAGCAAACAACGTAATATTTTACCTGAATCTCCATTTTCTGTTGATGCACCCGTAGAATCTTCCAACCGTGTCACATCCAGTAACACACCAGCGTCGAGCGTGGACTCCGTAGCGTTACTATCACGCTGACAAAGGTTGCCGGTTCTCCTTTTTCTAGTTCCGTAAGTATGCACAGGCACAATTAATTTAGGGCGAGGAATGGAAAAGTCAGAATCCGAACCACTAGATGAACTTTTAGCACTTCTTGGATACGCACCGTTCGTATTTGTTACTAATCGTTCTTCACTAATACGGTCTTTTGGCTGAGTAAATGATAGGATATCCTTATACCTATCATATCTATCTTCACTTTTCACCCTCACTGTATTATACAACTTTCCATACTTATCACGTTTGATTTGTTTTAAAGCACCGTTTGTAACCCGACTGTCGCTATCTTTCCCCAGATTAACCGAGTGAAATCCGTTGCTGATTGGAGGTGCTGGTGGATTTTGATTTTCATTAAACATATCGTACTGCATTAAGGTTAGCTGTTCGCTTGGAGAAAGGTGTCTTTTCGGTTGAGTCACAGTAACACCATTAAGTGCTTGGCTATCATTATGCACAGAGTCGAGATATGCACGCAGAGGCGCTCTTCCTTCGCTTTTAACTCGCATGGACTTAGAACGAAAACTGGGTTTTACGTCATCCATACGTGCGCTTCGTTTGGTCTCTTGTTGCGTAGTGCGTTCAGGAAGTTGATCGCATGTAGGTAACGACTCATTAATAGGTCGCATATATAAACCCAAATCTTCTGCTTCACAATCCGTGTCATGGTTCTTTTTAGATCTAACTTTGATAGGTGTTAAATCTAATGTAGCCATAGAATTTATTAAATGATACATCGTATCACCACTATTACTGAAACCTCGGACAGTACCACCACTTTGTTTCACATCATTATGTGTATTTCGGTCTTTTTTTGTATCTTTTTGTAGCTGCTTTATCTTATCGCTATCGGTATCATTGTTCTGTTGACTGACTCTTGAATAATATTCATAATATGATTCGGATGATGGATCTGGAGGCACTGGGCCGGGGTCCGGTAGGGGGTAGTAGGTTTTCTTAGAGTCGGCCCTTCTTTGCCTGTGTGCATATTTTAGTGAATCTTTTCTCTGAGGTGGAACAGGTGGTTGGCGATCGTTAGAGCCAAATGCTTCAATATCCCATTCTGTAAAGTTCCTCCGCTTAACTCTTCGTAAAGTAGACGGCTTATATCCATTTGGCATATCCTTGAAACTATAACTATGCTTTAATTTATTTTGACTTATGAGATTATTATTTGCTCTAGCTTTTTCTTCTATGTCTTGTTGATACTTGGCTAATTGTGAAATGTTTTCACTAGGAACATCTTGATCGCATTTGTATCCTTTGTCTTCAAACGGGATAGTTTTGGTGTCATTATCTTTGTCATTGCGTACTATGTCACGACATGATTTGCTTCTCGATATGGAATTGAATTTAACCTTGTTTGAGCTATTGTCATTTTCATTATAATTGTTGAGATTGCTTGCTCCAACCCAATTCGCAGCGTAAACAAGGTCCATAGTCCTATCGTTGATAGAAAGCCAGGGGTCCTCCATGACCACTTTTCCTGGATAATGTTTTAATTTCATAATGCTACAAAATCTATTGATGTTTTAGCAATTGCGTAGTTCTGTCTTGAATCTCGTAAAATTTTAACTGCTGATGTAGACTTCATTTTCCTTGAATAATTATAACCACTAAATTTCAGCCTTGTCAAAATGGCCCATAATATTTGATATAATATATTATTTGTAACTATATTCGTTTTAACTTATTTTGCTTTTTACCGCAATCAGACTAAGTAAATAGAATATTACTTTTGTTTTAATTCCATTAAATTTTCATTTTTTACAAATTGCATAAAATTTATGTTAAAACTTAAAACTGATTTTGAAAGGATTTGTATTCCTACTACTTTAAACTGTAGACTCGTTTTTACTAACACAATAAAAGATTTCTATTAGCTCTCTATGACGCAATATTTCGATCTCAACACTTGCGACACATCTTCAACTCAGCAGTAATAATAATTTTGTAATTTATATGAATTAGCAACGGGTATAATCACACTGCCACTGTTAAGTGAAGCAATGTGTCACGCAATGTATGAGTCAAGCAAGAAATAGGCCCACTTCGGAACGTTTAAGGTATATATATACCGGATTTTACATCGACTTAACGGAAATATGGGTCTGTTTCAGACATATGAGTAATACTAAATAGTAATTGCATTGCCCCACACAAGGCAATTGTTAATTTTCCGTTTCAAACTTTGGGCCTACTTAATCACAACTTTAAACAATGTAAAAATGTTATTTAATCAAAATTTCAAATATTTATGGTAAAGTTAACAGATAACCCGATCGAGAGCAGACGAGTCATGGTAGGAAAGCATGCACTGCTCTACGTTCTTTGGCATAAAACAATCCACGAGGATATCGAAATATTATTTTAATATGCCAACTTAAAATATGTTTTACGTTAATATTACTGATACTAAAACAGTTTCTCCGACCAAGAATGTCATCGCAGTTTCTTATGTAGTATAGTATATATTGTTGTATTTGTATTTAACAAAAGCGTCGAGAATTGTTTAGTATTAAAAAGAAACATATTATTTCCAGTGTGAGAAATAGTTGTTAGCACTGAGTTTTTAAGAGTCTATGAAATGAATGCAAGCATGAATTTAGGTAATCATGATATAATTAAGACTGATTGGGGGCCAGTATGTGAGTTGAGATGAACTTTCACTGGGATGTGCGTGTAACAAATAGCCAACTGCCAGCTACTATACCACGCACGTCAAAGGTAATACTGACGAGAACATCACAGTTTGTAGGAACGCTGACACCGTAATCATAAATATTTGTTTAATTAAATAATAAATTTAAGTAGTTAGTAAGTTAAGTACGACTTAATATGTAACTACACCGGTGATTGTAGTGGGTCGCATTTAAACAGCATAGTACCGCTAAACAAACGCTTAACCTTTGCTGGAAATTTACCTACCGATATTAGATAGAACTTTACACGGTACTAGTTTATATGCCTTAAATGAAAAAAATTGGATCAAAGGTTGGTTACGAAGGTGCAGTAGGCATAAAGCCTTTGAACTTGTGGGAAAGATGTTTTAATAAAATATTTGTGATTTAGGTAACGCATTTTATCATTCGAAATCAAAGAACAATTCTCTCATGCGTATCCTTACATTTGACCTACATGCAACCCAGCAAATGTAATATCTGTGTAATTAGATAAGGTAATAATAATAAATGTATTTAAATGACGGTTGTTTGGGTGCTTCTGATTCTGGACGACCGGGCAACTCTTCTGATGGTTTAGAGTGTTAATAATGCTTCAGATGTTGTTTTATCAAGTTTTATATCTTCGGCACACGGTGTTGAGTCCTATATATGTTTATTAGCCCTTATTTGGGTTTTGTTCCATTTTCACATCGGAATGAAGAAGAGATGCAATGGAAATGGAAGCAAATGGAATAAACCATTATAATAAAAAGGCAAAAATTTCGAGTACCGCAGGTTGTCTTATAGAATATAGAATATAATTTATAAAACACAATTATTAATAATTTATAAAATTAATAAATTGACACAATTTGAAAGTCCCTTGGTACAGCTTACCTAGAAGCACTTTTGATAACTGATCGGTATATTGCGCAGTGATAGTAGTAAAAGGTTCGATGGGCTTTTTGTTTCTTGACGCCATAATAGGTATTAAGCGTGGAATGTAACGTCTATCTGTTCTAGGGCAACAAACTTGTCAGCGGAGGAAAATAAGGAGTCTTCTAAGAGGAATAACTATCGAGACTTAGGGCAGGCATTTAATTTAATAATATTTGCTATTAAAGAGATATGTAGGTCGATGGAGTTCATACATTAAAGTTCTTAAAGGAAGATAGTTCTTTAAGCTAAGAAAGTCATTATTTTAAATAATACAGTAACATTTCATCGAGGAGCAAACGATACTTAATCTAAATAAAAAACCTCCAATTATAATATAGATGGGATATCTGAAAAAATATGTATATTGAGGACCCAATTAATTTTGTATTTAAAAAATTATGATCTTCGTATCGTAAAGTTACGGAGTAAACCAACTCGACATGCCTGTTTTGAGGTGTTTGAAACATATAAGGTGGTTTTAAATTGAGATAGTCATTTATGTAATATATTGTCCATTATATATCATCTAAATGTTCGTGGAATGGGAGAACTCGTTTTAAAAGAAGTCACAAAAACTGAATTAAAGAAAATTGGTTAAACAATTAACTTTTCTCCGACTACCTTGCCTAGTATTCTCTATACAGAATATTTTATACTCATAACTAACTTAGTAAGTTATCACAAACAATGTAACAACAATATGTTAGTAAAACTAAACAGGAGTAATATAAAATATAATACGGTCGGAAATCAAAGGTTGTCTTTTTCTTACAGCCTGGTTTCACCAACTTCTGGCTTGCCCGTTAAAGAGGCCTACATTTAACAATGAACTCCGAAGTTGACAGTGACCTAAATAAAAGCTTTCCGTCAACAAGTAGTTTTGATAAACATTTTATACGAAAGTTTTTGTAATGTCAGAATAGGCGAATAATGATTTCAAATTTATTTCTATTATTACTGAGCGTCTAACTTATAAAAATAGATAATATCTGACCCGTAAGACAGTTTAAATAAAAAATATTTCAAGTAACTAGATACATGAGCCTATCAGTCATATTTAAATTATATTAAGCAACGTTCGCGCAAATGAGTTATTTATAAATACTAGACGCATGATCAAACTAGTAGAAATCGATTTCTAGACATCGATCAATACGCGGGTTGAAACAAGTTCATCGGTCTACATATTCAATCGACTGGTCAGCGATGACATGTGAGAATCGTATCCAGGAAAATGAGAAAATGAGTGAGAGAAATGAGTTCCCATTCATTAATATAATCTAATCATATTACGTTGCTTACTATTCGTTTCTTAGACCCTCTCATTTTCGATCCTTATATTATTTTGAGAGGAATTAATGAAGACGATAATCTACATATGTCGTGTATATAATGTAGACGATGCAATAAAATATATATATGTATACACACAAATGTATGTTTTAAGTAATGAATACACTTCAGATATTCAATCATCATATCAAAATCATCGAATCACTGGAGATACAGTAAATCGTATTTATAAACATAATAAGAATAAAGCTATATTTTTATACGACGATGATAATCACTAAATAGAAATTGTGGGAAACTCGTTAAGAAGAAGGAATAACATTCCACTAAAATTTTTCCATTTCTTTAATAACGTACAGTACAATTCTTACTTACGCCGTAAATACTTAAACTACTTAGAACCATTCCTTATATATAATATCACTCTAATATAATGGTGTGCTTTTATTTCTTATACATACTCCATATAGTAAATACACGTGGTCAATAGAAAATTAAACATAAATTCAAACAGTCGTTTGAAAATCAGCCAAATGCTTATTTTATTTGTGAGCATATAAAATTGACCGTGACATATAAATACATTAACACATAAATGAATAAATTAAACTATATCATTAAGCAACATTAAGGTCGAATTATTTATCAAGCTACAAGTTAAATTAATATTATAAATAAAAGGTTTTATAAGAAATGGTAAGGTAGAGACAACTTATAATTTACATATGTACGAATAATTTGGCTTGACTGGGTTAGACTTAGGTTGAGATTTATAAAGCGTACTTGAACTTTGCTCAGGCTTTGCATTTGAAATCTTTAAAACTTTCTTTTCAATTAGTTTTAGAGCATCTTAAAACTTTACTAGGAGCATGTAAATATTCGGTAATTCAAGGATTTTGGTGACTGGCTATGCTATTATGCATGATTGTATGACTATGAATTTCATTGCCTACTTAACTCGTGAGCTAAGTCGAAGCAAAGTCTAAGTGCGCTTTATAAATTTCAGCCTAAGACTTGATAGTACTTTTCGCTTTTTAAATAGTAGTTAGCCTTACTGTGTTTCGTCGTCTCGAATATAGAAAACGTATACGTTGCTACTAAATATGAGGCAATATATCTAACTTCTTAGGTGTGACAATTTCTTATTGAGAATGAATTTGGATAAAATAGGTGACAGGAATCAATTACCAGTAAGCGAACTGTGTGCTCGCTTCTCCACTCTAAATTATATTTTAATAATTGAACAAGTAATTTATTTTTGGTATATTTACATTTAAATTGACATTTAAACTATATTTGTTCGGACATACAGATATTTATTATATTTATATTTATTTATTTTTCTATTTTATATTTATCAAAAACTAAATTTACGAATTCCAATCCGTATAAAACAACGTAAGGAACGTTTTGATTCACGACTAGCGATATTGGAATTCATCATTTTATTCATGAACCTATTATGAGCCGTAAACATAAATAGCTCAGTGAATTTATTTCGTCTTGTAACGGTATGTTAGTTCCAGCCGCAGTCCGTACTGTTCCTTTATTCTATTTAAATAACTCAGACAATCGACAGAATGCAAATAGTATGCGATGTACTAAATTAATAAATAAATTTTCACTCAAACTTTCGGTTGATCAAAAATAGCTCGACTTATATTACGAATAGTACTAATTTAAGTATTGGTGGGATTCATCGCGTCCTATAGGTATGATCGTGTTTCCATAAATTCCCGAATTAAAAACGAAGAGTTCGTGTAAAATGTGTAAAATATCTTCTGTTACATTCTTCAGTGCCCATATATATACAATGAAGAACCAACTATAAAGCGAATCCTATACAGTTATTAGTTCAAGATGGTAAATAAACGGTTGCAATGGATTTTTTATCTACCTACGCGCCTACTAATTAAGGTCTGGGCATAGAAGCGTTTAAAACTGTACACAAGAACATCGCTGCATTTTTAAATTACCCTATAATTAATAATACCGTATGAACAATATGGCTCAAAAGAAAGAACATGGTTACATTCAACATAAATATTTGCTTCCTTTGATGAATTCGAAACTATTCCTATTGTTACTATGACAATAGACATTATTTAACACGCTGCCTTTCTATGGTTTACGAGGCTTATTATTCCAAATCGTTATAGCACGATAACATCATAATAACGGTAAACTGTTGGTTATGCATCATAATATTAAATAATATATTGCACGGTCGATATATAATATTCTACTGATAACATACGGCAAAACTTTCTAATCTCAATTTTAATGGAAAGAAGTGACAAACGAGAAAATGGATGTTATTGCAATGATTGACAATTGACTGTTAAAAAGAAAATAGACTAGAATTCTTTTCAATAATTACTAGGGATTGAGATTGTTTGAATATTGATATTTAGTAAAACACAAGACCGCGCCAAATTGTTGATGCAAAATATAGGTGATATTAATATGAAACGGTTAAATGTTATAAAAAAACGCTACGTTAGAAGCTTGCGTCATTTAAACTTAAATCAAAACAAGGCACTGATGTCATTCTGCGAGTCCGTCTGCAGATGTAGAAAGCTCGAGTCTTGAACATTAATATGCTAAAATATCTTTACCGTGAAGACAACGCTCCAAAATACTTTCACAGCACATACGATCGGTGCACGCAAATACGTGTTATTTGTAATACAACCTGATGTTTAAAAGCCTTCAACTACCACTCCTAGGAGCCGTAAAACGACACACCAATAAAACGTGACAATTGCAACGTAAAATTTTGTTTAATCGTTTTTATATTGTCAATTAAAATATAAATCCTTGCAAAATCAGTAATAAAAGTAAAACTATAATATGAAAGTACTGGAACAAAAACAGAGAATGTAGGTTTGATCATTTATAACATATTTCACTACGACAACCACACATATCCTTCGAAATCTTTGTGAAGGTGACAGCTGCTAGACACACAGAATAACATCGTATTATCACTTCACCTTTATACACCATGGGCTATAATGTTTCGAAATTTATTCGCGCAGAAAACAAAAACTTGACGTAACACAAATCATCGTTTCTCTCACAGTGTTGTTGATCGCGGTTATTAAGAATTCGGAACGCGACGCATCGAGAACGCAACGACCAATCACGTCAGCGTCGCCCCGCTCACTGCGGTATCCGACTCGGATTTTGTCGGCTCCTGCGCATGCATTCTAGACGTGTACGAGAGAGAAACACCCATGACTAGAAAGAGATATAAAATTATACCTGAATAATAAAAGCTCTAAGTTTTGATCATAATAAACACGTTAAGCCCGTATCTCTAAACGTGGTTTTGGGATGACAAAAGTTCTCTTACGTCAATGCATGTCTGGTATTGTTAGCGATTGTTAAATTATAAATAATATATAATTTTACTTACGACAACGGTTATCAACATTTTTTTAATTAGAGTAACAAACGAGCAAACAGTTCACCTGATGGTGTAATCATTGCGACATCATCCTCGGTAAAGACCCAAATGGAGTAAATATATGCATGCCTTATCACTTTGGAGAACTAAAATGAAATTTTTATTGCAGAAATTAAGTTTCCGATTCATTCTCTATTGGAAAATAAAATGTCACGTTATTGTTTTATGAAAGTTTTCTGTTCTTTGAAAGCGTGATCTTGCCCCAGCGCATCAAAACCGCATTCAAGTCCTCCAATTCGGCTAAAGCTGGAGTCAGTCGTCTTGCGCCGTAAATCAACCACGTGTGTTTTTTTAAATATACATATACTTATGCAAATTTTCTTTTTCAAGGTGGAAGAATTTGGGTGAATAGCGTTCTTAGTACCAAATATTGTACCATAAACGCCATTAAAAGTATTTTTTAAAATCCAATTCAAACCAATGAAAAAAAACGAAACGAGCCTAAAAGAATTAGGAAAAAAAAATACTACTATTACCTGTAAGTGGCTATCCCACCATTATTTTAATGCATTAATATAGGACAATAGATCCTAAGATTTACTATCTCAATCCATATTTTCAATACTTAAATAAAGTTAAAAGTTATTTAGTTTTGCTCCAACTAATAAATAATGGAAATTTTATTGTTCATCGCGAACTCAAATACAAGAGTATACTGTTTCCATGGTAAGTAAACACGCGTATTAAAGATTTCAATTTCATCCAGTGCAAATATTGTGTTCTTACGCATTTTATAACGCCCGTATATTCAAAGCGCAAAAACGATGATATCCCTTTTTTATATTTTGGGAATTAGTTTTACGTACAAAAAATTATGGCTGGGAGAGGGACAAATTAACATTTTTTGTTCACCTATTAATAAGAACTAAATAGTAATTTTTAATATTGTAAAATTAATATTGCGTGCCCTACAGGGTCTATAAAGGTCATTGTAATTTAAAAATGGGTAAAATGCAATGAATGCTTTTGTGTGTTGAGTTTGAAGTGATCTCTGATGTTCGTTCCTTAGCTCACGTTAGTCCAGCCCAGCTATATCCGACAACTAAGGTAAAGGCTATATCCGGTAACTAAGAACTAAGATTGCGTCATTACGTACATAACCAATATGCTGCTAGCTTTTGGGCAGGAATTGGAACTCTAAATTAAACCATTATGGACGGTTTAAAAACCCTTCCTTGGTCCTTACTGGTTTATGTAAGAGTTCATTTTCAGTTGCAGCGCATTCCTGCCATGTATAGAAGGTATACATACATAAATGGCAATACACGATGATGATTTTTATATTTGTACTTTCATACGGTTACTACAATCATTCCGCGTACAGCAATAATTTACTTGCAGATACGTGATCTGATTCGTAACGCAGGTATTTGAGATAATGGGTCAGTTTGTTCGTCACTCGACGGCACTCATCAATCAGTATAAAGTTTCGCAAAGTCGCGCGAAACCAGACCTGCGCCTTGGAGTCGATTCCCAGTGGAAAATAATATTTATTAATGTATATGTATTTAAACAAGTCGGGTGTGCCAGACCTCTGCATATGAACCTTCATTCTTTTATAAAATGGGGGCAAACGAACAAGCAGCTCAGCGCAGCTGATGGTAATTGAATACCGCCGCCCGTGGACATCCGCAACACCGTAGGAGCAACGCAAATGCGCAACCATCCTATAAGAAAGAAGTAGGCGTAGTTTTTCTAGAAGGTCCTTAAGTCTATCGGTATCCCTAAGGTAATCGGTTCGGAAATACCGCTGGCGACAGCCGATTCCACAGAGTAGTTGTGCATGGCACAAAATTTCGAGTAAAGCGCACATTGGTGGATTGCCAACCATCGTGATGATGAGGATGTAATTTTGAATACTGCCATGATGTTTATATATATGCTAATATATATGTATATAAACATCATGGCAGTTGAGGATAAACTCAGCGGCTGGAATTAATCCGTACAATATTTCAGAACACTCCCCATGGTAAATAAGGTAAAAAATGCATAGAGATCAGCAGACTAGGAATCACTAGGGAACCGCGTAGTGGCCCACAAACTGTTTTTAGTGCTGTTCCGAAGCGTTACATCAGACTGCTGACTGCTAGTAGCCCAACAGTCAACGCGTCTCAAATCAGATCACAGTTGCCAGCCGCAAGCGGTCGTAAAATTAGCACTCTAAACCATTCGTTTTTGCTTACATCAGTTTGGATTACGAGCAATGAAGACGACTATCCCGACAAACAGTTCGAATTTAGAAACACACTCATGCGTCTAACAAGCCTATCAGAGCCGCCTAGAGAACATTTGCTCTCTAGGCTGGAATGAGTGCATTCCCGCGGATCCCGACCACCTGAAAATGATCGAAGTACTACATAGGGCTGCGTTACCACCAGCGGGACCGTAGACCGTAGAGGTCACAATCACTATTAAAAACTTCAAAAAGACGTCTGCACCAGGTCCTGACGTGATCGACAATCGCATTCTCAAAGTGCTTCCCACTACAATAATTTCAATCCTCCTAGCGACAATTCAAGACGCTACTCTTCCCGGACGCCTGGAAAGAAGCGGACGTTATAGGCATACCCAAACCGCGTAAACCGCGCATCCTTCCCAACAGCTATCGCCCAATCAGCCTCTTCAACTTAATAGGAAAATTTTACGAAAATCATGTTCTAGTCATGTAATAGTTTACTTCCCACACACCAGTTCAAATATAGGAACACGCACACATGCGTTCAATAAGCCTATCGCTTAAAGGAACATATTATCGCTAAAAAAACCTACAGGTATTGGTGTACTATATTACTATATACTATTCTACGATGTCACAAAGGCATTCGAAAGTTTGGCACAAGAGTTTTAACCATAAACTGCACACTCTCAACATACCGGACAGGCTCGTTCACACCATTCAAGTCTTCTTGTCTAATCACATTTTTCACTATCGTGTAGATGACACGCGCTCCTCAAGCCGGCCGCTCCTAGCGGGGGTTCCTTAGGGCTCCTGCCTCTCACTTTACACAAGTAATATTACAATAAATCTGCAGGTCAGTCTAGCGCTTTTCGCGGACGACACCGCCCTATACTATACGGACAAATACACACCTTACGTCTCCAATCCACAGCTAACCTCGCTAAGTAGTTCCAAAAATTGAGAAAAGAAATCAACCCAAAAAAGAGTGCCGCCATCTACTTTTTGAGATTCGCGCCCAAATCTCTCTCTACACCAGTACCTACTCGCAGGCATCTGGATAGATCATCATCTTCAACAGTTCCATTCCATGGTTAAATTTATCTAACGTTGGTTAACCTTCGACCACAAACTGAATTTCTACTCGCACATTACGAATACGATTCGCTCATCTGCGCAAAAAGTAAAATGTCCCTAAGGCATAAACTCTGGATTTACACGTCCTGTATAATACCAATAGCCTATACTAACATTGTTTTCACCCAAGCAACTCACGATAGGAAAGGAACCCGCTTGTGGTAAATGCAGCAATCTGGAACCTAATCCTACAAATAGGAGACCATGTCATATCCTCGGCGACCCGAAGCACAAGCACAAGCCCGGTGGCAACAACCACAGGCTAACAGTGGTTACATCAACAGAATCCAGCCGTGGGAAAATGCCATTTCGTTGACTAAACCTAGACCAGTTAACCTAACCTCATCCAGATAATCGAAGTGTCCTTGTCTGGAGAAAGCTTGAAAACTCATAAAGATAAACAATTCCCACTGGAATCGTTCACCAAGGTGCCAAATCAGTATCGTTTTGGGGTGGAACAATGATTGGTGCTAAAACGCTTTTGATTCCATATCAAGGCTCCTGGATGGATTTTTTTTACAAAATATCCGATATCGACGGAATTATTCGGCGGACCGATTGTTATAGTCGATGAAAATGCGCCTGCATATCGAACCGACCGAGTGAAGACCGCTCTCCGAGGTCGAGTCTATGTCATTTTTTTTAATATTTCTTAACTGATTTCCTCATAGCGTATTCTCTCACCGCAGAATACGTGGTAAATTACCACTATAAATTACAATTAAAAAGTTCACTGATGCCGGCACCGGCGTTTGAATCGGTATGCTCGCGTACCGTGAATTAAAAGCAAGCGCTTAGACATTGAGCTACCACAGCCCTTAAGTAAGACAACTAATTGAATATCATGAATTAACAACAAATTTATTTACAAAATAAAAAAAATTGTACTTACATAAAATAATCATCAAAAAAATTAAGGCAGTACATTGAGAATGTCGGATACAAGTCTAATACAAAATCATGTTAATTGTCCAGTTACAAATAAATATTGAATTTAAATTTAACTATTAAATATTGTCTAAATAATTATAATATTAATATAATAAAACAAATTTACACAAGTTTCTTTCTAAGCGCAGTTACAAGGAGTGTTGACACAAGAAGAAGAAAGAGAGGATTGTCATACTACAAAAATATGATGGGAACAAATTATATGCTTTCAATACAATCTTAAATATAGTATTTTAATAGTTTCTTGAACAAATGGTATATATTAACGCAATTGGCAAAGGTTTCGCATCAAAGATCAGAGACGCTGATAGTAACAATAGACTGCCCCAAAAACACATTTTACTTTGTTTGTAAACGGAAGGTTACTACTATCTTACTTACTTCGCTACGACATAACATTTAAACTGTTTTTTAGAAATTATAATAAAATTCTTGTATTATAGTGGGGATATAATGAATTGAAATGTTGATAAGAATGAATGTATAAAGAGTTAAATTTATATTAAATATAAAATGTCAGCATCACCTTTAATAATCAATTATGAAACTCTCGAAAGAAAATATTAGTTAGTTATGCTTATCCATCGTTAACCGCTCTACTGAATTGGGTAATCATTGTTTAAATCTTGCCTTTCCTGAGCCAATGTCACCGCGATTGATCAATTATAACTTTCCTTTTTAATTTCTATCACTTTCCAACTATGTTACGGTATTCACGTAACTTCGGAAGATTTTTCACCATCATAAATATTATGCAAATTCTATTGAATAATAAGATTTTATTTTAATAAATATAAATAAATATTTATGATTCAGCCGTTTCCCATTCTATTATAAAGCTATGATGTAACAAAATCATCTACCACTATTGCAAGGTGTTAGATGATTTTTTATATAACAACAGTTACAAAGGAGCACACAGTTCACTTGATGGTGATTCCTGCAGAACATGCACACAGATAAAGTTTTAAGTGTACATCTAAACCGTTAAGTTCAATGTTCAACGATCCGATTAATTAGCACGTACAACGTTACCAAAATAATACCACCCACGTTAAAGGAAATTTAATAGAAACCGCGCTACCGTTCGAAAACCCACGTCTATTTGTCCAATATAGTATCGGTAGGTCCCTGACATTCGCCTCGTACAATCTATGTCTGTAATCTTAATGTATCACCGGTTCGCCGCATCCCACTTTTCGCAACCAAGCTTAAACACGACCGCATGCTGCATTGTTTCCAATAACGCCCACTCACTTACATCCATTGCAAAGCAATACACGTATTTATTATATTTGTTTGTTTTTGTACGATTATCGGTATAAAATCAATATTAATGTAATATTAAGAGACAGCACTAGTCAACTGTTACAGCTTGCTTGTTTATAGACTTAGAATATAGTTATTTAGTTATTTTATTTATAAGTGAGACGGCGCAGTGCCAGTATCGTGTTAGTGATATATTTACACGCCATTAGTATAATTAGTGTCATAGTACGATTTTATAAACGATAGATAAATATATACTATAACTTTAAAATTCTAACAATAATAAAAAATAGTCGGAAGTCCGTATTCCGCTTTTACTACCTCCCCTTTTACGCTTCTAAATGATTAAATGCTGTGCGTATCCCAATACATTAAAAGTTCTCTGTCCCACTACATTGGCACTCACCGTCCAATGTTTTCCATTTGTGTGCTGATGTCGATCCTGGCTTACATGTGGAAATACGGTGACGGGTAAGAGTGTTGAATTTTTCTCCTTACAATGCCGCAGCTTTTGTAGTGTTATTAAATTAATGTAATCGTTATCGGTTAAGGGTAACAAACTTAATTCTTTATTTCGTCTGATGAAAGAAAAAAACATTCCATCTTAGTCGTCCAAGGTGACACTCATCTGCATTATCATTCCTTATGCATATTGTAATTATGATCCACAAGATCAAAACAAATCTTTAACAGACTGCTGTAGCTTTTGTTATTTACATGTATGAATAACGTAAAATATTCAAGCCGTTTTTCACCAGAATAATCGTATGTATTAGCCAAAATGTAAAGTTTATTATTACATTTACGGGACGTCGACCTTTCTGCGAAATATTTTTAGAGTAGAGACTTAGCGGATATAAATTTACAAAAGCGATTCTCATAATTATAGTTTGTACGCAACTTAAATTAAGCTTAAGTAATAATGTTAATCAAATTAAAGTCTAGAAAAAAATGTTGGAAACAGTAATGTCAACAAGTTTTTATAATGACGCAGGCAAGAAAATAAAAAAATTAAATTGGCTAAGTTTTAAGTAAATATACACTTTTGCACAGGTGTTGTTGCTCTTTTTAGTTCTTATAGGGCGATATGGTCGCTAGTGGCTGCACAGTGGAAATATCCATCTTTATAATTAATAATAATAATAAAAATGTAAGTGTTTTATTTACAAAGTTCAAGTTAGTTTTATAATGAAAAGAAACCTAAAATTCATTTGTTTGACCGGAATGCTTATGCGCTCAGATATATAATGATATAACATTAACAATCTTAGGTGCCGAGTTGAAGTCTTGGGTTTACTTTCCGGTCCATGCATATATTTGTGTAGAACAACTTATTGATTTACTATCTACCTATCATATATTATCTATCATATACTAGCGTTATTCCTTTTCTTTCTTTTAGTTCTGCCCATTCAACGAATACTGGACGATTTGCTTTAAGCAATAAGTTACTTATTTAAGTCACTTTTATTATAAATATTTTTTTACTTTCCCAGTACGCAATAAAGAGTATTCTAGCCTGTTTGAACATTTAAATAAGAAATGTTTAGCAATTGAATTGAACTCAGACGGATTTCATTTGCGACGTAAATAGCACCGTGGTCAAGGCCTAAAAGATTGTGTGGTTTTACTTTCACAAGGGCTATTGTGAGTTCTTCGTAACGTATTAGATAAATATCAAGTTACTGCAAACGTCAGAAGTATCTACTGTACAAATAAAAAATCTAACGATCTATAATTATAAAAAACTCGACGCTTTAAAAAGCCAACTAAAACAAACAAAACGGACCATTATTTTTTTTTTACATTTAGAGTAACAAATGAGCCCACAGTTCACCTGAGGGTAAGTGATTCCTGCGGCCCATAACATCTACATTCATCCTTGACAAGGAATCATAATTCAGATGCGTTGTCATCCTTAAGGACTGAGATGGAACGCCTCGTCGCCAGTAATAAAGATCTCCGGATCCCTACACTCACCAAAAGAAACACAGCAGCATTATTCTGCTATTTCACGCTGTTATTCTGTGAGGGCGTGGTCCTCAGTCGAACTGACACATTCATTCTGCAGCTAGAAACACACTGCAGTGTAGCTCTACCACTGTAAAATTTGATTTAGTTTTATTTGTAGGATAAAACAGACTATCGTTAGGTTTTTCCTCATCTATATAGATCGGTTATTATGTCACAGAAGTAAGTGAAACAAAAATCAAGTAGCCGAGCCATAAGATCTGGTTAGTTTATCTAGTCATCCGAACGGAACCGAAAGAAGCAGTTACGCGCATTACCGCCATTCGTTCCAGCCTCGTATAATTGAACAATGAAGTTAAAATACTCAGCATGCGGGCATTGTCTGATATGGACTACAATGCCTATTAAATACGACAATATTGCTTTTTATGTGATTCTATACTACTAAAATTAGGGCTGAATGTACATAAAATGTCGTGATATTTAAAAGGTAATTTAATACGTTTTGCTTTCTTACAAGATTATAATTAGCCTTTTGTAGTTTGTAATATAAAAAATACACATAGAAAATAGACATTTTTTTCTGAAATATTTTGAATATTGAATTAATAATCATAAAATAAAATAATAAATTACATCACGCACTTATTAAATACAAAACATGACCAAATCTAACTGACTGATATATGAAAATTTTACAAGATATAAAATATGCATAAGCGATGATTAAATTAGATAGAGGCATAACAGATGCTACTGTATTGCATTTTGACATTTAAACGAACGTGGAACCGGTAACTACATCATTCATGTTTATAGAAAAATATAGATCGAGTTAAAATAGAAAGTATCTCGGAGAGATGTCTTATCACACTTAAAAGAGGAGTCTGCACCACCTGTCATTAAATGTAAAATTATGCAGTTTTCTAAAGCCATAACACAAACAAATTATAGAGACTCTTAAGAACAGGTAATCAAGCATTAACGGCAGCTAATTTTAATTGGACGTGTACTAAGAGAAATCGTGCGATATGGATGGTCAACACCGGAGAATGTAAAGAGACACTACACGGCCGGATGAGGAGTAACTGTATCTACATGCATTAGTATTATAGCTCCTTTCATCTCAATTTGTTCGGGAAGCATTCTTATACTTACAGGCGTAATTGGAACGTGAAACGTTTTTCTTTCCTGTTGATGTAATCTCTTAAAACGAGATGCTTTAAAATAAATTTAACGTGAAGGTGATGGATCGTGTATGACAATGTATTTTGTTGTCACATATTTAGTTAAATTTGATTCAGACACGAATTTAACAATTTGTTAAATCTAATTTTACAGATTTTATCACGTTCATTTCAAAAATTTTATCTCGAGTACTTGAGAACATTCGATCAGTGCATCTTACCAGTCATGATATACGGATCGGAAACGTGGATATTTACACAAGGAAAGGGCCATTCTCGGAATTTCTCTAGATAATGGATTTAATGCGGATAGTGTTGATCTTCACAACGCCCACCGGACTAGCAAGCCGAAGTAACAAAGGTCCTGCCATAATAGCCTCAAAACCACTAACCATTGCGATTTGATGATTGAGCTCTTGTATTGAGACCGCGGATAGGTAAACGAAGTGTACGATATAATAAGTGGTTGAATGATCTACGCTCGGGAACTGGCAAGTGCGGGATGAGAGTAGCCGAAGATCATGCTCAGAGGTGCCTTATGACTAATAGTGGACAGGTAAAAGCTAATTAATTACAATATTTTTTGAACACAACTACTAACTACAAAATGTATAATACCTTCATCTGTTGTTATTTGACATAGCAGAATTTGTTTGTTATATAGAAACGTTCGAAAACACCTGTCACACGATACGGCACATATTTCATATCTAAAAGTTGTTAGACTCACATTTAATTTAGATACTGGCTCGTATTATTTCATTTTCGTATTATTCATATACCATCATATCATCGGAAAAAAACACGTTTCTATAAACCACAAATAATCACTTATATATTATTATAAATGACAAGAACTAAAGATTCAATTACAACTAAAGATGCTTTGTGTAATTGTATTAACACAAACTTTAATTGTCGATTGTCTCTAGCTGTATCTAGTTAAAGTCATGAATGCACAACATCCCTCACAGAATACTAGATTTAAATAGTACAATTATACTCCCAATTATGGATCCCGGGACCCATTCAATCGTAGCGTTTTATATGCACTCCATCTCAATTCCAGTCCGAAGGCGTGATAATGCATGTGCATCTTGAATCATGCCCGAACTTCATTCGGATAGTTTTATTACAGTAAAAGTGTTTTTATGTAAGATTCAGGATTGAAGAATATTTACCAATATATATAAAAGATGGCCAAGAAAGATTCTCGGGCAGCAAACCCTTATAAACAAAGTGCAGGACAATCCCCAATTAGATGGAGTGACGACCTATGGGAATTCGATGTTTGCAGATGTCTCAGGATCGTGATTTGTAGTAACTGTGGCGAACGTATCGTTAACAGCAGACTGATAGTCTGATAGATGTCGATAAAGATAACAGTGATGATAAAAGAATGTTGATTGAATGCTCTTTGCTCATTGGCATTTGAATACTTTCTAGTCTGTGTATTATGTTTTTGTAAACATTTCTAACAAAAAAGTTTCCTTAATTCGTTACATTGTTCACACAATAAAGATGAGCTTGGGCCACATTAAGGCCAATAATGTAGGTGAGTCCATTACTCTTGAACGAGCGGAACTAGTCGAAAATTGTCAACACAGCTTGGCGGTTTTATAAAACGCAATTATTTCTTAATTATTGCTTAGTTATTATCGTTGGATCAGAGAATTAATCGTCTCATTTATAAAAAAAATTGTAATTAATTAGGAGAAATATAGTTATTTAATCCAATTTAAATCTCTTAAATATATTTCAATATCACTCAAATAAATTTAATAACAATAACTTGTCTATTGTTATTAAATTGGTTTTGTAGTTAGGTTCGCTCGGTATCGCTTTATCATTATCATCATCTCAGTCTATTACTACTCCATTGTTGAACGCAGAGCTCATCAAATAACCATTACTGTTTACAGATCTCTGTGCCAACCAATGAAAATGTTAATTTTCACTAAAGTACCACGGCCTGGACGTGATATGTATGTAGAGTTAAGTAAAATTGTAAGATATCACATTTTGTAATAAACTTTAAACTCATATCTTTTGTCAAAAGTCCATAGTCCAAGTCCGAGTGATAAGTATTTATTTCCTAAATTAAAGGTCAAGGGGCCTAAGATAACTTTATCTATAATGGATGGGCCACGTGAGTAATATTGTTAGACGCAAGTAATGAATGACTTCGTAAATAACTAAATAAAATAAAAATAATTTGAAGTATACTTTGTAGATGGCATTATTCGAAAAAACATCTTAATTTATGAAAATTTTAATTCTGAATTAGGGAAATTTATATTAGTTTCTTTGCTAGCTTTATTTATTTATTTTATTTTATTTTATTAGTAAAACTTACAGCTATTACTTATAATAATACAGTATAATAATAAATTTAATGCAGCCAATTAAAAGCTTACATTTAATTATGTAGAATAAGTGACCAAACAATGCAAATGTTTACAAATATAAATAGTATAATGTTTAGGTCATGTTATTAAAGTATTTTTTGCTTAATATATTTATTGCTGCATTTGGTAAGGTGCAAATATCTAAAAAGGATCTATATCCGTACCAAGCGAATTTATATAATTGCCAGTCCTGAACATAAAATAGTTACTTTTATAGTTCGTACGAGTCGCAGGCACGAAAAGCAGTTTCCTTCTACGCATTAGCTTTAGGGAAGAAATGTTAAAAAATGATATTTCATCGATATTTGTGTATATAATACACAAATATTTTAAAATTGAATAAACTCTAAACTCGAATAAATATATCAAAAATTTTTTCTTCATGCTGCGATTTTATGAGTGATTGGGGAAAAGATATATGTACATCAAATTATAAACTCATTTCTGAGTCAGTTAAATTAGTAATTATTTAATTTAACAGATCACTATTAAATATATACAAGTTAATAATAATTGGCGTATGATCGTATCGTTTATAAACATTTTCTATTCTCTGATTGAGTAGAATCTTAAACAGCACATTTAACATGAACCGCGTAATTATAAATAAAACGTCTACAGTAGAATGCTGTTTATCTAGTTTAATTAGTAAGAAACGAGTTGTAAGGTCATTGGGGGAAAACATTTAGTTTTCTGTGACGCTGATATATTAAGAAACAAACACAAACAAGTACGGTTAGGATAACGGTGAGCTTTTCAATAGCAAAAAATAAATTATGCTACACATTATATAGATATTTAAATATATTTTGATAAGCCCATATTGATGGCCTGATGGGTATTATTTTATATGATAACAATTTCTTTAAAAACACCACGAGAAATTCAATAAAATGTTTTTATGATTTATACATAATCTTGCTAAGTATTCTTTACTGTATTCTGTACTGTCTGATATGATCTAGCTCAATCTTATTGGAGATTGGGCAGGACATATCCTGCTAGTACCTGAGAAGTGTTGATTTCTCATTGGCGGCCGCTCAGAAATACAACGAAGAATACTTTATCTCATAAATCATGATATACTCGGTATGTACCGAACATAACAGACCCCCGTTATGAGTCCTTGGTAAGGCTAACAATGATTATAGAGGGCTACAAGAAATAATATATGTATACATACATACACTATAATATGTATATATATTGTATACATATAAGTACATATATACTCGCGAAGTGTATACACATTTCGCGGAAATCTATACATAACATACATACAATGTTTGCATATTCCTATTATAAAAATTTCGACCCTTAAATAAAATATTTATGTTCGACCACGGCTATATCTTCTGGTTATTATGTCAAATACACACATGATATATTATATTTCCTTAAGCATTAGCGTAAACACAGAGATATTCGCTAGTCGTCCGCCTCCTAAATCTGATATAATCCATATGCAACGCAGCAGCCTGGCACTTCAACCACTAGGCGTCCAGTAGTCAAGTGATGTTCCTAATATTCTATTCACAACGTAGTGCGTAGATACATTTACTGTTTATTTTCACCGTAATCTTCCATACGATATAACTGTCACGACTTTAAATTACGTAGATCGTTATCGAACTAGTCTAATTTTAGCTTATCGTAACGTTGTTTGTATGATAAAAACTAGTTAGCACGTTGATATATATATATTCGATGGCAACCAGGAGGATATCAAGGGGGCAATGAAATGGCAATCCAATTTTTTTTAAATATAAGTGCTTTATAAGCAATGTAGGCTTAGGCCTTTAGTTTTTCACGTGATACAGATATGCTAATTTACTACTAAGCAAGTTGGTAGTATTACAATATAATTATTAAGAATGACATATTATTAATAATTTTGAGGATCATCCGTATGTTTAAAAAAGAAAAAAAAAATTATGTATTAAATGAAACACTCGTTCGTTAACGCATCAATTGTAATTATTTTTATTACATTTGGCTAGAACTTGACCACTATCCCACCGGATGGCAAGTGGTCATGTGTTTGATCCACCAGGTCAGTAAAAGACTATTCACTCGCTCCTTGAATCGATCACACCAAAGTTATAAGGCCGGAAATACGGAGGCTGTCAAACTAATCAAACGCCTAGCGGTGTGCAATTATTAGAGCAATATTAGGTTATATAATATCCGGGGAATATCCGGTTACCCGGAACGGGGTGAAGGAATCATATTATTTAATTTCCATGCAAAATTCTTGAAGTTATATTTAAACGTAAATATATACACAGGCAGACTATCCCAATCTCTCGATTAACGTATTTGAAAAGATAAGGCAAATCTCTTCCTTAAGCAAGGAATATTAATAATCAAGGGATGGAGACCCGTCGTCAACCTAGGTGACCGATGGCGGAACGTGGATGATGGAATTACAGTGTTTTATTCCAACGAATGCTCCTCAAAAAACTTGGATTTGCATACAGTTATGCGTTTATCGAAGCCTATCGAGGCTGTAGTTAACATTAAGGAAATTACTTGCCTGTCTTTGTTCTTTACACGGTACCTTAATATATCCTGAGACATGTCCTCGATCGTTACAACCATAATACATCACTGCAGTCGTAATTGATCCAAGTCATCATTAATGGAATGATTTTGACGTCTATTACAGTCTTCGTATGTTCACGACTAATGTCCAAATATTTAACATGCGTTACGTAATGAGAAACAACGCACACTTAAATAACGTGGGTCACGAGATCGTGCATAGATTAATTTCGCTGTATAAGAATTGTTTTCAACATGCTAAGATAAAGCGGAAATTAAGTTTAATTTAAATCTAAGCTACAACTGCTAGCTATAACATTGCAATTAAAATCTAAAGGTATAATTAAATTAAAATAAATTTCTAAAAAAAAATTAAATAGGGGATGTTACAATTGATATGAATGGAGAAAACAATCGACCATGGTAGAGTCATGCTGCAGTTATGAACTAGCTACAGCACAAAAGGTCGACTCGACCGGGGTAGGTCTTTCGGAATAACAGCGTTAATTTTAGTTTAGGGCTACTACGTTTTGCTCGGTGAAGTACTGAAACCAGAAACATTAAAAGTGCTGAAAAATTATGATTCCTTTTAGAGGGTAATACGGGTATTATAAAACACATCAAGCAGTTGTCAGCAGGTGAACTCAACACCTCATCACCTCTTATACAATGCTGATGAATGATGAACTAAAACTCCACGACATTACTAATGCTCTAATACAACCAACGAACTGTAGAAAAGAGAATCGCATATGGTTTTATGTTCATTTATAAACATTATGTAATTACTTTATGTAAGATGATATCATTATCATTACATTGCCATTTTTTATTGCAGTTTTTATAAATTTGCTACATATAATCTCCCCTTACGTAATGCATTTTTAGGAACATCATTGAGATTACGTTACATATAACATATGCATTAGTGCCTCTCAGCTGTACTAACTGTTGCACTTTGGTTTTTCTCTGAATAGAATTGCGAATTTTAAGTACTTGGGCCGCTGGGTAAACGAAGACTTTAAAATTAATATTCATATGGAGTAGGGGTGCAGATCGCTGCTTGTCCGATGCAATATGTTGGTTACAGGTTTGCACGGTCTACGAAGGAAGTAAAGTTTAGGCATTTTGAAAGTATTTGAAAGTATCAGTATTGGCAATCCTTTTACACATTCTATAACTGTAAAGTTTGAGAAAAGGGAATACGGAGATATGCGCGGCTAATATAACAATGCTTTCAGGACGCTGTTGGTGTCAAACGCGGTTACATACGCCACCACGACCATGCCCTCACAGAATACCAGCATAATGCTGCTGTGTTTCGTCTGATGAGTTCAGAGATCCGGAGACCTTTATTACTGGTGACGAGGTTGGTACTTGTTTTCCATCTCAGTCCTGGAGGGTGACAACGTACATTATGATTCCTTGTTAAGGATGAATGTAGACGTACAGGTCCGTAGGAATGACTTACCATAAGGTAAACTGTGTGCTCGTATTGTTACTTTCAATGTAATAAAATAGCTGGACCCCACTCACTGATATTGTTTTTAGGAAAAGGATGAACCACATTAGCTTATGATGATCGCATTATGCTGGCGTATTTCGCTGGTATTGGGTGTGGTCCTGTCCTACCCCGATCTAGCTGACCCATTCATTCTGCAGCTAGAAACAAACTGAAGCGTAGCTCTGTTTGTAAGACCATGATATGTGGCATAATTACCCTAATACAATTAATGCGAATTTTCATCTCAGTGGTCATATTGCGTGTGCTCTCAAAAATCTTTGCTGTGGATGGATGTAGGTTCTTTTGGGCCGCAGGCTGATGAGTTGTGTGCTCGTTCATTTTTATTTCGCACGAAAAATTTAAGGGGAAGTTAGGTTGTCGGTCCATCTACCAAACAAAAAAAATACCTTAGTAAAGCTGTCACCATTCTGTCAGATTGTTTTTTATTTTTTCTAAAAACACCAAGGAAAAGGTAATCATTGCTAGAACTTACTGAAATCTCTATTAAACTGGTAATTTATTTGAGCAATATACGGTAAAACGAATAAAATCATTTGAATTCTTTCAACAAAAATATGAATACGGTAGAATAATTATTCGAGAGTATGTAAAAAGTCTACCTGTGTTTACACAGTAACAAATATCAAAGTAAAAATACAAAAAAATATCTCAATATCACGAAAATGCGGACACACTAAGGTAATTTTTGTCTGATAGGTGACCCGTCAACCTATCATCCCCTTGAGTTTGTCCACGTTCTACTTACTGAACACATTGTATAAGCATATAAATATTACGATACATCCGTAACACGTAACTGAATATATAAATGCATAAAAAAATCGTGTGAAAATAGATGAAAACTTTTAAAAATCAGTTGCCATACCTACTTTCACTTCCGACACCGCAATAACCCAGCTCAACAAATAACCGAACATCGACGACTATTATGCTCGCCAGGCACAAGGTCTCACCAGCTGCCGCCAAGGCCGAACCAGTGTTTGTCACTATTAGAAAGGTTTTTTGCACTTGAGCAACGTGATAGACGACATTTTTTGCATGAATAATTTTTTAAAACGTAATAGATTAGACAATTTGATCGTGGATGCTAATGGAAAGACATTTATAAAAGGACATATAGACGGAAGTATACAGTTGTATTAATATGATTGATTGATGACTTTTATATCATTAATTGGTGACAAACCAGGACACAGATGACTTGGCGTTTAATGATTCCTGCGGCCCGTGACACTAACGTTCGTTGTCAATAGGAAATTGTAATGCAGATATAATGACACTATTTTTTTTATGATTGATTGATGCTTTTAGCTCGAAGGCTTTTACAACTCCACCGAATTTAACGGTAGCCGAGTGCTTAGGGTACTCGAGACCTTTCTCATAGTGTAACTTTTTACCCGGACATTTACCCGGATCGTGTGCCCGAGAGGGCCGCACCACGGCTCGATCAGTTATTCCTAACGGAGTAATATAATGGCGCTGCTGAGTTCTCTTATAGTCACAAAGTCTTTGGTTTCTTTCACTCACGAGATAAAACAGCATCTCTAAGCTACCACCTTACGTATGTATTCTGTGAAAGGGTGGTCTTTCCCCTATTTAGCCGACCTATTCATGCCTGAGCGCCATAAGCGCTCGGTCACCTCTCGACCCGGTAAAACTGTAGAAGCTCTCGGGCTAAAAGCGGCCGTCAGCCCGAAAAAGAAAATAAACCGATTACCCTATTATCAGCACAGAGAGATTAACAGAACTGAATATTTCTGCTGTCGCTTGTAGTTTTAGAGAAGAGAAGATGGCAATTGGGATAGCATTTTAGTCCTCTAAAGTGACGACATATTATATTTTTATTTTGACTTATTGTCAATTCGAGTGGGGACCGCAGTGATCCCTTACCCCGGATAAACTTAACGAAATTACGATGATTTGATTAATTATCGATAAAGTCACTGACAAGTCAATTAACAGTGGTGGAGCTACACTGCAGTTTGTTTCTAGCTGTTCAGCATTAATTCTGTAATGTGTCAGCTAGACCTGGATAGTACGCCCTCACAGAATACCAGGGTAAAATAGCAGCACAATACTACTTTGGTTCGTCCGAATGAGTTCGATGAGTGTAAGGATCCGGAGACCTTCATTACTGGTGGCAAGGCATTCCATCTTAGTACTCAAGGATAACAACGCATCTGCATTATGATTCCTTGTTAAGGATGAATGTTGATGTCACGGGTCGCAGGAATCACTTGCCATCCGATGAACTGTGTGTTCGTTTGTTACTCTCAATGTAATAAAAAAAAGAAAGTCCAATCATTCTTCGGATCACAGTTCAACAGATAGAGCCACGGCCAGTGTCTGCTCAGTGGGACTTAGGGTCTATGCGGTAAGATGTAGTTGCAATTCGAACTTGGTGTATTGTCACGAATATATCGTCTCAATCGGGCAAAAACTACACTTACGCAGAATTCCTACTTAAAATAGGAACAAAGTGAGTTCCTTACGGAGAGAAATTATAACTTATAATCAAATTAACTGAGCGTTAAACACCCCAATTTCTATAGAAATATTGGTAATAAACGATCGAAACTTTTTAGTTTATAATCTTTACTTTAAAAAAAGCAAATATAAAAATATAAATCCGAAAGTAATTATGTTAAATATAAGTTATATAGCATTAAAAAACACTTACTAACATAAGACGCGCACGTAAAAATATTTTACTGGGTGTTTGTACCCACTGTACATTTAATATAATTCACACACAACAATGCCGACCTTTGGTATTGCCCTTGCTCAATTTCGCTTCACCTTGACGTGGCAGAGGTGGCAATAATTGGGTTATTTCGTAACTCCGTGTCACAGTATCGTTAGATATTTGTTTAAATAAAAATTTATGCACAAACTGAGGTTATAATGTTATTATATTAAATATAATTACTTGCATGTTTAGTAGACCTTAACATATTAAGCTTGAATTATGGAAATGGTGCGATGTCCCAATTAAATTCAACGGAGTTGCATCAAACATCAAAATCATCACAGCCTATCAATAGTCCACATAGGCCTCCCCGATGGTTTCTGGCCATCTGTTTTAAAAGAGATAGAGCTACACTGCTGTTTGTTACACTGCAGAATGAATGGATCAGCTCGACCGGGCTAGGACCACGCCCTCACGAGATTCTGCAATGATGACTATATCTTCAGCAAATCTTCTCCAGTCCAACAGTTAGAAAAAGTCTTCTAATGCAACGGCGATGAGCTTTGCGGATATGACGTCACCTTGTCTAACACGTTTCTGCAGTTGTATGTTTCGTACTGCTGGACTGAACTAGGACAGACATCGTAGCCTTGTTATACGAACACCTCAATACTTCAATAAACCGACAACCCATTTGATAAAACAATATAACTTAAATTGATTCAACTAATATTAAATTATCATTTTGGGTCAGATGAACATTAAAATATGACAATATGTTCATATATTGTAGTAATATTAATTGTATTGTTCCATATTATAGTTTATATGTTTATATATACAACACCACACCACGGATTGCATGGTGGCGTATGCTGTTAGGTATTAAGTCCGCCCTTAGTTCAATTTGGTGCAATAACAATAAATAAATATGAACTCAATGTAATTATAATTTATAATCAAAATTATACTGATGTTACACAATGTGTCGTAATCATATAAACATTCTTATAAAAGATGGACATTCGTGAAAACGTGCCAGGTTAAAAGGTCTAGATTATGTTCATCGAGTGTTACCAAACTGTTTCGCTTTTGGCCGCTTTTCCTTCTTTCCTAATATAGCATCGAGTACGTGTGTACTCGTTATGAAACTCGAGTGGAAATCGAGGTTAGAGAAGACTTATTTATGTTATACTGTTTCAGTAAGACAACGACATGCTATGTGTTTATAAAAACTTGATGTGTAAAACTACACAATTATATATTGCTGTAATTTATAAAGACAATTAAATTTTATTCAAAGTATACAAAAAATCATAGAGATTAAAGAAATAATGATATTATTATAACGAAAAATTATCGTTCTACTGAATTAGTATGTAAAATAAATGGATCTATAAGATAAGTAATACACATATACACTAGTGAGGAAAGCAAGAATCAAGTTAGTCGGGTCTTTCGCTTTCCCGCGGGAAAGTTTGAACTCGCTACCAATGCTCTTAATATTACGTTGTTAAGTTTTATGGCATTCTGTTTCGAAATAAATAGATTTCCAAAACACTAATATATCGAAATTCACCATACCATACCATATTCATGCAATTATAAACAAATACAATTTACTACATTTATTTTCATACCATATACTATAGACCATTTTCTCACAGATATTATATTTATTAACTTGTTAGTGTGAGCTAAATCGCATAAGATGAAGACATATTGTCTTCATCTTATAAATAGACAAATAATAAATATATGAGAACAGAAGCATTTGACGAAAAATTCCATTCAAATAAGCCTTAATAAGTAATACAGATCCTACAGTCAAACTGTTTGTATACGGTTTTGTGCCCGACCCATAATGACATACGCAAGCCTAAGTCTTTGCGCATGCGTCCCCGCGTCACATTCACCGACTTCAGGTAATACAAAATCGTTTCATGCGCAAGGCCACCGGTGCACCGTGGTTCTTGCGTAACGAAAATCTACGCATAAATCTTGAGCTGCCGACCATAGCTCAGTACCTGAAGCAGGCTTCCCGTCGATATTTCGACTCTGTCGTCACACACTCTAACCCCTTGATTGTAAGTGCCGCCACTTACAATACCATTGCGAATCACAGATTCACCCGCGTCCGACGACGCGATCACCAGGACCCAAGCACTTCATAAAACACAACACCCGCACATTGCACCCTCATATCGACCCCGCCGATGGCGAGGGCGTCGCAAACAAGGTTACTAACTGTGTAACTGTAATCAGCCCTCTCGGGCACCCGCGAGTCAGACGCTCTCGCGAAACAGGGTAACGGTCCAAGCCGAGGCTCCCTCTCGGGAGCCCTTGTGCTGGTTACCCATATATAGAGGTCTCGACTGAGTGCCATAAGCGCTCGGTCACCTCTCGACCCGGTGAAACTGTAGAAGCCCTCGGACTAACAGCGGCCATCAGCCCGAAAAATACAACAAAAAAATAGTTTTGTGGGACACTGTGTTATCCTAAGATTATCATGTACCTTTTAGAATTCTAATAAATAAATACTATAATTCAGCGCCATCTGTGAACTACACCATGAACTACTATTGCAATTGCACCAACGCTAATTTCGCTACTCTATACTAGAGGTCGCTTTATATACATGAAATTGATCTTACCTTCCATAACATATACAATACTGCCAACATCGCCTTCCTTAATAATAACGCTGCCTGCAGCGTATTCAACTGGATACATGCAGTCGACGATTTCGCGAATTTGTGTCATCTCCAAATTTTTCATGAAGTCGTTGTCCAAAATTGCACTTTTGATAAGTTCCCGAGATCTGAAACAATTAACACTTAGTTACCTCCATTTCTTATTTCTTTGATAAAATAATTAAACTTTGTTTATTAATGCTATTGAAAAGAAATAAAACATTTACACTTAATTGTAAATTATCTCAAAGTAATTTTTAATTGGCAAATACGCAAAGATTTTATCAATTATTACAAGTTATTGATTCATTTTTTTTTACAAATAATTATCAAAAATAGCTCAGCTCATATCTCATATCTTCTAAAACGTCAAAAATAATGTTGGTAGAAAATTGAAAATTAATTAGCATTTGAGAAAAGTCAAGAAAAATAACGTCTGCACGCAGCTGTCACCACGATATTATTATAATAAATACGTAACAAATTGTTTACTAATATAAAAAATTATAAACTTCTTATTTATTATATTATAAGATATTTATTACGAGTAAGGCTTATTTTGATACCAGTGCATAACATTTCAATTTAATTCTGACAGAATTTAGAATCTTTTACAATAATTGTTTTAGGAATAAAAAATTAAACATGGACTGAGCATACCCATTAGAGAATGACGATGATGACTGAGATAATAGCTATTATTTTTTATTCAAGTAGATAAAATCATTCTCTTTGGTAGAAAAATATATATCCTTAATTGGCATTAAGGTTCAACTTTATGTAATATAATGCGTGCATCGTATCGTTAAAAGTTTTCGTGGCCCCACAGATCTGTTAAATATCTAGAGAAGAGCTGTCTTATTTATTATTTAAGAGTTTTATTAAGTATCTACGAGTTTAGTACCATATTGAAGCCTTTGCAAATAAAAATAGAATAAAAATACAGAGATAAGAACTTAAAAAAAAAATTGTCTATCAGCAAAGATCAACTTTTCATTCTCTTTTTATAGCTGATGGCCACTGTTAGCCCGAAGGCTTTTACAACTTCACCGTGTGGAAAGGTGTACCTTAATTAATGGGTCATGGCTCCGAAGAGGGGGCCTCGGCTTGAACCGTTACCCTAGGCGCGAAAGCATCTGACTCGAGGGTTCCCGAAAGGGCCAAACCTCGGGATTGTTCTATAGCTAGTTATTTTAGATTTGTTAGTAGTTTAGATTGTTTAATAGCTAGGCACATATATTGTCCCGCTAAGTTTAGTCACAAGATCATATTAAAGAACCAAAACTCCCAACGACGCTTTATGTACTCCTTAATACAACGACCTAAATAAAAACTAGAGGTTCACAAAGTGCGGACTTAGTGGCAGAGACATTCCCTACCAAGTGTAGTCAACCCAAGGTGTATTATAACCATTACACATAGATGTTGTGTCATATTCATTCAATTAATCAACTGGCAACAACGTTATTAATGAATGTTGTTATGAATGGTAACGTCTTAAGAAATATTTATTGGTTTCATTGTGATCGTTGATATGATGAAAGGAAGTATACGAAGATTGACGAAATAACTTTTGTTAATACCTGAGTACGTTCGACGTGCCCAATTAAATGGCAAAGAAACGAAATGGCATGTGAATTTAACATTTTGAAATTAAGCTCATCTATACAAATATACACTTTATATATACTTCTCCTGATTTACTGACTGATTCATCTGCTGCGGCTACAAACTTGTAATTTTGGTAATTGATGCCTTTTATGTTGTGTATTCACTAATCATCGATAAACTCAATTCTCATATGCATAATAATTAACACCCACAAAATACAACAACAAGGTCCTATAGTTTTGGTTAAATAAAGCCTTAAGTTATCCCAAGTAGTACTGTCTGAGAGTAGTTATTGATAACAAAATTGTATCAGTAGTCTCATTTAATACACTTTGTGCTTTAAATGGAACGCTGAGAAACAAAATAATGTAATATAACGATTAAAAATACAACAACAAGGTCCTATAGTTTTGGTTAAATAAAGCCTTAAGTTATCCCAAGTAGTACTGTCTGAGAGTAGTTATTGATAGCAAAATTGTATCAGTAGTTTAATTTAATACACTTTGCGCTTTAAATGGAACGCCGGGAAACAAAATCATATAATATAACGATTAAAAATACAATAACAAGGTCCTATAGATTTGGTTAAATAAAGCTTTAAGTTATCCCAAGTAGTACTGTCTGAGAGTAGTTATTGATAGCAAAATTGTATCAGTAGTTTAATTTAATACACTTTGCGCTTTAAATGGAACGCTGAGAAACAAAATTATGTAATATAATGCGTGCATCGTATCGTTAAAAGTTTTCGTGGCCCCACAGATCTGTTAAATATCTAGAGAAGAGCTGTCTTATTTATTATTTAAGAGTTTTATTAAGTATCTACGAGTTTAGTACCATATTGAAGCCTTTGCAAATAAAAATAGAATAAAAATACAGAGATAAGAACTTAAAAAAAAAATTGTCTATCAGCAAAGATCAACTTTTTCATTCTCTTTTTATAGCTGATGGCCACTGTTAGTCCGAAGGCTTTTACAACTTCACCGTGTGGAAAGGTGTACCTTAATTAATGGGTCATGGCTCCGAAGAGGGGGCCTCGGCTTGAACCGTTACCCTAGGCGCGAAAGCATCTGACTCGAGGGTTCCCGAAAGGGCCAAACCTCGGGATTGTTCTATACCTAGTTATTTTAGATTTGTTAGTAGTTTAGATTGTTTAATAGCTAGGCGCATATATTGTCCCGCTAAGTTTAGTCACAAGATCATATTAAAGAACCAAAACTCCCAACGACGCTTTATGTACTCCTTAATACAACGACCTAAATAAAAACTAGAGGTTCACAAAGTGCGGACTTAGTGGCAGAGACATTCCCTACCAAGTGTAGTCAACCCAAGGTGTATTATATCCATTACACATAGATGTTGTGTCATATTCATTCAATTAATCAACTGGCAACAACGTTATTAATGAATGTTGTTATGAATGGTAACGTCTTAAGAAATATTTATTGGTTTCATTGTGATCGTTGATATGATGAAAGGAAGTATACGAAGATTGACGAAATAACTTTTGTTAATACCTGAGTACGTTCGACGTGCCCAATTAAATGGCAAAGAAACGAAATGGCATGTGAATTTAACATTTTGAAATTAAGCTCATCTATACAAATATACACTTTATATATACTTCTCCTGATTTACTGACTGATTCATCTGCTGCGGCTACAAACTTGTAATTTTGGTAATTGATGCCTTTTATGTTGTGTATTCACTAATCATCGATAAACTCAATTCTCATATGCATAATAATTAACACCCACAAAATACAACAACAAGGTCCTATAGTTTTGCTAAATAAAGCCTTAAGTTATCCCAAGTAGTTCTGTCTGAGAGTAGTTATTGATAGCAAAATTGTATCAGTAGTTTAATTTAAAACAATTTGTGCTTTTAATGAAACGCTGGGAAACAAAATCATATAATATAACGATTAAAAATACAATAACAAGGTCCTATAGTTTTGGTTAAATAAAGCTATAAGTTATCCCAAGCACTGTCTGAGTAGTTATTGATAACAAAATTGTATCAGTAGTCTCATTTAATACACTTTGCGCTTTAAATGGAACGCTGGAAACAAAATCATAATATAACGATTAAAAATACAACAACAAGGTCCTACAGTTTTGGTTAAATAAAGCTATAAGTTATCCCAAGCACTGTCTGAGAGTAGTTATTGATAGCAAAATTGTATCAGTAGTCTCATTTAATACACTTTATTGCTTTAAATGGAACGTTGGGAAACAAAATCATATAATATAACGATTAAAAATACAACAAGGTTTGGTTAAATAAATCTTTAAGTTAGCCAAGCACTGTCTGAGGAAGTAGTTATTGATAACAAAATTGTATCAGTAGTTTAATTTAATACACTTTATTGCTTTAAATGGAACGTTGGGAAACAAAATCATATAATATAACGATTAAAAATACAACAAGGTTTGGTTAAATAAATCTTTAAGTTAGCCCAAGCACTGTCTGAGTAGTTATTGATAACAAAATTGTATCAGTAGTCTCATTTAATACACTTTGCGCTTTAAATGGAACGCTGAGAAACAAAATAATGTAATATAACGATTAAAAATACAACAAGGTTTGGTTAAATAAAGCTATAAGTTATCCCAAGCACTGTCTGAGTAGTTATTGATAACAAAATTGTATCCAGTAGTTTAATTTAATACACTTGTGCTTTAAATGGAACGCCGGGAAACAAAATCATATAATATAACGATTAAAAATACAACAACAAGGTCCCATAGTTTTGGTTAAATAAAGCCTTAAGTTATCCCAAGTAGTTCTGTCTGAGAGTAGTTATTGATAAATAAAATTGTATCAGTAGTTTAATTCTAATACACTTTGTGCTTTAAATGGAACGCTGGAAACAAAATCATAATATAACGATTAAAAATACAACAACAAGGTCCTATAGTTTTGGTTAAATAAAGCCTTAAGTTATCCCAAGTAGTACTGTCTGAGAGTAGTTATTGATAACAAAATTGTATCAGTAGTTTAATTTAAAACAATTTGTGCTTTTAATGAAACGCTGGGAAACAAAATCATATAATATAACGATTAAAAATACAACAAGGTTTGGTTAAATAAAGCTTTAAGTTAGCCCAAGCACTGTCTGAGAGAAGTTATTGATAACAAAATTGTATCAGTAATTTAATTTAATACACTTTGTGCTTTAAATGGAACGCTGAGAAACAAAATAATGTAATATAACGATTAAAAATACAACAACAAGGTCCTATAGTTTTGGTTAAATAAAGCCTTAAGTTATCCCAAGTAGTACTGTCTGAGAGTAGTTATTGATAGCAAAATTGTATCAGTAGTTTAATTTAATACACTTTGCGCTTTAAATGGAACGCCGGGAAACAAAATCATATAATATAACGATTAAAAATACAATAACAAGGTCCTATAGATTTGGTTAAATAAAGCTTTAAGTTAGCCCAAGCACTGTCTGAGAGTAGTTATTGATAACAAAATTGTATCAGTAGTTTAATTTAATACACTTTGTGCTTTAAATGGAACGCTGGGAAACAAAATCATATAATATAACGATTAAAAATACAACAACAAGGTCCTACAGTTTTGGTTAAATAAATCTTTAAGTTAGCCCAAGCACTGTCTGAGAGTAGTTATTGATAACAAAATTGTATCAGTAGTCTCATTTAATACACTTTGTGCTTTAAATGGAACGCTGAGAAAAAAAATAATGTAATATAACGATTAAAAATACAACAACAAGGTCCTATAGTTTTGGTTAAATAAAGCCTTAAGTTATCCCAAGTAGTACTGTCTGAGAGTAGTTATTGATAGCAAAATTGTATCAGTAGTTTAATTTAATACACTTTGCGCTTTAAATGGAACGCCGGGAAACAAAATCATATAATATAACGATTAAAAATACAATAACAAGGTCCTATAGATTTGGTTAAATAAAGCCTTAAGTTATCCCAAGTAGTACTGTCTGAGAGTAGTTATTGATAGCAAAATTGTATCAGTAGTTTAATTTAATACACTTTGTGCTTTAAATGGAACGCTGGGAAACAAAATCATATAATATAACGATTAAAAATACAACAACAAGGTCCTACAGTTTTGGTTAAATAAATCTTTAAGTTAGCCAAGCACTGTCTGAGAGTAGTTATTGATAACAAAATTTTATCAGTAATTTAATTTAATACACTTTGTGCTTTAAATGGAACGCTGGGAAACAAAATCATATAATATAACGATTAAAAATACAACAAAAAGGTTTGGTTAAATAAATCTTTAAGTTAGCCCAAGCACTGTCTGAGAGTAGTTATTGATAACAAAATTGTATCAGTATTTTAATTTAATACACTTTGTGCTTTAAATGGAACGCTGGGAAACAAAATCATATAATATAACGATTAAAAATACAACAACAAGGTCCTATAGTTTTGGTTAAATAAAGCCTTAAGTTATCCCAAGTAGTACTGTCTGAGAGTAGTTATTGATAGCAAAATTGTATCAGTAGTTTAATTTAAAACAATTTGTGCTTTTAATGAAACGCTGGGAAACAAAATCATATAATATAACGATTAAAAATACAATAACAAGGTCCTATAGATTTGGTTAAATAAAGCTTTAAGTTAGCCCAAGCACTGTCTGAGAGTAGTTATTGATAACAAAATTGTATCAGTAGTTTAATTTAATACACTTTGTGCTTTAAATGGAACGCTGGGAAACAAAATCATATAATATAACGATTAAAAATACAACAACAAGGTCCTACAGTTTTGGTTAAATAAATCTTTAAGTTAGCCCAAGCACTGTCTGAGAGTAGTTATTGATAACAAAATTTTATCAGTAATTTAATTTAATACACTTTGTGCTTTAAATGGAACGCTGGGAAACAAAATCATATAATATAACGATTAAAAATACAACAAAAGGTTTGGTTAAATAAAGCTATAAGTTATCCCAAGTAGTACTGTCTGAGAGTAGTTATTGATAGCAAAATTGTATCAGTAGTTTAATTTAATACACTTTGTGCTTTAAATGGAACGCTGGGAAACAAAATCATATAATATAACGATTAAAAATACAACAACAAGGTCCTATAGTTTTGGTTAAATAAAGCTATAAGTTATCCCAAGCACTGTCTGAGAGTAGTTATTGATAACAAAATTGTATCAGTAATTTAATTTAATACACTTTGTTCTTTAAATGGTACGCTGGGAAACAAAATCATATAATATAACGATTAAAAATACAACAAGGTTTGGTTAAATAAATCTTTAAGTTAGCCCAAGCACTGTCTGAGAGTAGTTATTGATAACAAAATTGTATCAGTATTTTAATTTAATACACTTTGTGCTTTAAATGGAACGCTGGGAAACAAAATCATATAATATAACGATTAAAAATACAACAACAAGGTCCTATAGTTTTGGTTAAATAAAGCTTTAAGTTAGCCCAAGCACTGTCTGAGAGTAGTTATTGATAACAAAATTGTATCAGTAGTTTAATTTAAAACAATTTGTGCTTTTAATGAAACGCTGGGAAACAAAATTATATATTATAACGATTAAAAGCCCACCATTATATTAAATATACATATTTTTTTCTATCTATTATTTGCTGGTCCGGTTTTGGCTCGAGGAATGAGGATTGGAAATCTTTTTTAACTGTTCTCCAATTAGGTTGATTGTAAGCGTATATTTTTCGCGGCATGAAAGTTCCAAGAGTACAGATAATAATCGATGAAAGGAATAAAAAGATATAAAGCGCCGGTAAAACATAATTGTAAACGGTAAGAATAATCATTTAATTATTTAAACTTAATGTAATTTTAAATTATTTGCCACTCAACTCAAGGCATTATGAAACATCACGGCATGTAGGAATAATTACTGAGGTTCGATAAATATAGCAACGGAATCTGAACAAAGTATGCTCATTTACATTAGTCTTATGTAATTTTATAATTTTGTAATTATTTATCTCACCATTACTGGCTTAGTTGATAAATTACGCTATCGAATGTTTTGACGTCGAACAAATGTTTTAAAATTTTCGGTATCCGTATATGAAGGATACAATTGTAAATAATGAATATAAAGTTAACTAACAGTCTGAGGTTTTGCAATTGTATGCAAATTTAAGCCAACAGCGAATAGTTGTAGGTCTTTGTGGTAGATGTATTAACCTAATAAATTACGAATTTTTGACTTTGTTATAATTCATAATAACAAAGTTATGTCATGGAAATATGTCAAAAACAAGATGTACAAATTTATTAGGCTGTTTAAATGTCAGTATATTATCTGTACATACTATGCAACATTGCACTAAATATATTTTGTAACATTTCTTTAAAATGACCTCATACCCATTAATAAGAGAAATTTTTCATGTCATGTCATACAACTATCTGTTGTTCTAAATTTGCATACAATTTCAAAACCCTAGATTGTTAGTTGACTTTAAGTTCATTATTTTAAATATGTCTCCTTCATATAAAGAGACTGATTTGAAAACATTTGTTAGTTGTCAAAACATTCGATAGCGTTTTAATTTATCAGCTAAGCCAGTAACAGTGAGATAATAAATTTTCAAAATTCCCATGCGTTTTTACTCCTCAAGACTGATGGTATGTAATCACGCTACCAGGAACCGGGCACCCGATTACAGGCAGGTGTATTTTAAATCTTCACTCAGAATAGGTATAGATGAGCCCCATTTAAAAAGTGTTCCCCACGCTCACCAAACGAAACTCACCAACGTTATGCTATTTCACGATGTTCCATACCCTTACATAATTTTAGGACATGGTCCTTCCCCGGGCGGTCCGACGTTTCTTGTATCTGCTTAAAGGATGCCGCCGGAGGAAACTTTATGTTAGAAAGTTTCTTGGAAACATATAAGTAATAGTATAAGTTTTGTTTTTTTTTTATTTTATGAGCGGCGGTGTTTTTTTAGAATGAAAAATAAAATAATATTTACCGTCACATTAAAAGCTATATATAGTAAATATACTGACATTTTAAAATCAGCGTAATAAATTTTTAAATCTTCTTTTAGACGTATGTTGAAATATAATTTTTGGGTATTAGTTTCATACAGACATCAAAGAAGTTAGACAAAACTTAACATATTATTTACCAGACTCGTATTTGGAATCTCAATACCATGAAATTTGTCCTCGTATTTCACTCTAACATTTCCGATAAAATTCAAGCACTCGATCGTATCTTTAATTATCGCATAATTAAGCACATGCTAAAAGTACCAACTATTTAATACAAATGTGATATAAATAACTATAAAATTGAAGAGAGGAATTAATTGTTGTGCATCAATAACCACCCACGAAGACATTTGGAAGCAGGTCTATTCCTGTGGGTTTAGTATAGGTAACAAGGACATGGTAATGATTTCTGAAATAGTCTATCCCTATTATATAATTAACACACAAGATCGAGCACAAAAAAATATTGACGGTAGCTCGGGTTAACCACTCGTATGATATCACGACGTCAAACACTTCAGCCGCCACCTGACCATAAGTGTTATAAAACACTTGAACCGTCGCCATTTAAAAAAGTTAAAATTAAACTGGATAACATGCGTAAGCTTAGTTTTATTCAAAATGTAGAATTCGCATAAATGTAAGAAATCGTTTAGTGAAAATGGTGGTTATCGGTAGCAAATAAAATTTGTCGATTAAAAGATCATGAGAAGAACCGCGCAAGATTTGTAACATATTTGAGTTTTCTAAATACATACGCAATAAAACATACTATAAAAATATGCTTGGACTTGACTTTTTAATATTGGATTCAATAATGAACTCTCGGATATTTGTAAACAATGTATTATTATTAATATAATTTCATAATTATTTTAAAAAATCAAGATGTCGAGATACTTGCCATTTCTTCGTAAAGCAGCATCCTAGTAACAATTTTGACAATTTTTTAGGGTTAATAGACACTGTAAGCATGAAGGCTTTTAAAGCTCGGGATATAAAGGCACTTAGGTCACTCATCTGAAACCTATATTTGTGCGTAAAGAGCAAAAGGGTTGCCGAGAGGGAGTGTAGTCTAGGACCTGCGCTCGAAAGTAACTGACACGTGGGCGCCCGAGAGGCTCGAATCTCAGTCGCTTAAATAAACTTTAATGTAGCATATTTTGATTTGATTTGAAACTTCCCAAGGATGAATTAAAGGCCAACAATTTACGTTAACTAAACCACCTGTGTCTGTCTAGCATAGCAGTAAGAGTATAAATAGTTATTCATATGACATATATATACCATATATATAAATAAATAAATAAAAAAAATTACAACTCAACAAGCTAATATTTAGATATTTTAGTAACTCGTTTTAAACCCATATGGTATACTTATCATTATCATTTACAAAAAAATAACAAACCTATCAAATGGATGATGATAGCCACGGTAGCTAAGTAATCGGGTAAATAACTTAAATTGAATTTCACGCAAGCTTCCAACTTTCTTCTCAAAGGGTTATACTCAGCTGCACACACAGATCAATTGTTCCAAACAAATTAAAAGTAGTGCTTTACAACACAACTGCGGTAAAGGTAAATAAATCATCCACATACATGTCTGAGAAATGTCTACCAATCAGAGGTGTATCCACTTGGCAGACTATTGCCCAAACCCTCTATAGATAAGTAAATTGTGCCTCTAAGTGCAACACAAACAATGTTACTTTACTTTATTTTTATATTTCATGATAAAACTTCACGTTTATGTACTTCGTGACCATCAAGTTAAGATTGTTGCTAAATTGGCTCGTTAATAGATGATCATTATCTTTTTTAGTATGATACACTACCAGCATAAACATTGAATGTGTTTAAACATAAAATATTAGGTTTAAGTGATAACCTCGTGGCTCGTGAGGACATCGGATTTTATGATCTAGCGATTGTGGATTCGAATCACTGCGGAGTTGTATCTATAAAATTGCACTTTTAAGGTCGGTCCACAAGAAAGGATTACTTGATCAATATGTGTCCACATTTTTAATCTAATATCTATATTAGATTCAAAATATGGACATATATTGATCATGTGATTATGTCTGTTTCTTTGTCTATAAAATATATCTTTATATTTCGATTACATTAATTTTGTACCAGTATATGCAATAATTATGGATTTTATGTTCTTTATATTTATTGAACATTTTCAATAAAAATAAAGTACATGAAAGTTGCATCTTTTTTTTTTTAATTTCAATTCTTTTTTGGGTTCTAACCTAACCAATAAAGTTATTACACGTGAATGTAACCGAGTATTTTAACATCTTAATAGCTTCTTATTCGTGCTGAACGGGAAGCCTTTTAAATATCAACGGGCTAATCCTTGTGATTTATTTATAATAATATAAAATAAATTATTAATGAAATTTTTACACTAGGATTTTGACTCTACGATTACCAGGGCATCAATACTGTCGAAAATAAGGCAATAAGAAACGTCAAAAGATTTGTAAATAACGTTCAGTTTAGCCTGACTACCAATAGAAAAGGTTATCTGGCAGTCAAAGGGACAAATAGATTTTATAGATAGATTAGTTTACTGAGTTTTTTTGAAATAGGTCCTATCGGGCTAACGAAAATAGTGCCTAAATAAATCTAGTGTCAACTTTCAAAAATAAACGAGGTAACCAAACCTTCCTTCATTTTTTATGTCAATAATAAAAGTCGAGTTATAAATATATAAGTGCCGTAATAATCTATATGCTCCTCCTGGTTTCTCTCTGGATTTTGACCAAGGCGATATACCAGATGACATCACCTGCGCAGTTATATTGTAGAGCAGTAAGCTTTGCGCAAACACATGACACTCACTCTTCCCAAGTGCGATGTAATGACTTGCGTTATAGCAAATAAGATCGGAAGAAGATTCTGGTGCAGACTTTGCACACAGACCCGAAAACCAGCGATTTGTGATCTCGGCTGGAAATTGAATTCAAGACTCGCGACGCGGCCTTTATAGTAGTACATATGGATAATAATTAAAACTATGTCTGTCATCATAATTGCAACGAACAAAACTTATTCAGTGTTGATATCTAAAAACTTTTTATATGCCCTATGACACTCAATGACGTCTAAAAACTTTTTATTTCTCCAATAACACGATGATATTATGTTTATAATAGGAGATCATCAATATCAATCAATATCAATGAAGTCTGAACGCATCTCATTTTTAAAGATATGACTGGATGAAATTTGTAATGTATTAATCCAACTATTTGTGAAAAAATTGTTTTGATCATTATGCTATTTATTTAATATTTCCCTAGTATTCATTCATTAAATGTTGTCATTTTGGCTTGAATTTATTGTCTTTTACTTTGTGTACATTTTTTAATTTAATTTTAATTATTGCATAAAGTATAATTTATTATGCTGGTGTCATTATCCGCTCTGTATATTTTACCGACAGCAATATGAAAGCTATAAATTTTAAACCGTTGAACAAAGAAAACGTCACAGCCGCCATTAATACGTATCAAAGGCATAACCCTCGTGTCGTGATACTGCCAAAGGCGAGGACAGATAATAAAGTTCGAACATAATTATACCAAATGGGTACGTTCGAAGGCGCACCACCTAACACAAGTCGGCCTCGCATGAACCGCACCATACCGAGTGCATGGAAGAAATTCAATCTGATTTTGCTGATTGACGAATGACGTTTCGAACACACCTGTACATAATCTGTGACTCATGTTTCATTAAATAAGTACTGATTTATAACACGCATATTTTAATAATGGACAATGAAACCTTTAATTAAGAAATTATTGGTTAATCATAGTATTTTACTGTAATAAAACTTTACCTACTGGTTGTTTCTTCTGTTATCAAAATTCGGTTTATTGTGTTTATTCTTTTACACTAAATAAATCCTGGATTAGTATTTAGTGTAGAATAAATACAGGTACCTAATATGTTTCTTTTTAATATAGTATAGGTGGCAAACGCGCAAGCAGCTCAACTGATTGGTAATTGATCATCGCCGCCCATGGACATCCGAAACGCCATAGGAGTCGCAGATGCGCTGCCTGCCGTTAAGAATAGTATAGACTCTTTTCTTGAAAGTCCTTAAGTCGTATCGGTTAGCAAATACCGCTGGCGACAGCTGATTCCACATAGTAGTTGTGCGTGGCAGGAAATTTCGCGTGAAGCGCACAATGATGCATTGCCAACCGTCGAGATGATGAGGATGAAATTTTGAATTATATCGTGATTTACGATGTTTAAACTCAGCGGCTTAATCCGAACAACTACTCAGAACACTGCCCATTGTAGATTCGCTGAAAAATACATAGAGATGCAACATCTATTCGCTATTACAGTGAATCGAACCGATAGGAAAGCACCTGTTTATCAACGATTCGAGCCGTTCGCGTTCAGTTGCCTGTCCATTTTATAAAGACTTTGAGGCCATTAAAATGGATAGAATGCGGTAAATAAATGTTGAGGGTTCAAATATGATACTGAAACTTGTAGCTATATATGAAATATATTGAAGGAAAAATGTAATACCAAATATTCCATATAATTATAGATTATAACATATCACTATGTCATCAGAACTTACAAAGTACAAATATAATCGTTCAAAGATTTGATAGAAGTTTTTGAAGAACTCCCCATAAAGTGTTTTCATATTATCTAAATCATATTAGCTTAACTTAACTATAAATTATTTAATATTCAAAGACATCAAATCGAATGTATTTTCGAGGCCAGAAAGATGCAGAAGCGTATTATAACATTTCAAACGATAAAAATTAGCAAATATAAGAAAGATTGCAGGAGCCAACTAATTGAGACAGTTGAATGAGTAACTAGTCGTAACAGAGGTAGAGCTGCAGCATGAATCGGTCGTCTCGACCTGGGAAGAGTCACGCTCTCACAATATATCATAGTAAAATAGGAGCATGACACGGCTGCGTTTGGTTTGGTGAGTTTTGGATTCGGATATCTTAATTATTGGTGACAAGGCATTCGATCTTAGCCTTCACGGGTGACAACCCATCTGCATTATGATTCTGATGATCGAGGATGAATGTCTCTTGGCAGGAATCATTTACCATCAGTTACAGTCCACCGTTTTGCAGTGCATGTTTGTCAACCTAAATTAAAAAAAAAATCTAATCACATTCAGATTCATCCTTGACTAAATCTAGATTCATATACCTACGCGCATCGTCACTATTGAGGATTAAGATAAAGTTCCACGTTAATAGTAATTAAATCAATGCCAGAAATATAAGTGTAAAACGACAAATATAAACTTAAACAAATAAAGTACAGCACAAAACAATTGTTGATGTGTAATTATTTAATCGATACAAATATAACATTAATGATATTATGATTTATTAGTTGTCGTTACACGGGATAAGTAAAATTAATAACTTATGAGATAAAGTATTGAATATCAAAAATGGAGTAATCTTAATAGTCAAGAACAATGTCTTATCATAATACGCCAATAATATATAAGTGATTGAAGGTACACAGAATTCATTTAGCATAGCTACCTAGCTATTGCTGTTAGATATCGACTTTTTTTAATTTATTTACCCGTATTCACGATATGTTAAATAATTTTAAGGAGAAAAACGATTAATGTTTTTTTTAGTCAAATAACGATGAAAACGAGTCAGTATAATTTTTTTCATACTTACTTATAGCTTTTCGGTATCTTCACCAATTTCATATCATGTTCTTGACTCAGCGCTGACAACGGTTCGGCTGATATGGCCGTACGTTTCAACCTTTGTTCCCCTATCGGCAGAATTCTAGTATTTTCTAGTCCAGGCGTCTTCATAACGAAGCATTCCTCTTCGTGATCCAATCCGTTTTTATGATTATCTATTATTTGCCTTGTTAAAGGTTTTACCACTTGCCTGTACTTGTCGATTTCATTTTTTAGATACCGTATTGTTGCGTCCCTTTCATCGATTTCATCTTCAAGTAGGGCTATTATTTTATCTCTGCGTTTTAGTTCTTCTGTTTTTTCCATTACTAACCTTTTCATGTCCATATATTTCTTTTCGAGTTTATAGTAATTATCTATTTTGCACTGTGTTGTATGAGTGTGGGCCATTTTAATGAAATCTAACGTCACTTATTATAAAAAAATGTCACAATTAACGACCACTACGATTGTTTTACATGGCGTGTATATAGGACACAATTTTCGTTACGTCTACAGAAGCCGCAAGCTGAAGTGAAACTGCTATTAGCAAGTTTTTGTTATCAATGCGATGTATCGATAGTGAGAGATAATAGATTGAACAAGCTTAATTCTAAAACGATATCACAACTAACGCTTATGAATTTTTATTTCTCTTACGACTGAAATATAATTAGACAATTTGGGTGATGTTCAATTTGGTAGGTAGTCTGACGTATAAAGAATCCATTGTGTTTCTAATAAGACGATCCGCGACGATCAAATCGGTATGTTATGGGAATAGAAATATATTAAAACACTTAAAGAGTTCAAGTGTAGAATTATAATTCAAAACATTAAGCTAATATAAAAACGAAATACTGTTACTTAACTGGATTGATAAAAATACGACAATCGATTAAAATTGGTATATTCAAAACTAGATCAGTGTAACGATGAAACGAGTTGTAGCGCTTATCGAACGTGTGAATAATTGATAAGCGATGTTTATACTTTTCATACACACATATATATATATATAAAACAATAGGAGTACTTAAAATTACAACACCTTACGGACGGTTGAGTATTACAAGGACTAAGTACGCGTGGGATAAGACGAATATAATTTGTTTAAGGTCGCCCAATCAGTAACATATCACACAAGAGCATGATACCTTTCTAAGCGTTACGATAAGGTCAATACAAGATAAATGCCAGTGTTAAGAATTTGGGCCAACATAATTAGACGTACAGTAATGTACGTAATATATCAACATTTAATATATACATTTATTCTGGTCAGGATTAACGTTATGGAAATGCAATAGCTTTAGGTTATAATTATTCTACATTAAAACATCGGTATTTCACGCTGGAGCTTTAAAATAGCTACGGTGTAAGCTTTCACAGAATACTGTCGCAAAATGTTTCGTCTAATGAGATAAAAGGAAAAGTAGGTCTTGTTACTAGTGACAAGGTATCTCATCTTAGTCTTCACGGGTGACAACGGGAAGGTAGTTTTAACTAACTATCAGGTGAACCGTGTGTTTGTTTCTAATCCCTTCATGATATGAATAATATCGTACAAAAATAACGCTAGAGGTGAAAAAGTGTCAACCAACTGACTTACCTTGGACAAGGAATTATTTTTGGCAATTTTCCAAACTACACGCAAAACTAGCAGTGTTATTTATAGCTATAGAATTATCAATTATCGATAAGATAACGTTGTATTCCAATCACCGTATGGTAAACAGGAGAATATACGAAAATATGTACTCGTATATGCAATAGGTCGGGGAAAAGTTTTATTACAAAAAAGGGAAAAATGCGTAAAACCTGCGATAAAAATTAGTGACGTTTATGGACTTAACGCAGTGCAATTGAACTATAATAAAAAAAATAGAGAATTAGTATCTAAAATACGAAAAAAGTTTTACCCGTAATTACTACTACATTTGACTCTCTTCAGAAACTGGTTCTATTTCGACCTAGACCTATTTTCTTTGCGATTGGACGGAAGACTTGCCAGTGGTGAATAACATTAGTACTTGTAAAATACTTGCCTTTGCTATGGCCTAATGCACTGATGTTAAAATTATATTTATTATACTAGAAAAAGCTAGGCACTATTTATAATCTAAATTATAGAGTATCGCTAAGGGAGAACTTTACTTAAGAATAAATATGTATTTTAACGGCTACCCCATAATACATTTACGATAACATATTGCTTATATGTAAAAATTTACAAAAATATTCTACAAAAGCTTATGTACACGCTATCAATACAAGAAACAAAAACAGCTTGTAACTTTTAGCCTTTTTCGCTTAATAAAGGTACAGAAATTTACATTACGTTATTTAGTAAAATTACGCAAATAATAATCGATTTACCATTAAATAGATTTAAAATTCTAGTTTAAACCAGCTAATCGAAATATCCTATTGTTCTTTTTCAGAATCTTGTATCTTTCTTGAGAATGAATCTGGGTTCCATACTGGACAAATCCTGGACTTTTTGTAAACTCGCGTATAAAATTGCGCGCATGCTTAGAAATTAAAAGTAACCACTGAGCTACTGCTCGCTTTTACAAATTTATAATAATAAATTTTGCCTTTATCAGGTGAACGCGTAAAGCAGTTAACATAATCCATTGAACCGCATTTAATTTTATCTAAAAGCTATATAATCTTCCGCGGACGTCACAAAGCGTGTCATTATTTTTTAGCTTAAGCTGACAGACTAACGCTATTTACGGAGCTTGACGTTATCGGACAGAAGCGAAACAACTAAAATCATTAGGGGAAAACACCAAAGGTTTTCGTAATACACATATTGTCGTAAACGTAGGATATCCGTAACATAACCATAGTTCCTTTTACAAATTTTATTAAGTGTACCTGTTTTAGTCGAATTGATAGATTTCAAATATTTTTGTTTAAAACTGATTTTAACTAAAACAGTCGTAATTGATAATCAAATAACAGTGAGACTACACTTAGTTGTGTATATGAAACAATATAATATTAACTATATTATATTAATTTATATTTTCAAAAGATAAACTTAACGCTTTGATAATAGCTCGAATGTTAGTCATTACGTGACAGTTATAAATAGACTTATATGATCCCGCTAATGAAACGTCAAGAAAACCTTCCAAGGAAAACAAAACGCGATTACGTCCGAAGCTTCCATTTATAAATAAATTAAAAATTGATGGCAAAACTAAAAATACCTATAGCAAAAATACGTAATGAAAAGTATGTTAAATACGTATATAGTTGAATAATAGAAAAAGGAAATTGTCTTTACTACTACGATTCTATTAAAACGAATCTAAATACAATAATAATGTTTTATGAAGAAATAAGAAAAAAAATCATAAACCAAATTTAAAATAACAAAAACGAACATAGTTCTTAATTTAAACTGTCCGAGCCTGTATCAATAAGATCTATTTTCTAAATGAGTCTACCGACCCTACATTGAGGACACATCGAGAATTGGGCTCAATTGAAATAAATGTCATGTCCAATTACGTAAGCTTCACTTCGCGAGTCCTCAAAACGTATTTGAACACATAAAAATACACTTTAACCCAACTTTTAATTAGCATTGTGCACTAGCACGTCGTAGTTCCACCTTGACATACATTGGCAACAGAAAAATGTCTCGCATCTGTCGTGGAGGTTAAAAGAAAGGTGGATGTTCACGGATGATATAATCACGAACAGTTTATTTTCCTATGCACAAAAGCGTTACAAGACTAAAACGTTACGAAACCTTTAATTTTGTTAACGTTTAGGTTAACAAAATTAATATTTGTACATAAATGCTATATAATAATAGGTATTTATACCTATTTCAAAACAGATTTCGAATTGATTTCTGTGGAAAGAACGTAAATTATAAATCTTTGACATTGCAATCTGTGAAAACCTTGAATATGTTTCATTGGTATTAGATTTTTAAATTTCGCTTATTTCTTTTACGATAAGCCTCAAGGTATCACGCACTTGTATATGCTTAGTTTTATTTTAAATTCTAAAACGATTACTGGTATGCGTAAATTTTTATCGAATGCTATAGCTATAATTGAGGGTCCATGTTGTGTTCCATGGCGGGTTTTACGAGTTTTCGTGCCTACGCATATATGATATGCACGAAAGCCCGTGCGTATACTGTTCTTAATAATATATACCTTCATGTTTGTATATATATATATATATATATACAAAGAAAAAAGAAAAATATATAAGCTTATTAGTAAAAGTATTGTTTTTATTAAATATATTAAATATAAGGAGACTGTAAGTAATCATTAAAGAGAATAATGTAAAGTTACAAAAAATTTCATACTCAAGAGAAATATTATTTATTTTGTTAAGTGGTTTACCATTTTATCAAAATGTAAATTATCTTTAAACCCTACGTGCATCTTTTATAACTAGCTAGATCATATGTTCCATAATTAATATTCTATATTCCTATTCCCGTCTTGTCACTAGTGCGTCGTCCTTTACAAGTAAGGGATGTTTAGACAATTACCATTATTTTTATCCTGGTGACATCAGGGATGGTAATTCATTGTAAAACTACTTTTAGTAAAAATTTCTTGTAGCGGTATTATTACGTCGTAACCATGTAAAGGAAATCTATATTTAGTAAGACAATGATCTACTGAAGCATTGTTTGTTCATAAAAAGAAATGATACCAACCGGAGACAATAGTTGCGAGGATCGCATTCAATTCAAATCAAGCGGAAACAATAATTATTATTGATTATTTAAGAATGAAAAAGCAATATCTTTCGAAATATTTATAGTTTTCTAAAGTGTTTATAATATATCATTAAACCTGTGCCTTTGAGTTGTAATGTGTTAAGGAAGCAGTTATTAAATATGCAAATAACGCGTGCATTTTGAATCGTGTGTATCGTCATAATTTCAAAATCATAAATAATATTAACACCTGAATAATAGAGGTCGACAGCCACAAAATCAACACATTTTGTGGCTGTCAATTAATTTTAGTCCAAGTAATTTTACCAAAATTTTTACACTCGCTCCGTTATCCTTCTATATACTGTATATCTACAGAAATATACTATTATGAATGAAACGCTAGCTTCTACAAACATTTACTTTTTATTTGAACAATTATACCTCTTTAATTAATTACTGGGCATTAAGTACTTCTAAAGTATTCCAAAAAAAATCTGTGAACTTATTGCAGAAGTATATGTAAAACGCAATAAAACGTTCCAAAACGAAATAATGTTTGGACATAATTTGAGCTTTAATGCATACATGAAAACGGCCAGTTATTACAGAAATAAACACATTCCTGGGAATGAAACTCCAAGGTAACCTACAGGATTTTATAATAAAGCTGTATTAATTTGCACTTTAAAAACATGAATCTCTGTTAGCGTCTTTAATATTTTTATAGCATTCTTTAATGTTATAGATAACTTCATATTATTATAGTCTATCCAGAATTCCCTATTTGTACATACAATTTTTGAGGAACTAATACAGGCTTAAAATATTTTCAATATATGTTTAAACTTTATAGTTTAAAAGCAGGTCTATACAGATCTTTAACCAGAAGGTTCTTTATTCTGATATATATCAGAAGAAGCTTAATCATAGGAGTTATCAGCAGAATACCAATCAGCAGGTAAACAGATGAAAAAAATTATGCGGAAGGTGACATTGAAGGCTCTCCGTGATATCGGAAGTCAGCGATGCGTGTCCAGGGAGACTGCAAGTGTGAGTAACTGATCTTGTATATTTTTATAGTCTAGAAAAGAACTTTGAATGATTTTTTTTATATAGATGGTAACTGACTAGTTACAAAGTTAAGTTAAAGTAATTCTTTCAACCTTATAAATAACGAAACTCAATCACTAGACGATTGGCTAAATCATAAATGTACGAAAACGACATTAAAACAAACACGCAGTCTATTTATAATCTTGGAGTTTAGATATTTTTATTACAACAAACTTGAAATCGTTTCTAGGTTGCTCGCCCAACTGTATACAAATACACTTACTATAAATAAAGCCAATAACACCTCGATATCACCTCCAAACTTTTTGCAAATCACCGCAAAAATATTCTTTATTACCGTTTTCGCATCTAAAAAGCTCATTACGAGTATACTGAAAATTTGTTTGAACATTTAACAATATTATAAGTAAATTAAAAATTAATAAAAATGATGAGTATACTCAAAATTTTCGTAAGCTTGCGAAATCATGTTTCGCTAATATTTGCTAGAAGCAGGCGGATCTTATATTCATTTGCAAGTTTTTATTAGTGCTTGTACAAATGATTAGCATGATATGTTGTTCATTGTTTGAGGGCATCACTTTATATGATGTCATATTCTATCATATATACAAATCCTGTGTGAAATGACAAAAGTAAGCCCCTATTTCCTTAAATATTTCCTATTTCCTAAAATGATATCAAGATCTTTGATAGTTTTTCTTTTATTATTATAAAGAATTTTCACAAATATGTATACACAGACTTAATAGCACCAAACTTTTCGAATGTAATTGATTTTATTATAAGAAAACGGTTAACATAAATTAAGCCACAGCCATAAATTAAGTAGAAAATAAAGTTGACGACTTTATTTTTATTTACTATCGTCGATAAAATTATATAAATACTTTTTTGCCAAAAATAACGCCCTTTTGACCGAATAATACTATTTATATATATCATATATTTATTATATACTTTTAAGCCAGTGTCATAAATATAACTGAAATAAAAAATTCAAAAGCAAAAGGGAATTCGTAAATTTCAACGTTCTAACATAATGGTTTTTTAATTACGAATTTTATCACTGAGTTCGTAGCACCAGATATTTTTCCGCGTCACTTTAGCCTTTGCCTTAACAGTTTGTTCGCAAAAATATGTCGATTTTTTTTTAATATTCGAGCCAAAGCCGTCACTGCGGCCTGTAACGTTGCTCCGGTTTGAGCGCCACGATTGAACTAGTAAGTTGTAAAGCGTCGGCCGCGCAAATCAGTCATCGCAGTGCGCTATGGGTTTATTATCATTCTAAAATTACAACAAAATTACTTGATGTTGTTGATGAATTCATTGGGCTTGTTGACCGACTGAACCGACGCATCGTGCGACGGAACACAAAGTGGAACTTTCAGCGTTTATTAAAAGGAATTAAAAAGAATTGACGGTTAATATATCGGCACGGCTACATAATTGATCGGCAAATTAGATTAATTCAAGTTAATCGAACATATTAACGACAATAAAGAACTGAACGATAATTTCTACGATGGAACATTCATTTGCTACTCTTTAACTGTGATTTCTTACTGGGTTTCAATATATGAAAATATACGAAATATAAACTACAATGTTACATATCGGAGAGGATGACGGCGAATTTTTTATTAAGTATTTGTATTTAAATGCTATAAAAAATATAATAAATAAAATTAATAAGTAAAAAAAATACGAAATAATGTTTAGCTCAGAAACAGATGAAGGCATATCGATTTTTTTTTATATTCTTCTCATTCATATGATTATATATATATATATAAGAATAGAGACTAAAATATGAACCGTTAAGAACCTTGATGGCATTATTATTTTATGGATGTGACCTTGTTGCATTTAGTAGTAGGAATACTGTAGTACTCGAAGTTACGTCTACCTAATATGTACCAGAAAATAAATTCTTATAAATTATATATTAATCAAATTTTATCATTCATCATCACTAATTTGAACGGCACCAACACGTGCCGTGTTATTTTAAATCCACTACACATTAACCTTGAAATAGTTTTGCCATAGATACTCAGGACTGGAACAGCTCGCACAAGGCAGTAAAGTAATTTATATACATTAAAAGCCACCGCTTATTTTTAGAAAAAGAATCGTGCAAAAATGTTTACATATAAGTAGCCAGTTTCTAAAACAACCAACTTGTGTTTTATAATAGACCATTGAATGTATTTAAATGTTATAATTTTCTTGAATTAAATAAATTCAAAAAAGCTCTATAAATGATAATCGTTTTTTTCATAATCTATATCAAATTTTTAAACTATTACAGCGACATCTAAATTGATTTGTCACAACTAAAGCAAGCTGCATTATACAACAAGAGTTACGGCCATTTGATAATAGATGGCGCATGAAAGGCAAACGCTCTTTTTCTTATGTTAAAAACAAATCGGATCAAAATAGATAATTTTGTCGATTAAAACAAATGATATATAATATATATATATCAAATTATAAATTAATAGTCTAATTAAAAATGCAATATTTCTAATTATCAGTCATAAAAGAATTATCAGAACTTAGCTTTATAATAACCTCTTTGGACTTTTACTCTAAAAAAGGAGCACGATTTAAAAAAGTTACATTTTAACACAAAATCTAAATGTGCATAGGAAACTGTCTTATATTTCTCATCAAATAGTTAACTACAATTATTTGAATTGACGATATTGTAACAAATTTAAATACTATAAATAACAATTGAAGCACTACGTTCTTGACGTCATTAAGGCTGATGCTTAGGTCAAATTGATTGTGTCGTGATTGTTGATGGATCGTTAAGTGTTGGCTGTTCGTATACTAAAAATAGAACAGCATACAAATAACTGAACTTGGTGTAGACACTTACAGCGCGTCGACTTGGTATTTCGCTTGAATTATTCACGATTGAGCGTTGTATGCCTAAACCACTTACAGGAATGTTTGTCGATTGATAGATCTATTAATTGTAATTATTGTTTCATCTATATTCTACAGCTATACAATACAACAAATATATTTCCGTTTTTGGTGGCTTATGAAATGAATTAAGTAAAAGGAGTTATACAAGGATGGTGCGAATTCACATAACGTTATGATTTCTTTATGATTTTTATTTCACTGGTAATTTTTATAAACATAATTGCCCACCAAAACACAGTAAACGGCCACACGGTTTGGTCGGAGTAATTTTAACAAATATATTGGTAACCCATTAGACTGGATTTCGAAAACTCCCTACCATCCCCTACCCGCAATTGCCTCAATGGTTAACGACAAAATCTTCAATCTTCTGATCTGATCGTTGGGTCAATCCAGAGGATGAAAGTTTCCAGATATGGTGGTGGCTTACTAATATTTACACTTGCAATTCCTCTACGGCATTAATTCCCAACCGTTATCATATCACGATCCTCGAAAAAGCCAAACCCCTTCTAATAGTTTATTTATGTGTTTAAATTTCTCATTAATTAATTTATGTTGAACAAAAAGTTAATTTTTTCATGTTATTACATGGTAATATTTAATTTTATAAAACAACATTAAAATTCCTTCCTTTAATAAACGAATCTCTTGTACACAGGCTTCATTCATAGAACAGATTGCGACCACCTGATTGAAAAACAACGCAAAAGGTAAAGGAATCCGTAATGATAAATTCGACGGAGAATTAAAGTAATCAACGTACCTAGATCGTACATACATTTGATAATCATCTATAAGTAGTGTATATATCTATTTGCGGTCACACTAATATAATTAAAAATATATCTTGAAATATCGTGAGTGTACATTACCTATTGTTTCAAATAATCTCTAAGTACATTGTTATTCGCCTTTAGATCACTGATGGTCCTTGATAAAATTGTAAGCAATTCCTGTCCACCTCACCTATCGGCTTCCCTTGACTGATTGTCGAATACGATAGCACGTGAATTATTTGTAAGTAATTTTTATGTACACGTTATTTATCTTGGAATATCTGTCGAGTGTAATTAAGAAAATAACCAAATGAAAGATACAGGTTGATCAATTTTAACACAGTTACATCGCTGGACTGTTAAAGAATAAAATGTTTACATCATTAAAACCACTTTGATAAAGCAGTTTGAGATTTTTAATTTAATTAATTAATTTTAATAATTATTTTGGACAACCAACAGTTCAAATAACAGTACCAGTATAAGACAGATACGCTTTAATTAAAGCAAAGAATTAAATCGCTAACACTGCTAAAAGGAGCCATGGGTCTATATTGTAGCCTTTAAAACATGCTAAACATAGGACTTATAACTGTAACACTATAAACTATAATAAAATTAAGAAATAAAAGCAAGTACAGAATCATAAGGTTCTCATATTGATTTAAATGGGGTTCCACACTAATTTATTCATAGATATCTCGCTCTAAAAGATGTTTAGCAGCATCCATTCTTGGCACTATTCCTTCGTAACTATGTCATTAGCTAATTTAATCTATGAGAAAACTTTAGTTCAATTGTTTTATTTTTAATAGAAAATATTAGGGAGCCGTGGTAGCTCAGTGTATGAAAGCTTAAATTACCTTAAAGCTTTTTATTCACGGTACGCCTAACCGAGTTGGATCTCCCCTGCCAACATCAATTTTAGTGGTGATTTCCCACGTGCTCAGCAATGAAGGGAAGTATCGTGAGGACACCAATATGTCTTTACAGTCATTAAACCAGCCTCCCCTCGGGAGCACTTGTGCTGGTTACCCACTAACAAGGGTGTCGGCCTGAGCGCCATAAGCGCCCGGTCACCTTTCAACCCGGTGAAACTGTAAAATACCTCGGTCACCAGTCCAAAAAAAAACCAGCAGAAGTACGCGTGCAATTGAATTAGAGAAAAAGTTCCTTAATACCCTAAAATCACCATATTTGCGACAAGATTTATTTCATTAATGTATTATACATTTAAATTGATTGAAATTAAAGTATAATTATTTGACATCTAACGCTAACATGTTAAACGATAACGGTTGTTCGACTTTATGATTAGCTTCACAAGAAGTCAAACTAGATTTATGTTATTACTTTACACGACTTTATTAACTTAATTTGCTACATTAATTATTGTAAGAACTTATGGTGAAAATTAAAAGTAACAATAAAGGCAGGCGGGCCCATCTCGGCTACAGCGATATTGCGTGTGGTGGATACCGGAAGATTACAACAGAATATAAAATCTGAATGTCTACACGAATAAGTATTGTATATATATATTCAGGTAAATACTGAGCATCGACTTTTTTTTCCTCCGATGTAACGGCTACTGTGTGGCAAGACAATTCCGAACTCATGGGCACAAAAAAATATCAACATTTTCTTTTCTTCTACAGAATTATGTTAACACAAAAATGTTTCCTCTAAAAATAAACAATTCCGCGGAGCATTACATCAACATCTAAAAAATATACCAAATCAAGAAGTAGATGCGTCTATCCTGATGAGAAAGATTAATGGCTCTTTAATATTAGTAGGATCTACGTTACCACAAGAGACATCTAGAGCTCTTAAAGATTTTTATTGCCTGTAACAAAGCCGAGTTCAAGTAATGTAAGATAGAACACAAAACGACGCTGAATTTTTAAGCAATCCGAAAATACATTTTTTTTGTATAATATTATTAAACGCTGTAATTACCTAAATTGGAATCATATCAAAAAATGTTGACATCGATGATCGATACTTCATTAATGCAGATGTTTATATAACGGATTCAATATTAAAAGAATCTCGCTCTTGACCTTTCTCGTAACCAACTGAGTGAAATTCACTAATTAACTACACCGATTAAATACTCCAGTGACATAACGAGCATATCGAGCTCGACGAACAGTATTGTTCGAAGTTTTGATTAATCGATTACAACTGTAATTAATACTGACCTTAACTATCTTAAATACTTTGTATGACAATCCTTCTGATATGGAAACACCTTAAAGCCTAATGGCCTATATATCTTTATTTGTAGATGTTTAGTATAACATTTATGATTGAGCTCATAATCTCCATTTAGTTTTTTTGACTATATGCTTGTTCTAGATACCTAAAAAAGTAGCACGAAACTATAAAATAGCAGTGCAATGACAGATAGACAAATATATTTATCGACAGCAAAAATTATCAATAACTTCTAATAAAGGGAATAAAGGACAGCAAAATATTATTCAAAAAGCGCCACGTATATTGTACGACAGTCTATTATAACTTCTTTTTTTTTAATTATTGTCGTTTGCATGTGTAAAAAATTGGTATCTTCGTGGTTAGTATACGAGTGGTATATTAAAGGCTCGTATTTGAGCTTCTATAGACGTAAAAAATTGTATTGGGAGATTTTGGGTTAAGGTAGTTTACACGTGCGTGTTGTAGGCTCAGGAAATGTAAAGAATTTCATTTATCTACGTGCATAAGGTGCTTGGTCTATTAACAATCGAGAATGTGTTAATTGTAAAAACGAGATGATGATGACGAAATAGTATTAAAAATACAACAGTTTAGTTTCAGTTCATACTCGTAAAATAAAATTTTAAAGGTAGCACAATTTTTCTTTACATATCACGATCCGATTTTGGTTTCTCATTCACTCACATTATAAAAGAATTCAATAAACCAGCTTGTAGTTATTCCAAAATCGTATCCATGAGATGCATTGATATCAGGCTTGAGTTTTTTTTTCTTTTTACAATTACACGTAATTTATCCTTTCTGCATAATTATAACATGGGAGTTCTTATTTGGTGGTCCACAGATTTAATGGGTGGGTGCAAATTAATATTGCGCTTTGATAAATACAACTTTGCGATTATTTTCTCGGCTTCAAGGTCGAAATTTGCGTTTAATGGCGGCAAACGAGTGGAGGTGAAACGCATTATCAGTTTTATGAAGTAATAAAGGTTTATAAGTCGAAGAGAAATTTTATTATTTTACTTGTATAATGTTGACATTGTATGTGGAGGACGTGTTATCTGTTTAATGGATACGTTCTAATAATACTAATTGTGGTATTTAAAGATTTGACTGCGCCATATGATTCTTAATTTTTTAGTCTTTGTTTACGTACCATAGACTTGCTCTTGTGTGTCTATACTTTCAACTTACTCTTGTTGTATGTAAGTGAATATAATGGGATCATATTGATTTTAATTAAATACTCTCCCTACCCTATCAACGGACTATATCCAACGTAATATATCCAGATAATATTAGAGTTGATAAACGAGCACGCAGTCCACCTGCTAAGTGATTTCTGTGGTCTTCTTCACATTCACCTTCGACATGGAGTCATAATTTTTTGTTGTCTAATCCGAGCACTACGGTGAAATGCCTTTTTATTTCATTAAGAGTGACAAACGAGCACACAGTTCAGCTAATGGCAAGTGATTCCTGCGGCCCATGACATCTACATTCATCCTTGACAAGGAATCATAATGTAGATGCGTTGTTACCCAGAGGCCTGAGCCATCTCCGCCTCAGGGTAATATGCCTCGTTACCAGTAAAGGTCTTCGGATCCCTACATTCAACAGACGAAAGCATTATGCTGCTATTTTAAACTGGTATTCTGTGTGGGCGTGGTCCTACCCCGGTCGCGCTATTCGTTCCGCAACAAGAATCAAACTGGAGTGTAGCTCTACTACTGTTCTAATAAGGTTTCTGGTTTCTTTCTTTTACCATACGAAATGTATTAGTACTAGGCTAGTACTTTAGCCAGATTTTCTATGAAAGCGTGATCTTGTTGATTCATTTATATTGCAGCGGCGTAACTTCACGGAAATAACTATGATATATATACTTAAAGAATACACACTGTCACATACTGTCATCTCATTTCATATGAGATCGGAAGGGACCATACAGATCTCGGAAAATCAAGTATGTAAGTACGGTCACGGGCAAGACAAACGTAAAACGAGTAAATTTGGGAGGTCGCTGATGTAATTAAGATCATATTTGATGGAGACAAAGAATCACAAGGCCATTCAAGAAGTTCATATTCAATATTTTTATTGTAATGCTGTTTTCTGTTCATTGGACTATTGTTATTTCTGTATTTTGACATTCGCTAATTTTAATTATTTTCTTATATACACGAACGAAAGTACAAACCTATAAAGCAATTTAATTATACAATAATATATGTATTATTGTATAATTAAATTGCTTTGTAGGTTTAGGTATTAGGTATGCCCAATTACTAAATGTATACCAGTCATACATATTAAATTATTATGAATTTTGTACTTTCTACGTTTGTTCCTTTTTACATTATTTCATTAATTCGTTAATTATTTAGCAATAAGCATACTTAACATTATGGGTTGGGAAAAAGATTTTTTGTATTTTATAAGAAAAAAGTTGTAGAAAAATCGCTTTGGTTGTACATTTTGTATCTGACTGGTTTGGATATATATAGTTGACATTTTTAAAACAGTAAAAAAAATAAAGTTTCCCCCCATTATTCTATTATTTTTTAGTCATAAATGTATCAAACTTGTTCGTTACAAAGAAGTTTGATACATTATTATACATTACAGTACATTTAGAAATTTTATTTAAAAAAGGTAAAAATGCGACACAAGCCACGAAAAACGTTTGTGACGGTTATGGACTTAACGCAGTGTCATTAAGAGTAACACAAAATTGGTTCAAGCGTTTTCAGTCCGGGAATTTTGAAGTCAAGGATGAAGCTCGCTCTGGTCGACCTGTTACAGATAAAATCGATGCCGTTTTGTTTTGGGAAAAGTGGAGCAAGATCGACATATTAGTAGTTACGACATGGCTGAAGAGCTAGGGGTTAACCACAAAACAGTTTTGGCCCATTTGAGAAAGTCCGAGGTATACAAAATAGCTCGATATTGGGTGCCACACGAACTCACTGAAAGAAAAGTAACGAATCGTGTTTACTCATTTGCGATTCTCAATGAATTTGAAAAGATTGATCACTGGTGATGAAAAGTGGATTGGAATTGAATGGAAGAGGACAAGAACGTATGAAAAAGATCATGGTGAAAGGGCAGTCAAGCTCCACAGGCGAAACCTGGATTAAATCGTAATGCTGTGTGTATGATGTGATTAAGAGGGCATCGTTCATTATGAGCTTTAACCGCAGGGCAAAACCATCGATTCGGATCTCTGCTGTCAACAGCTGATGAGACTCAAGAAATTGAGAAAAAGGGCCGGAATGGATGAATAGAAAGGGTGTGGTTTTTTATTATAATAACTCCAGACCACACACATCTTCAGGAACTCAGCAAATATTGAGAGAGCTTGGTTGCGAGGTGTTAATGCCTCCACCATACAGCCCTGACCTTGTAGCCTCGGACTTTCACTAGTTTCACTTCAGAATTCGTTAGGTAATATTAGGTTAACATCAAGAGAGTACAGTCAAAACTATTTGTCGCAGTTTTGTTCAGAAGTCCCGAAATTTCTATGACAATGGGATTATGTCACTACCTGCAAAACGGCCCGAAGTTATCGAACAAAATGGCACATATATATTTTAATCTAAATTAAATAAACTACGATAAAAAATATTTTGAATTTGAATATAAAATACAAAAAAACATATATTCCACGACCAATTATGTAATTTTTAAAACTTTATTTTACTTAAATGATTTCAGTCTAAATATATAAAATCTTATTAACATAAATATGTAAAAATTAAATTTATTGCAAAACAAAACATAGATAAAGAGTAAGAGGAATGTATATCATATAAAAAGTGTTTTGGATATTCAGTTTGTTAAAGCGTATTCCAGAAATTTAATTTAAATATCAATCTATCATCATTTCGACTTAATTTCCTTTATCTTGTCAAGGGATGCAAATCACCGCGTTCACAATCAGTGAAGACAGCGGATAAGAAAATAAAGAAGCCGCTGTCCATTTCAGTAATAAATTAATACATATAGCGATTACCGAATGTATGGTGCACATATTCGTGTAAGTAGCGTAAACTGTTATAATAAAGCATGTATTGAAGACGTATAGATACATATGTGTGTTGCCTGTAAGATTTACAATGGTGACTAAGTTTAGAAAATATACTCGTACATACAGAAATTAATCATTTTTACGTATCTGCTTATATATATCATCGAAGAAAACTCCGATTTGTTTATAAAATGTATTCATTGGTTTATATTTATAGTTTTATTATGTATAGCATACAATATTAATACGGACGTAAAAGGTGCGCTAAGTATCGTGAACGTCATTCCGCCTGTCAAGTGTAATAATTATTCTGTAAACGTTTTTCATTTTAATTCTACCATAATAATACCATAGCGTACAGGATAGGATACCTTCTCGTTTTATTAACTATTAAGAAAAACATATTTGTGACACACACATAGATGAATTTCGGGGCCCTGTATTTCTGATACTGTATCCGAATATTCCTCCAAAATTATTTAGGATGTATTATGGATTTGGGAGGTAACGGCAGATAAGTGCTTTTATGCGTTATTGATAACTGGACTAATATACTATGCACAACCGATGTCATCTGGTGGCTGCAATTGGAATTGATACTGTTTATTGTACTGAGATTGACAAACAAGTTGTATAACTCATCTGACGACTATTTTTGGATTGAAAAGGTGCCAAACAAGCAAGCAGCTCACTTGGTGGTAAGTGATTACTGCTTCCCATGGACATTCGGAACACCAGAGCAGTCACAGATGGGCTGCCGGCCTGTAAGGTGTAGGCTTTTTTTATAGGGACCAAATCGTACCGGTTTGGAAATACCGATCACGACAGATGATTCCACAGGTAAGTTGTGCGTGGTAGAAATTTTCGCGTAGAGCGCATAGTGGTGGAATGCCAAATATCGAGGTTCGATGTTCGGTATTGATCGATCGAGATTGTGTATATGTTTAAAAACAGCTGATGGTTTTAATCCGAATTATACTTCAGAACGCTCCCCATGGTAAATCATCCAGTAAATCAAACCGATCAGAAAGTATCTGGTCATAACGATTCGAGCCGCTCTTCGTGAAATGCGATCAAATGGAAGCAGTTCTCGTCTCTGGGCCGGGGCACCTCAGATTGGTACTGGGGTGCTCAGGCCCAGAGATGACAACTGTGTCCCATATGATATCCAGTAAAGCTGCACACAGTAGGCTGACTCAAAATACTGTCTTACTCTATTAAGCACGCCGAGTCTTTTAGAAGCCAATATTGCCTTGCCTTCCAAGTGACCGCGGAACTAAACGTCGCTCGATATGTCAACGCCAAGAATTCCGATAATATCTGAAGTTACAAGGGGAGTGTTTAGAAAGTTAGGATACACGACAAAGAGATTCCTTTTAGCGGTAACGGCCCAAACTTATCTTCATGTGGTTTAATTGGATTAGATTTGGTCTGCCCCAATTGTTTCATGTTTGTTGGTGTCATTCCTGCGGCCCTGGATAAGGAATCATAATGCAGCTGCATTGTATCCCCTGAGGATTAAGATGGAATGCCTCGTAAACAGTAATAAAGGTCTCCGGATCCCTACACTCACCAGTCGAAACACAGCGTTAACTCAGCAGGATCCCATATCTCTTTTTTCTTCAAAAAAGAGTAGTACAGTTATTTTATTATAACATCAATATTTATTCATTTTAGGATTTCTAACGGAGTTAACAATGATAAATACGTATTTTACTTGTATTGTAATTACATAATTGTAATAAATTACACAATAACACAGACAATACAACAAATATGAAGATAACAAAACTAAACATAAAGATAATAATGTAGTAATATTCAAAAAGTTTAGTTATTTTGGACAGTTATAAGCAGTGTTCAAAATCATATTTTTTAAGTCCTTCAATAAATCAAGGCTATTAGTTTTGTTGAAGAATTTATTATATTGATAGCCTGGTCGAGGTACATACGGGTATTTTATCTAAAAAAGTTGTCAAGGTATTCTAGTTACAACAATATTCCCTCCAATTCCAATTCCCTTTTGTGTTAACATATGGATACCGTTACAACATGAACGAAAAATACATCGAAAAGTAAAAACAAAGTACTAAAATAGAAATAAAATACGTACAATATTTAAAAACCCTGGAATCTTCTGTATAAATCGGCTAAGCAATGTTAAATAAGTAAAAGATAATACCTAGCTAACAGCAGTTTGGAATTATCCTAGGACTTAATAAATCAACCCATGCTAGACATAGGTTTTAAAATCCATACACGTTATTGTAGTACTACACTCGTAGATACATAACTACGACAGAATGAACAAAGTAAAAGGCAGTACAGAATAAAATATACAAGTATATAATTTTAATTGACTGTTTCAAGTTGTACTGTCTGTCAAATTTGACAGGTGGTTTTCATTATTGCATCTGTCAAAGTTTGGAACGTTTGCATGAGCAAATATGTATATTTTAGCAGATACAATAACTTGTTTACGATGAACTGTTATTTTCGCAATGTTTGGGGGTTATGATGACGTAAGTATGATTGCTTTATTTTGTTATGACTGCTATGAAAGCACGTGTTATACTTCAAAGTTTATAAAGAAACAGTGTGCAGAATTAAAACTATTCTAAACAGAACATAAGACATTTTGTTAGAATACAAGCAAAGGAAAAAGACTCGTAGTTATAATTTATCCGTGGGCGTATATTAAAAAATGTATGAAGTTATATGTTTTTATTTTTAATTCCATATAAATATCAATATGTACATTCAAGAAATTTTCTTTCTAGCTCCGTCAGATGGACTATATGCTCGTTTGTTACTGTCAAAGTAAAAAAAACTGTCCTGTACTAAGATTGTGGAGTAGAGATGAGTAGTGGGAGATGCTCATGTTAAGATCGGTCTCATGGTACATTTAGTTGATAGTTGAGCTCATGCTCCAGTATTCTTCCTAGAATATTATGTTCTCCTCATTGACTTTGACCATGCCAATATCTTCTGTTTGATACCAGCGGCCATCAACTGCGTAGGCAATACTATAGTGCTCTGATATCAGCGTCTACACTAGGACATTCACTCCCCCCCCCCTCCCCATTTCGTAGTCCAATGATATGCATGCTCATTAAAATCGGGGGATTATTTTATATTCAACGATTTGTTGTTTGATTCTTATATTTATTAATGATGAAGGAAAATATCACTAGGTAACAAATATTTCGAAGGCAAGTGCAGTCCGCCAATCTAGCATGGTACACTAATTTTAATTATACACTTAATATCTTATGCTTTATATATAATATTAAACTATAAACAATGTAAAAGACGATTATTAATTAGTTTGTTTCGAGCTGCAGAATGCTGCAGCTGGGATCCGGAAACCTTTATTACTGGTGACTGGGCGTTCTATCAAGGGTGATAACTTATATGCATTATGATTCCTTGTCAAGAGATGGCATGGGCCGCAGAATCACATGCCATCAGGTGAACTACGTGCTTGGTTGTTACTCTCAAGGCAATAAAAAAAATACAATTTGTATTAATTCTGATAATTTATGATATCACATTAAAATACAATAACTTTAACTGTTGGTTTGGCTCTGGTTGCACACCATAAACATTTTTTACAAATTCTACATTTCCAGTATAAGCTATTATCCTAATAAGCAACGACGTAAAAGCCGAAGTTATTTTAGTAACAACTAGTTACTAAATTACCGCTTATTTTTACAGTAAATAAAGGTATCGGATGTTGAAAAATATATAATTTTGATCCAGTCTTTATAGAATAAGGTATTTATTAAATGAACAACTCGCTATTTGAACAAATCCATAATCAGTAATAAACTCGCAAGGAATCTCTTTTTACTTACAAATATTGCAAATATATTGTATAAGGCCTTTTTTGCCAGTGGTAGAGCTACGCTGCAGTTTGTTTCTAGCTGCAGAATGAATGCATCGGCTCGACCGGAGTAAGACCACGCTCTCACAGAGTACTAGCGTAAAATAGCAGCATAGTGCTGCTGTGTTTCGTTTGCTGAGTGCAGGGATCCGGAGACCTTTATTACTGGTGACGAGGCATTCCATCTCAGTCCTCAAGGGTGGCAATTCATCTGCATTATGATTCCTTGACAAGGATGAATGTAGATGTCATGGGCCGCAGGAATTACTGACCATCAGGTGAACTGTGTGCTCGTTTGTTACTCCCAATTTAATAATAAAAAAAAAAACAAATCTATATATGTTTGTGTTATAAAGAAAACGTGTGCATTGTTTACCAACGTGTATCGTAGATAATACAATATAGTGTTATGTCCACAACGGCACTTGCGCGACGTCAGAACGAGTCAAGACCGCGGCTTTGGTCCACGCCGGAAGCGACTACTTCGCTATGAATAATGCTCGCTCTTCCGTTGAATGTAACATGCCTATAGAGCAGTATATATAATGGGAGGCTGGGAATTATAATACATTTCGTTAGCTGAAATTGCGCAAGGGCGATCCTAAAGGACGTACTGTGTTAACCAAAATATAAGAAGTATCTCTTAAATTGTGTCTCATTCATTGTGATTCTTTTCAGTTTTAAACAATCTAAAACAGTTTTAAATTAAATTATCATTTTAATAGTTACTGTATCTGCAACTGATTCTGTTCATCAGTTATAACAATAAAACAATATATAAAATAAGCTATTATATTCACTTTCTAACTTACTTGGGGTATAGTTATAAATATTATATGAAATTGATCGTAAATAAGGATCAGTTTTCTTTAAATTAATGCACATATACCGAAAATATGTGTATTGTACAATGTATATATCTCATTGTTAAAGACCAATTATTGTGTTTAATCGTAATTTTAAATTACAGCAACTTTACAAATGTCAACAAGGGACAGTTTCATTTTAATTGCTATATATCGTTCACGGTTTCGCAATATTGTAATGAAACGCGTTGTTCCCGTTTATTTGATGACCGAAGGACAATAAAATATAATTGTCCACATAGATGATAATCACACTAGTGTCTGAAAATTATAATGACATAATACCATTTGCGAACTAAAAACACAAAATTAACCAACCGTTTAATAAAAAAGTAATTGTATACAAATTGTATAAAAAAAAGGCTTGGATATAAGTTGAATTACGGTGGAAAGTGTTTAGCTAAATATTTTTCGACCAAGCCGTTCTACCAACCACCTAGAAATAAGTTGCACTTCTACCACTTAACACCACTGTGTTTTGTTTCTATTCTATCAGTTGTTTTTTATCAAATCATTTGTAGAATCTAAAAATTCAGCACGGAAAATTACTGAACGGTCGACTGTATTAGCAAAATTATATTAATAAAAAATAGAAGTAGTAATAAGTAAGAAGAAATAAAATGATGACGGGAAAGATTAATAAATTATATGTAATTATATGTAATTAATCAACAATTTTAGTTGTTGAAAGTAGTAATCCGAAATTGATCTTTACACAGTCAGTGTAGACCACCAAGAAATCAGAAATATTACGTAAGATCTTTTACTAACCAAACTACTGAAAATACACAAGGGGTCGACCGATATTAACGGAACACAAGTTTGTCCCCCGTAGTGTTGCAATGAACTCAACATTCTTGTGCGCAAATGAAGATATCTATCGCAATCTCGAAGTTCTAATGTCGTCCACAGCTCTTGTTTAAATACCATCATATACCAAGATTGGTGCTTTTCCTTGAAGCCGGTTGTAATGTAGATCATGCGATGTTTCCGTTTGCCTGTCAATGTTTCTAAGTAAGGTGCTTTCAAAATATGGTAAAGAACTACAATAATTTTGCAAGCCTAATCAAACGAAGTAAAACTATTTTGTTTGTACAAATGTTTTAAAACAAATCAATGTAATAAATCAAAGCGGTGACGAAATTAAATGTAATTTCAAGTTAGACTACGTTTTTTTCGCAACTCCATCCGAATTAAGTCAATAGTATTTAAATAGTTAGTGCACTAACATAACAATTCTACAATGATAATAATATACTGTTAATATTTATCTCCCCACACACAACTTTGTTAATATTTGCAATATTTACAATTTCATCATATGTAAAATAAGAGAATTAGAACTACTTTGTTTATCCAGATGGAAACTTTAATTAATTGTATAAAATATCCAAATAAGATACAGGGATATCAGATAAGACATTAACAAATATGCATGGACCATAACCGCAAATCGAAATAACATGGCATAAAGAAATATGAAGTGGCAAATGTAAACGATAAAAGGACATTAAGAATTTACATTAAAGGCTTTAGCAACTCATTACAGCGACATTCCAATTAAAGATAACACATTCTTAATGCTAAATAAAACCTTTATTAAATTCGTATTAGATATATACATATGTATCCATTTATACACGGCATTTTATGGTCATTAGTGTATTTACAATGAAAGTAAAAAATATCTGAAATTCAAACTTTGTTATCGCAGTGAATATAATATCTTCGAATCTATGAGTTGTTTTAATCTTAGAATTTTTTTTAAGCCTTTGTTGAAAGTGCCTGTGTATTTATAACTCATTAAACGACTGTTACGTTGTGGTAGCTTAGATATACAGAAAAATATTTAAGTCTAAATGTAATTATTTATTAAAATATTACTAGTTTATTAGTCCTTATACAGCGAATAATTCAAGATTAAATTAGTGCATTAATATAATATCGTTAATAGTCGTCTTCAGACCGATAGGGGTGCCGCAGTAAAAATATTCCTCGCTGTCTCAGGCCAATTGAAATGCACGTTACAAATTATTTTTTTAGGAAAAGAAAGAAATCGCATGGTTCTAGCGAACTTTGAAGAAGGTGGCTGAATATTAGGATCTTCGTGGAACTCTTGGTTTAGTTTCGTTTAGTGGTGAAGCATTATCATGTTGAAGAAAAATCCCTCATAAATCTGTTTTAGGATGTTATATACTTGTAGTTAGATGACCTTATCTAACTACAAGTATATAACATCCTAAAACAGATCATCATCCAAATATGGAATTAATTGGTAGCAACCACTATTGTATTGTATATTATTCTGTATGTATATTTTATTTACCCTGCCGGCCAAAAGTTTAAGACCGCACATAAACAATATAATTAAAACATCCATCAATTGTAATAAATCCCATACGATAAATAAAAGAAATGCACATCTGCATATTGATAGTATTGAATCTTTCAAGAAGTCATTCTTTTGTTTACTTTCAAGTTATTGGACAATAAACATCTATTGTTTTCAAACACCGACAAACGCTGCTGTAGAGCCAGGTGGTAGAGTCGTAATAATATTTTTATAATGTCCTCATTACTAATTAATTTGCTTTTTGGTCAATAATTAGGATTATTTAGCTCCTGAAAACACATGTTTCTCACTTATTATTACCCGAGTTTACTTGTTTGTTCACAAACAATCTCAATAAGTCTAAAGTCTTGTGTTTTATACAGAGAAGACGTCATAACATGGGAAAAGCTTGAGAAATTAGCAGTGAAGTGCGTTCTGCCATTGTTGTTTTTACATAATGAAGGCAAATCCAAACGTGAGATTGCTTCACAACTGAAGTTATCGAAGACTTGTGTTCATGGCACAATAACTCAATACAGGGAGACAGACAGTTTTCAAGATCGTCCACGCTCGGGAAGGCCGAGAGATACCACGTCTAGTAAAGATAATTTCATTGTTATTACCAGAAATCCTCGTTGCAGTAAACAAAACCTGAGTTAAATCTTTATCATTGACTACAGTAAAACGGCGACTGAGAGATGCGAAGTTGTATGGTCGCGTTGCCGTCCGAAAACCTCTGCTAAGGCCGTAAAATAAGAAAAACGGATGCAGTCGGTTCAAAAAGTAGAATTTCGTTTTACATTCGACGCAGTGCCCAATAAAAGATGATGTCAGATTGTGTAGTCCCAACAATCAAGCATGGTGGCTCAATTATGGTCTGGGGTTGCTTCTCTAGCCAAGGAACTGGCGATTTGATTAAAATTGAAGGAATTGTGAAAAAGGAACAGTACAAAACATATTAGAACAAAATGCCATTTCTTCCGGGTTGCGATTAATTGGAGATGGACTCATTTTCCAACAAGATAATGATAAAGAGAAAGAGGCACAAGGGGTGTTAAAAACATGGTTTGGCCTCCTCAGAGCCCGGATCTCAATCCCATTGAACTTTTGTGGGAAGAGCTTGACAGGAACTTCCGTAATCGTGGCCCATACTCGCGAGAATAAATTTGGAATGCTTTATGCAAAATTTGGAACAATATATCACAAGACACCATTAACAAATTGATTGCCCGTATATATGCCGAGACGTGTGAAAAAGTCATAAAATGTAAAGGAGCATTTTTGATGAAAAATCAGTTTATCTAACTATAGCCATTTTTGCATGGACTGTTACACTTTCTTTACGCTTTTAAAGTATATATAATGTTTGTCAATCATTGTTGTATTAGATGATTAAACAGGTTAATTAAAGATATTTATATTTTATTGGAGTTTTACTTTATTTTCCTACTTTAATTAAGGTGGTCTTAAACTTTTGGCCTGTAGTTTATATATATACATTGTTACATTTTTTTATAAATATTAATATCTCTATATGTATGTGTTATATTAGTTATTTTTAGTCTTTTCTTTTTATTAATTAGTTTATTGCTTCACCTATCAGAATATCTCACCACACCTTGGGAACACTGGCAGACAATGCCATTGGCATCAAGTCTGCCCTGTGTGAACCTTTACCCTGTTAAGGTTAATGCAATAAAGAGTAAATAAATAAAAAAATAAATATATGTTCAGAACATCAAATAGTAAAAACACTTTACTGGTCGCTGGGTATTTACAATTTTTAGTAGTAGTTTTTTTTTTTATAATACAAGAGGTGAAAACGAGCACACAGTTCACCTGATGGTCAGTGATTGACAGATCGGTGCCATTCTCTTCATCAACCCTCGTTACCTGTAATTGAGTCCTCAACATTCACAGTGTGTATCTCAACAGTCCCTACATTCACCATAAGAAGTATAGAAATACGCAGAAATTTGATGACCCATTCATATTGTAGCTACAAATTAGCCGCAGAGTGACCACTGTATCTTAAGGAATTGTTGCAAATTAGCCCCACTCAGAACAACGTTCCACCACTCTGTGGTCACGTTTGATCTTACTAGGAGGTTCCTCTTCTGGTAACATCAAATTTAGTGTTTCATACTGATAAACCCAATTCTCACCTCTAATAATAACATGATATGTATTCTACACTCCATTCCTGATATTGGCAACACGCCGACGTTGAGCTATTGAGCTGAGCAAAAGCAAGAAGAAGCCTACATGAATTTTACTTCCTAACTAGTAGACGGAGATAATGTAGAATTTCATTTCTCGACAAGGAAATCTTCAAAATTTCTACAGTAATTATACGTAATTCTTAGCTTCGTTTTTAGTATCTTTGACGGTATTGATGTATCTTCCCTTATTCAAATCACGTGACAGGAGTTTGTCAACATCTTTCAAGAAAAATCATTCTCCTTCAAATTGAGAAATTCACCATAAAATTGTGACTCGGTCCCCAATGCTAATAATCCATTTCGAAACTCAGTTCCATTAAAAATTACAAAACTTTTCTAGTGAACGAAGAACCTAGTTTCTTAGTTAAGAATATATTCATGTCCTGCTCTTTTGGTTTGTGCGTTTCCAACGTAAAACAGAGAAAAATAAAAAGTTTGGGAGATCATAAAGCTAAATCCAGATGTTTCTCGTTAGTACTTTGTATTTTATTTGATAAACATATCTTGAACGTCATATTAGAATTACGAGTCGGGCGTTCGTAATAAACCTTTGGAATTCTGTTTATTTTAGTTAACACTGATCCTGTGTTTAAAAATGTTGCTCACAGAATTGCTTAAACGTTTTAAATTAATTATCGGTCGCTTATCTGGGGACATTGCGCGGTAAAGGCAAAGATGTCATATATATTGCGAACACTGCTAGGCGCAAATCGTGAATTAAATTCTACCTATATGGTCGGACTGTTAAAACCCGTTATTAATATTCTATCTCGATTATGTAACACACGGCTACTAAGGTTGTCGCACTTTAACATAAGGCACGAAATCTGGTTTTAGATGTTAATTTAAAATGTACATGATTAATTATACTATGTGTATAATAATATAATATGTATGCGTATAAATATATATATATATATATATATATATATTTAAGTATTGCTCAGAAAATATATGAGCATTATTGTTCTCTATGATTAGATGAAAAAGGACATAAAATTATTTACCATTAATTTAGAAATTATAATAAAAAAATTGAATATTTGTTATTCTCATACTTCTTCTAATCTTCAAATATTAGAATTGGTTTAGTTTTGTTGTTAAAACAAGCTTCAGTCTTTTTATTACAACTTCAGTACAAAACTCCTATTTCGATTTTGAATATAAATTAATAGAAGCGGACGCAGTGATCACTTTATCTGTGTGCTTATTTGTCATAACTACATTCATAAAAATAACCAATTTTATTATCATAATAACTCAAAAGCTTTTAGGGCCAAATAAATTCTAAATTCTATACGAACAAAGTCGTGAACACAGCAAGTAAATAAAATAGTAATGATACTGGAACTTTACTATGTTTATCTTAACATGTTCTTGCCATTTTACATTTTGCAATTACATACATGATAAATAATAAAACGTGTTTAGTAACTATGAACAAAAATTATTCCAATATAAGTGACTGTTATGGCATTAAAAAAGCTGAAAAAAAGGACAAAATTGTTTCATTTAAAAAAGATTTTTCGCAGGTTTAGGGGCTCAGTTCGGGGTAGGACCACACCCTCACAGGATACCAGCGTAAGATAGTAGGATAATGCTGCTGTGTTTCGTTTTGAGTGTAGAGCTCCGGAGACCTTTATTACTGGTGACGACGCATTCCATCGCAGTCTTCAATGGTAAAAATGCATCTGCATTATGATTCCTTGTCAAGGATGAATGTAGATATCACTTGCCATCAGGTGAACTGTATGCTCGTTTGCAACTCACAATGTAGTAAAAAAAAAAGCTATAAAAGTCGGTAGACTTAATAACATTTTTTAAAAGTTTTTTTACCGGGTTTTTACTCATTCTACATGTACGAATGCAATTCACAGAATTCGTATCAGTCTTATCATTAAATAACGTCTGTTCGTATCCTTGAATTCGGTTAACGCGACAGTTTTTCGATAATTAACTGACAAATTTGAAATGGAAAAAACTTACTTATTGAGAGCATAATCGGAATTTTAATTGCTTGATATTGCCGCGTAATTGAATAACAATATAAAACAGCGACATCTTTGTGCCATACATATTGCGAATACACGCATTAACTGATATGGGCTTCCGTTGTAACGCTAAGTTCAATTAACGTATGAACCTTTTAATTAAGCTGCATTATTTTCAAGTACATTTAACGCTCATAATTTATTTCTTAGAAACGAACAGTATTAATGACTGCCAGTAAAGCGAGTGTGAATTTTTAAATAAATAATTTATTTTACATGTAGCAATTATACATTCGAATCGACATATATAGATATATATTTTAATTCGCAATCGACTTGCGGGTAAGTTTCTCGGAATAGAATTATCTGTATACCTTGAGCTATAAACAAAAGAATTTCTTTAGTTTCTATGCATAACACGTGACTAACTTGTTTACAGAAATTATCTCAATAATGACTAACAAACAGTTCGATTAATTTTAATAGTGGAATGAAAACAAGGGCGTTTTTCTAAAAGTTCTATGCCGTCTAGAAAGAATGATGGAATGGTTTTGTTTACTTTTACGTAGCGGTCATTACTGGTTGCTAGTGGATTGCCTCACCGATTATTTATTGTACGCGCACTGTAATATCTCTGGTAGTAAGTAGACAGTAGCTGTTGTTTATATCTCAGGAAAGACATTACGAAATCGCTATCCAAATATTCAAATTTTAAAAATCTTTTTCAATATTTTACCGTTTTTAAGAAAATATATAGAATACTTTCCGTTTACAGAATAGAAACTCAAGTTAGAAATTCAGATTTCTTTTTTTCAAGATTTTGTTGAGTTGATTTTTTTTAAATCAAATTATTTCTCTACATTGTAACAAAAAAGAAAAGCAATACTTGCTTATTAAGTCCTAAAATGATTTCTGTTGACTTTAATTGACAAAACTCAGGCAATAACAAGACAGAGAAATTTATATTTATTAAATAAACCTACAAATTTGTATGTATGTACATATAGTCAAACTTCCTATGAGAACACTGAATGAACATCTAATAATAAAATTCTACTAGCTAGATAATTACTTCACATAGTCTACAAAGCCTAAAATAGTAGCTTTCACTTCATTTAATTTCAGTTGGCTCATCACGTCAATAAATTTTGGCGCCAGTACCCGTTTGTATTCGGTAATGAGTAAACGGACTCAAAAGTTGAACATGCGGGTAATTCGAATCTTTAAATTTCCAACGCACGTAGGTCTCGTAAACATATCTCACCAGGTCGTTAATTAAGAAAGAAACCATGAAAGATTTCTCAAATCAACAGACTTGATAATATCGAGGTATGTTCTTGAGAAAATTAGCATATCGTTAAAACTCGAATCTTTTACAATCAGCTTACACGCAATTAGAGGGTATTAAATAACTCCTTGTGGAGAATGTATACTTTGTTTTTATAGCTTTATTAAATATTAAAACCTTTCTGTTCTTTATTAAAACAGCATATAGAAAATAATTGGAACTTGCCTCAAAAATACGGGCAAAAAACGTCAATTTTTTTTATTAAAATACTTATTATCCGCTTTCATATATCGCGTGTGTTTTATAATTAATGCATGTGTGTTTTATTTCATATATATGACTGAATATATAATACTGAAACAAATTTTGAATATAGAAATGGTTTGCTGTGAAAATACTGTAATTTCAAAAGGACAGGCTATAAAGGTACACAGATATAAACATTAGTTCTAACTGATTAGTCGTGTGTGAAATAAGTAAAAAGTAATTAACATTGATACAAAACATAATAGGTATAAAGAGCGTAATAGTTCGGTATTACGTACGTATCCTGTAATACGTACACAATGGCCAATTCGGACAACGAGATCTCACATTGCCATCTTTGGATCTTACACATCTGCACTCCGCATGTTGATTTTCCACCTTATCGAGTTTATTTTTTTAATGCATACTTTCACGATCGGATACATCGATTGCAATTATACTCCATCCTTTGTTAGTTACCAGTTATCAAAAAAAAATTAAGGCACAAACGTAAGCTTTCAAAGTAAATATTTTTACTAAGCTATATATTAAAGTTCGACATTTGGTCTGTGCGAATAAAGAATCTGTTTCCGGCACCATTGTAAGAATGACCAAGATGAAATAAACTAATCGTTGAGTTGGTTCTGAATGGAATAACATTTGTCACGTATGATTTCCATATTTCGGAGTTCAAGACTGTAGAGCATCATGTTCATATCTTTTTGTGTTATACTTTTGTCTTAGCAGGATAATAGTGAAAAAAATATATTTCTATTACGTTGCGTTACGGAATGTTTAAAAATTTAATGATTTTATGAATAGTAATACTGCTCGGACAAGACTATTTAATGGCAACTTTAGAGTTCATAGATGCAGAAATAATTTACGCGTATTTAACTGGCGGTGTTTAAACAATAATTTTACAAATTTCATTATATTAAAGCATTTTTCTGGAATATTTCAAGTGTAAAGTTTTTAACCTATAATCGTCCAAACCGAAACCATAATCATTGCGTGACATCACATCAAAATGTTAAACTTAAAGTCTAAAATATATGAAACTCACATCTGAAATTTATAAACAAGTAACACTAATTAAAAGTAAACAATAATTAAAATTATATACCATTGGGATACTGGCATTATTATGTAATATATAGTATATAAATTTATGAAGATATATTTTTTCAATTTTTTTTTATTTATTTAATTATTCTCAACTAATATTAAGTGTTGTGATAGTATTTACGGAATAGACATTATAGATATGTTTGTTTTTTATAGATGACATTCCTTAAAAATGTCAATGTAAATATTTTATAACTTATACAGTATTAATAGAAAGGAATCATGAAAGCGGTGAATAAAAATAGTTACTTAAGTGTACCAAGTGCAAAGGTTAATAATAAACATTTAGAGATCATCTTTGATCTCGTTATATCTTTGTTCACATATGTTTGAATGGTAGACACAACAATATAAACCAGAAAATATATTTTAGATAAGCAATGAATTAAAATTTGAGACAAAATATTATATAACATACATAATGATATACTTAGGTATTCTTTACTATTTATTATTTTATATAATAGAATAGGCGGCAAACGAGTAAGAGTGGTAGTTTGGCTAAAATTCTCATTTAAGATAACAATAACTTTACCTGTTGAGAGCCTTATCAACCAAATAATTAATTATTGATCGTAATATGTTTATAATAATTTATTCATTTCACTTAGCAAATAATTCAAATTAAAATTTTGTGGCCACCTTTGTCTTCGTGATATCTTTGTGTTATTGTATACTCGTATATATTTTAATGATAGACATAACAACATCGACCTGAAAACATTGAGATGAGCAATGAATTAAAGTTTTTTTAAGACACGATGTTACATAACACATTCAACACACATTTTAGTAAAAATTCTGATTTTAGATAACTATTAAATAAGAATATAATAAAAAATATATTGTCATTCAAGGACCTAACCTCACAATCGATAAATTTTTATATGTTATTATTTACTTTTATTATGTTTATTAAAGCATATAATTATTTTTTTCACATCACTTTGAATAACTTACAAGGAGATTTATATCTAACCGCGATGTTTGCTCGAATACACATCTTAGAAACTCTTTACTATAGAACTAACAAAGTTATGTATACCAAAAACGTATGATTATCGATACTTTAACGATTATCGGTTGTTTTTTAACAAAGCTATCTTCTCTCATTCGTGTCTGCTTGCAGTAAATTATTGACATGCCTACGAAGACAAGAGATAAATGCTTAAATGAGACGCATGGGACACGTGACAGCTGTCAATGTAACATGGGCACTTTATAGTCGACAGTACGATAATCATGCAAATGTCAAAGAAATTTCCGACTCTAGACCGTAAACCTACTCGTAATATCGGTATGGCCTCTATATCGTTAAAGTATGTTATTGGAATTTCAGGCACGATTTAAAGATACATACATGTGTCATATTATGACGATATTAGTGACCTTCTGCTCATTTTTGACCACAACGATATCTTCTGGTCATTATCAGATAACATTAACTGCTTACGGCACTACAGTATATCTTGATATGCCATAAGCATTTCTGCAAACACAGAGGCATTACCTCATCTCCTTTTCATAATATAATATAATGCATGTGCAATAAGATGGAAGGATGGTTCAGCTCTGCATCTGTGAATGAAACTGGACAACACGGGGATGGGAATCGAACAACGTAGCAGCTAGGTACTCTTGCTACTATGCTACGCTTCTGTTTTATTATAAATATTTTGTTCTTAAGTCGATTTATTATACATTTACATACAATAAGTTATAGTGGTAGAGCTACGCTGCAGTTTATTACTAGCTGCAGAACGGGTCAGCTCGACCGGGTAAGGACCCTCACAAACACCAGCGTGAAATAACATCAGGTAAACTGTGCGGTCGTTTGTTACTATCAATGTAATAAAAAAGAATTAAACACAGATTGCCTCGATCGTTAAACACAGCAAGGTAAACTGTACGACAGAGTTGACATATAACACGCGATTACCATTTGGCCGTATGTACAATATAGCCTAATATATTTTTTTATTGATCAGGGCATTAAAAATATATTCTTACAACTAACCACATGTATTAAAATATTTCCAGTTAAATCAGATTACGAATAACTTATTGAACCTTTAGATCATTATAGAAAATCTTTTTATTTACGAGAGCAAAACATACACGATCACCTGACAGGAATTCAATGGATTTGTGTCAATGTGCACGTACCACGTGCATAGCGGTGAAAGAAGACATTGTGAGGAATGCATGTCTAAAAAAAACACGCGAAGTCCGGCAATATATAGTTGAGATGCGTGGCGCACTATACTGCACACCCATTGCGGAACATAAGCATAAGAGGGTAAAATATATAGACTGTGGCTTTACTTTTAACTCGTTGTGTTTAGACAAACAATTACGCCGGAATGGATTAGATGACCAGACTACACAACATAAATAGTATTTATCACGCAAAGTCGCAGGAATAAGCTAATAAAAATTGAGTGTCATTAAGATAATCCGGATAAACCGGAAACACGCACGTGTCGACCTATACAACATTTTAAAATCAACACCATCGTAGCAATTTAAGGCCAACCTTTTGATCGTCATTTAAGATTAACACGTCTATTACAAAACAAACAAGGAAAATCACGAAAAATCGTGAGGAAATAGAAATCCTTGGTAAACTTAAATTCAAGGTCTGTTATAGGGCCACTATATTCAAAAGCATCCTAATCTCTTTAGTAACTTTTATATTAGAACGCTTATGGCATTCGAGTGAGATAAAGCGACGATAAGGACAATCGTAAAGGTTATCCGTTCTCCTTGAACCGTCACTTTTGACTGTTTTTTTTAAATCGCTAACACATGCTAATTTAATGCCCCCGAAGTTATCTGGATCTGTCTACTTACGATGTAACAAACGGTACAGTTAAGCGCATCAGCTAAAGGTGTGTACACACGCTACAAATAATTATATGCTTAACATTTTTTTTTTAATTTTTATGGTTTTATTATTTAACAAAAGATTGGTATAACTTAGGAGATTCTTTCACCATTCAGTAATCACAATATCATATACGTTAAGTCGTTAACTGAATTTTTTCAACTTTTGTAACTTACAACTTATCCAATTCACTTATTAACGAAAGTGACACAAACATTTTCCATTTTAAATAACTTAAGTTAACATGAGTAACAGAGACGTTTTTAGAAGAATTGAGTCAATAAGAATTATAGGAATGACAAAAAAAAAAAAATAGTCTCATAATATCGTTAGTGTTGCGAATAACCATTCCTATTTTCTAACGTACAGTTAAACAACACGTATAGTAGGAGACAAGTTGCAGCTAGCTTTATCTGTCTGCAAAATGTAACGATCGCTTCGAACGGGAATACATCTTGCCATCACGTCTATACCATTTGTATGGTGTATGTATGTTATGTTTTGTATGGTGGCTGTAGGGATCCGACTATCCAATTACAAGTAACGAGGCATTCATTATTAGTCCGGCAGCGGGCAGACACTGGAGAAGAAGAGCTGAAGACCGACCTCAGTGGCGTGACATGGAAGAGGCCAGCAGTGGACTGATACAGGCTGATGATGTGAAAATACTTAATATTTAAGTTTTAATGTTTAAATTTTTCGACACTCGTGTATATTTTTAAGACGTGGTGTTCATGTTAAATAAGATTAGAACTACTCTTACAAAATAAACGTAATTTATTTTGTAAGAGTATAGTCTTGTTAACGTAAATCATAATCAGTTTTTGAGCTCCTCACAGTAATGCGCTTACAACTATATTTAGTTAAGTGTAAAAAAACAATTATTGCACGTGGCAAGTAACGAAACAAATGCGATAACAGCAAAAATGAAAGGGTATAAGCCCAACGATCCTTCCCGCATGCCACTGTACCGCATACTAATTGCCATGTTAAAATTCACCCCGTCATTGCGCCATTACGAACCATTTTGAGGCAATCGCGGTTAAAATAACACATACAACGAATACTGATTTGAATTAAATTATTTTTTTGCAATAAAAATATTCTCTTCTCTGTATCTTACATACAGAATGCTGTGGAATTTTATGTAAAATTCAATGTAAGCTCAGGTATCACTTTAAGCGTGATTATTAAGTTTATTATATTGTCATAACAATTATTTCTTAACTAAGTATCAATGGTATCCATTTTATACGTATGTAAAAAATGTGTTTGTTCATTATGTTTTTCTATTTCGAAGAAAACTTCAGTAGGTATGGTCTCATACAAAATTTAATTATAATCTGTTGCAGAACTTGGTATTGTAATATTACTTTTATGGAGAAGAGACATGCAGCAGCTAGTTTCTGCAGACTGTTTCTGAGACACCGACAACGTCCACGTAGGATACCAAGCTTGAAATAATTGCACAACGCTGCTATATTCGGTAGGATAAGTTTCTATACAAAACACAGGGTCCACGAAATCTAGGGATCCAAATGCAGATAATGGGTGGACAGCGCATGTGCATCCTGAATCTTGGATGATGAGAATCATGGGTCGCATACTCATGGATCAACATCATCAGTCGAATTGTGCCCGTTTGACCCCAAACAATAGAAAAACATTGACAATGGAATTTATTAGCGAGTAATATTATCTATTAATACTAAATAGTATGTATTAAAAAAAATCTTTCATGCATTCAATTACTTATTGAACTGACTTCCTTAAAGTCGACGCATGAAATCTTTAAGACATATCTGTGTGTTTGTTGTATGTTTAATTTTAAGAATATTATAAAATACTAGATAATTACTACGGCGACCAACAAAACAATGGGTTCCACACCAAATTAACACTAAGATTTTTTTCTGTCTATCCTCTCTACCTACCCTCTATCTCCATATCTGTTCTGTTTAGGATTTTACAACATCGAATGGAAATGGAATACACGGTGGCGGCACTTGCAATCAAGGGGTATGTGTGTGTGACGGCAGAATCGATATATCGGCGGGAAGCCTGCTTCAGGTACTGAGCCTATGGTCGGCAGCTCAAGATCTATGTGTACATTTTCATTACGCTAGAACCATGGTGCACCGGTGGCCTACGACCTACGGCGAACGCTGCTCGATCCGTACGCGGTTGATATGCGGACCGAAGGTGATTCGATATTTAATGTGATGCCTAAGTATTCCAGGTGTTCGGGAAGGTGCCTTTGGACATAGCCGCGTTGTAGATTATCACCAATAGGTGTAAAATAGATATGGGTAGGAGTGAGGCTGGCAGGGCCGGGGGACCTTGCTTGGTCGCAGGTTTTTAATTCAACTTCGGTGCATGTAAAATGAGTAACGAAAGCGCGAGGTGGTCCTTAAACCTCCGATCGACCTCGCTATCAACCATTGCAAGGCCCAGAGTCACTCAGCGAGCTATAGAGCGGGTTTCTCTACGTTATAAAATACGCAACGTAAACATCCGCAGTAGATCGAGGGTGACCGACATAACTCAAAGATCAGAGGGCTGAAGTGGCGATGTGTTGACCATATAGATCGTAGAACCGATCACTGATGGGAAAGAAAGGTTCCTGAGTGGCAACTTAGGACTGGCAGTCTAGGATGATCTCCCATTAGATGCCTCCCGACCTATGCAAGTGCTGAAACGATGATGTGGAATGGTAGCTATCCATGGGCCTATATTTAGCAGTGGACTAGATAGGATAGATAGTGACGATTGTACACATATATTATATATTAAGCCATGATCTGCAGTCTTACATCAAAAATGGAAATGTGTTCTGTAATATAATATTGGAGCCAAAAAAAAGTCTTAGATATTTGCCATAGTTTCTTTTGTCGTTTCCACGATCAAAACTGCCGGTCTTAGGTGGTTGATAACTTTTACCCTTTTAGGGCAAAATATAGATAACAATAGGAATAAACACATTATACCTTTAACTATACTTTCATATTTAACCTTTTTTACTTGTATAAAAGGTACAACTTAAATCTTTTCCTGCTAAGTAAATCCTATTATTGGGGTTTCGAATTATATTAAGAAATATAAATCATTTTATACAATTACTAGAAACACATTACTTTACTGTAGAGAATTATGCAACGGAACTGTCTAATTATCTTATTCTAAAAATACTACAGAACATTTTTACTACTGTGATAAAACAGATTTAATGCGTAAAATGTTTTAAGATACATTGGCTTTATAATATTTATTCAAGTCTTTTATTCTCATACTGCGGAAACATGATAAAAATCGGCGGTATTTTTAAATTACTAAGTAATTAAATGGTAGCTATTTTTAACTGCAGGAAAAAATTTAAATTATGTCAATAGAGACAATGGTTACGGAATGATAAAAATTATTATATGATAAAATATTGCATCGCTATTGCAGGACTGCTTTTAAATACGCAGGACTGTAATAAAACACAAAGAAACTAAAATATACTCATTATATAACGATTCAATGTTTTTTTTAATAAAATACTAAGACACATTAAAAGTAAATAAATAAATTCACACGACATCGTGTTATAATGTGTTTAAGAATAGGTCGGCTCAAGATCAAACCAAAGATGGCCGTAACGGAATATAAGCACAATCGGACAACACGTACATAATCAGGTGAGCGATAGGAACCGAAGAGAGGAGTTCCTATAACATCCAAAGATTACACTGCAATTCCCGGGTCTTCAGATATGAGACCTGTAACCTTTAAATAGAGAACAAATGCTTTACTGGTATTATCATGGCTTTGCGGTCACTAGCCACATATAATCATGGCTTTGCGTTTTATATTATAATATATAGATGTAATTTAATCTTATTAATTGAACAAACCTATTTCATTCTGTCATTAACAGTATTGCGACGTAAGTTTAAATTCAGTCTTAAAAACCATATTTAATAATGATAAATAAACAAATATAGCCTAATACCATATGACTCTTCAATTATTATTTATCTTTCTTTAAATATTATTTATATGGTTACAATAATAATTGATAACAATAAAGAATAAAGTAACTAGTGGAAAATGTCCATTGTATCGTATTTCTTGTATTATGTCGCCGTTTGCTTTATCCCAAATAAAGAAAGTTATGGGAAAAAATATTCAATCCATTTTTACTACCTACAGCATTGTAAGTGGGTAAACACATAAAAATAATCATAAAATATAAATGTTACTATTAAACCCACTAACAATTATTAAAACTTACTAAAAATAAATCTGTGTTACTTTGTGTGCAAGTGCTTTGGACACGCTCTCGCGGAAAAGGGTAACGGTTCAAGCCGAGGCTGCCTCTCGGGAGCCCTTGCGCTGGTTACCCACTAATAGAGGTCTCGACTGAGCGGTATAAGCGCTCGGTCACCTCTCAACCCGGTGAAACTGTAAAAGCCCTCGGGATAACAGCGGCCATCAGCCCGAAAAAAAAATGCTTTGGACTTCCGAAAACCTTTTTATTTAGCCATAAATGAAAGAACCGGTTGTCAAAAAAATTTAAAGGTATTAATTAATCTTTACAGAGTGGTTTACATTTTTAAATATTTAATAATGGTCAAAGTAACCTTTGTTCCTGTTTGGTATTTTGTGCGAATTTTATAATTCACTCAGCATTATTAAATTCGCTCTAGTAGAACAAGTAAATTAAATTAGGAAATAGATTTCGACTGCATTTCAGACTGGTCGTTCCAACATTAACCGTTTTCGAATATCTGTATTTATTTATAAACAAGGTAAAATAAATTAACTTTAACATTTAGTGTGACAATTGTGATTTCAATGATTTAAATGTGTTTGTATAAATAATAAAGGTTTTTTTTGCGATCGACAAGGTTTGTAATGATGAGCCATGATCTTACGGGTGCAAATTTAAAAAGTAAATTTCAAATTTGGCAGTCACGAGTATCCAATATAACGTATGACCTCTTTTGTTCGCTTTTAATTTATTGTCTGTATGATAGATAACCTAAATGTTATTCTGAATAAATAGAGCGTCAATTGTAAATCATTTATTTGCAGACATCTTTAGATATTTGTAAGGTCTACATATTTGTAAAAGTATAAGATGGAGTGTAAAAAGGACCCAGCATTTTTTTTTACATTGTGTTTTCGATTTAGCTAATTACGTAAGTTCCAAATACCCTCATTGGCCCTTGAATCGAATGCATCAAGAATTCATTTTACATTTCCGAGAATCGCATTAAATGAACTGAGCTGAATAAGTGCGGTTTCGTACGTTTGATGATATACTAAACAAAAAAAAATTAAATGGGAATGCTTTTCTTATGCAACAATAAGCAGGTGCACATTACTTGTATGGAGGCGAGATAAGTCTGAAGAGTATAATAAGAATATGATAAATTACGAAATTTGTATTTTTTCACGATAAAATCTCGATAAATTGTCATTGTCTGTCTTGTTCTATTTATTTGAAATTGAAACAAGAACTAGCTTAAACGTTGCGATATGACTTATCAATACACACTCTTCGAGTCTATCAATGAAGTACAATTGTGTCGATGGTATCGGCGTGTAATTAATTAGCGTGCTCTAATTGATAGGAAGCTAGGTACTCACGTTTCACTCTTGTCGTAGACTGGGAACGTTTGGTGTGTCAAGTCCTGAAGCGACGAACTCGTCTGCGGCTCTGCAGAGATACCTTGCGCTCTCTGCTTCCTTGGAGCTCTTGATCCTCTAGCATACTGCTGGTACGGGAAAACGCTCTGCAACTTGTCCAATTGTGACCGCAACTCTAACATCTCCTGATCACGCTGCTTCAGCAACGCCTCCAATTCCCGAATCCTCTCCATTAAGGGCTGCATGTCGCTCGCCACTGTTGCACTAGCAACACAATTCTCCGAGTCGGAATTCATCGCGCTCGGGAGTACCCATTGTTCCGTTTACCTCTGCTTCTCTGTACGTTTCGTCTAAGGCACGTCTATCGCCGTTGACAGTAGGCGCCACGGTAAGCGCTCCTACACCTGTATTTACTACGGCCCTCGGCTCATCGTCACCAGCGGTCCGCTGTGACGATCCAAAGCAGAGGGTGTCGAAGCACACGCGCATTCACTCGGCTACAGAACACTGCACCGAAACACTAGGGATTCGCGCGGGTTTTAGTTGGGAGTCAAGGTGCGTTGTGTCTTTCACTGGCACTATAGTTAGCTTATAACGGACCGTGAGCACAGTTTAGTGGGGAAGCGCAGGATGTGTGTGGGTCGTGTGCGGCGGAGTCGTGCGGCGCGATCGCGGACGGCCGGAGTAGTGGTGATACGGCCGCCTGCTTCACCGGCACGCCGTCAGCCCCCGCGTACCTCGGCGGCGCCCTGTAACGTTACGTCTTCTTATTTAACGCTATTTACACAATTTATCATTTCAAACATCATCGACATAAAAGAGAACTGTTGAATTATTCTAACGCGACGATAACAGTCGCACGTCATATAGACGAATGTACGGTCGGCATACTGACATTAAGAACGACCACAGTAGAAATCATAACGAACGATAATTAAATACGTCTTATCAATGCGGGCGAGTAAATATTAATTAATGTTCCAGTCATTGATTTCAGAGAATATCATTAGTTGTATCAGAGAACTTAAAATAAGTATAAGTTTATTGGAATTGATAATTATAGTTTACTGTGTGGATCCGACAAATAGAGTCATCAACCATTTGGTCAGATCTTTAGATATTTGTATAATTCACATATTTGTAAAAGTAGAAGATGGAGTGCATGACCTACATTTTTTACTGTGTTTTCTGATTTATTTTATTACGTAGTTCCAAAGAATCTTCATTGGCCCTTGAATCGAATTACCCAAAGAACGATTTTACATTTCCGATGAATCTACTAAATGAACTTGTTTAAATGGCGCGGTTTCGTACGTTTGGCTGATATACCAAACAAAAAATTAAATAAACGCTTTTCATAAACAAAGGTGCACATTACTTGTATGGAGGCGAGATAAGTCTGAAGAGTATAATAAGAATATGATAAATTACGAAATTTGTATTTTTTCACGATAAAATCTCGATAAATTGTCATTGTCTGTCTTGTTCTATTTATTTGAAATTGAAACAAGAACTAGCTTAAACGTTGCGATATGACTTATCAATACACACTCTTCGAGTCTATCAATGAAGTACAATTGTGTCGATGGTATCGGCGTGTAATTAATTAGCGTGCTCTAATTGATAGGAAGCTAGGTACTCACGTTTCACTCTTGTCGTAGACTGGGAACGTTTGGTGTGTCAAGTCCTGAAGCGACGAACTCGTCTGCGGCTCTGCAGAGATACCTTGCGCTCTCTGCTTCCTTGGAGCTCTTGATCCTCTAGCATACTGCTGGTACGGGAAAACGCTCTGCAACTTGTCCAATTGTGACCGCAACTCTAACATCTCCTGATCACGCTGCTTCAGCAACGCCTCCAATTCCCGAATCCTCTCCATTAAGGGCTGCATGTCGCTCGCCACTGTTGCACTAGCAACACAATTCTCCGAGTCGGAATTCATCGCGCTCGGAGTACCCATTGTTCCGTTTACCTCTGCTTCTCTGTACGTTTCGTCTAAGGCACGTCTATCGCCGTTGACAGTAGGCGCCACGGTAAGCGCTCCTACACCTGTATTTACTACGGCCCTCGGCTCATCGTCACCAGCGGTCCGCTGTGACGATCCAAAGCAGAGGGTGTCGAAGCACACGCGCATTCACTCGGCTACAGAACACTGCACCGAAACACTAGGGATTCGCGCGGGTTTTAGTTGGGAGTCAAGGTGCGTTGTGTCTTTCACTGGCACTATAGTTAGCTTATAACGGACCGTGAGCACAGTTTAGTGGGGAAGCGCAGGATGTGTGTGGGTCGTGTGCGGCGGAGTCGTGCGGCGCGATCGCGGACGGCCGGAGTAGTGGTGATACGGCCGCCTGCTTCACCGGCACGCCGTCAGCCCCGCGTACCTCGGCGGCGCCCTGTAACGTTACGTCTTCTTATTTAACGCTATTTACACAATTTATCATTTCAAACATCATCGACATAAAAGAGAACTGTTGAATTATTCTAACGCGACGATAACAGTCGCACGTCATATAGACGAATGTACGGTCGGCATACTGACATTAAGAACGACCACAGTAGAAATCATAACGAACGATAATTAAATACGTCTTATCAATGCGGGCGAGTAAATATTAATTAATGTTCCAGTCATTGATTTCAGAGAATATCATTAGTTGTATTAGAGAACTTAAAATAAGTATAAGTTTATTGGAATTGATAATTATAGTTTACTGTGTGGATCCGACAAATAAACATGTAACACTAGAAATAAAACTGATTTCTGTAAAATATCTCAAAGAAAGATGAATTATTTTTATATTTTAGTTGACAATATATATTTAATTTACGAAAATAAACAATAGAATACATAGTTCACCAGATGGTAACGTAACTAATGTCCTCGACCCATAAATACCTACATCCATCAACATAGATTCAAGATGCACAAGTTTTCACACCCCTGAAAATTGAGATGGAATGCCTCTATATTAGTATATGGGTCTCACGATAAGAAATACAGCAGTAGTCTGCTTCGCTTTTTCACTCTCATCGGGTGGTATTTTTTGAGAGTGGTCCTTCCCCGGTCGAGCCAACACATTCTTTCCGCGGTCAGCGGTAGACGTATGTTGGCTTAAGTTTATAGATAGACAATGTTGAAACAGCCGTGTTTATATTCGAAATACACGGGCGGTCACCTGATTCGTACGCAATACGAGCGCCACATGATTCTGTATCTAATCATTTGACAATACTTTTCCATCTTAGAATTGATATAATGCAAAGATTCGATGAGATAAGTACTGACATGGTGACGGGCAGTTCACGCGACAGAGGAAAACTATTTTTAAAAACTCTACAGATTCTTAAATGGTACATGACAATAAACAAAAATCTAAGGACATTATAAAATAATGAGGACCTCTGAATCGATGATGTCGAAATGACATTAATGATTTTGTCCCATTGTTACTAGTTGACATCAACTATACATATATCAATATATCAAATATACATACATATACATATATGGTAAGATACAGATATGCGGTAAGCTCAATGCGCAAAAACAGAGGCACTCACTCGCCGTCCTCTTCGCTAAGGATACGGAATATACATACACAACACACCCAGACAGAAAAACAACATTTTTATAAACAAATATCGTTCTTCGGCCTGGACTAGAAGGATACGATAACACAGGATACTCTAACCACGGCGCCACTATATAAACTAAGATGGAGAGTAATAATCGAGCAGCCACCTGATGGTAAGTAGTTGCTGCGGTCAACAACATCTACATTCATCCTTGACAAGGAATCATAATTGTCGTTGTCACCCTTGTGGACTGAGATGGAATGCCTGGTCAACAGTAATAAAAGTCTCCGGATCCCTACGCTCACCAGACGAAACACAGCAGTATTATGCGGGTTAGGCCGGTATTACAGGGCGTGTTCCTTCCCCTGTTGAACTAGCCCATTCATTCTTCGGGTAGAAACAAGCGGCAGCCTAGCTGTACCACTGTGAGATTTGATGAATTGAGAAAAATTGTGTCAATTAAAGAATAGCGTGACTAGGAAGAAAGGTGAATAATAAATAATGAATTGATTGATTACTTTGATGACTTAATTATCAGTAAATTAAATTCACTGTATTTTTTTAATGAGTGACGTAAATAAGTGTGTATATATAAAATAACATTACTATATAAAGGCACGTGTAACCAATTAAAGTAAATTTTCTCATAACCCTAAATCGGCATTGCAGGTGGCGCTCTATTGTTATATACTGAGAAATGAAATATATAAGAAGAAAGACGCAATTTACAATGGTTCATGAAAAATATATTGTATATATGTTATGAACTATTGTGAAAAAAAAATACTCTACAATAACCGTTAATGTACTAATGTACTACTACTAACTAAAACCCTACATTACTTACTTTGAAGTTAAAAACTGTCAGTGATTTTCAAAACAAAAAATGTAACTAACGTTTTGAATTGTAAGAATATGAATTTAGACGTAAATTATAAATAAGGAAAACCATCTGAATTTGCTATTTAATTATTTATTTCCATTTATTCTTATTGTATAACTAATAAAATGAATAAAACAATAAATATCATATATATAATATAGACCATATTAAATGATATTTATCTATTTATTATATAATTTATGATATTGTTTTGCAATTTATGCACTTTTTATTGTATTGAGAGTAACAAACAAGCACGTGATGGTAAGTAATTCCTGCGGCCCATGACATCTTCATCATTCATCCTTGACAAGGAATCATAATTGTCGTTGTCACCCTTGTGGACTGAGATGGAATGCCTGGTCAACAGTAATAAAAGTCTCCGGATCCCTACGCTCACCAGACGAAACACAGCAGCAATATGCGGGTTTATTAGGCCGGTATTACAGGGCGTGTTCCTTCCCCTGTTGAACTAGCCCATTCATTCTTCGGGCAGAAACAAGCTGCAGCCTAGCTGTACAACTGTGAGATTTGATGAATTGAGAAAAATTGTGTCAATTAAAGAATAGCGTGACTAGGAAGAAAGGTGAATAATAAATTGATTGATTACTTTGATGACTTAATTATCAGTAAATTAATTTCACTGTATTTTTTAATGAGTGACGTAAATAAGTGTGTATATATAAAATAACATTACTATATAAAGGCATAACCAATTAAAGTAAATTTTCTCATAACCCTAAATCGGCATTGCAGGTGGCGCTCTATTGTTATATACTGAGAAGTGAAATATATAAGAAGAAAGACGCAATTTACAATGGTTCATGAAAAATATATTGTATATATGTTATGAACTATTGTGAAAAAAAATACTCTACAATAACCGTTAATGTAAAACTACTACTAACTAAAACCCTACATTACTTACTTTGAAGTTAAAAACTGTCAGTGATTTTCAAAACAAAAAATGTAACTAACGTTTTGAATTGTAAGAATATGAATTTAGACGTAAATTATTAATAAGGAAAATCATCTGAATTTGCTATTTAATTATTTATTTCCATTTATTTATATTATCTGTTCTTATTATATAACTAATAAAATGAATAAAACAATAAATATCATATAATAAATATATAAATATCATATATATAATATAGACCATATTAAATGATATTTATCTATTTATTATATAATTTATGATATTGTTTTGCAATTTATGCACTTTTTTTATTGTATTGAGAGTAACAAACAAGCACGTGATGGTAAGTAATTCCTGCGGCCCATGACATCTTCATCATTCATCCTTGACAAGGAATCATAATGCAGATGTGTCGTCACCCTTGAGGACCGAGATGGAACCCTTGTAATGCCAGTAAAATAGGTCTCATCGATGGGCGCAGGTATTCGAGTCCAAGGGCGGTTAGTCTGGACGTAGCGAAGGCCTACGATCGGGTTTGGCACAGAGGCTTCGAAGCTTCCTTTCTTTGAACTTCCTGAGAAATTGTGCAAGTCGGTCAGTTTTCTCTCGAACCATAGCATCAAGGTCGAAGTCGACGGTGCATGCTCTGACTCCAACCCAGTGAATGCTGGTGTTCCACAAGGCTGTGTACTGTCTCCTACCTTGTTTCTTCTGCATATCAATGACATGTTGCAAACTAATAACATTCATTGCTATGGAGATGATATCACAGGGGATGCGTTAAATATATATATATATATATATATATATATATATATATATAAATATATGGCAGTGCCAATATTTCTCGAGAAAACGTCAATGAGTACCGGAACAAACTTGTGTCTGAATTTTTACCGAGCTTACCATGGGAGTGTTCTGAGGAGTTGTTCGGGTTAATTTCAGCCACTGAGTTTAAACATCACGACAGAATTCAAAATTTCATTCTCATCATCTCGGTGGTTGACAAATTACAATTGTGCGCTTCACGTGTAATTTCCTGCCACGCACAACTACTCTGTGAAATCAGCTATCGCCAGTGGTGTTTCCGAACCGATACGACTTAGGGACCTTCAAGAAAAGAGCCCACACCTTCCTTAAAGGCCGGCAACGCATTTGCGACACCTCAGGTGTTGCGGATGTACATGGGCGACGGTGATCACTTACCATAAGGTGGGCTGCATGCTCGTTTGCCTCCTATACATATACTTAAAAAAAAGAAAAAAAAGACGCTGGTATTCTGTGAGGGCGTGGTCCTATCCTGGTCGAGCTGACCCATTCATTCTGCAGTTACAAACAAACTGCAGCATTGCTCTACCACTGGAAAAATGTATTATTGTATATATTAAGTACGTTGTTATTATTTAGGATTTTGTTATTGGCACCTCCAGTCAATGTTTCTCCATCTCAAAGTTTGACTGATAGAGAAAGACACCATGCACATTATGTTTTAATTTAAATAAGGTGTTTATATCTGAAGGTTAAAAGATAAATAAATATACATACACCCTTACATAACCGGAAGACATAATCGCAGTAATACTAGTTGCTCTCCGAGTATATACCTGGATACTGAAGATAGCCCCGAGAACAGTCACCTGCAAGCTTTAAGTCTGTGGACGTCTCCGTAATAGGTAAAATATGGATAACTCTTGATATCCCTGTTCGCCCCAGTGGTGATAGAAACGTGAGACGTGATTTTCACCGTAATGACCAAAGATTGAAATAAATTTTAACATTAAAATTGTCGTTAAACAGTAATATATATTTTTAACGATTCCAAATATATGGAATATTAAAAACAATGAAATTTATTTTATGATATGCTATAAAACCGTTTCCATACAGCCAAATGGTTGTGTAATCCAATATTTGACACATAATTTTTATTAACATTATTTGGGAGTAATCTCGGTCTTAAGAGCTCTTTAAGTTCGGTGATAAATTAATATACGACAATTTTAAAACCTATTAAAATACGATTGCCGAAACAAAAATCATATACCGAAATCGATATCAAATATATAGTTGGATATGTAAGAACATGTATGTAAGATACATTAATCAATTCGATTATTGTAAATATGATAATTAATGTATAAGTAATAACCTGCGCACGCATCATTCCACTTAAAAATGTTCTATCTATTCTCTGAATATTTTTGCTCTCACAATATTTTTCCGATACATACTTTATTTTTAAATATTTTTTTTTATTTATTTATAGTATATATCACGTACACGCATCATTGGCCGCTTTCTAGACTTATCTCAAACTTTTTTATTTTACTTTGTATTTTTAATGTATTTGGTCTTATAATATATTTATGTATATTTATAACTTGATATTTTATCTTCATAACTTTTTTTATTTTTATGTCTACCAACATATTCTCTCGATCTCCCAGGGTTGACTGGCAGAGAATGCCACTGGTCATGAAGACCAACCTTCTAACCTTATTTAAGGAACATAAGAATAAATAAATAAAGAAATAAATATATGTATATATATATATAGCATTCGAAAAAATTATGCCTTGGATATTTAAAGTACTTTATTACCACCACCGACCGCGTATTTTAGTTTCGAACCCACAGTGTCACTTGTTTTTATGCGTATCGATGACACCCGAGCAGAGTTTTATTTAATATAAATGTTATAAGTAACATTAATAATAATAAATTTATGGTTGTGTAATTATTCTTAATAAGACAGAAACTTTTAAATAGTAGATTTACTGTTTTAATGTGGCTCCCAAGCGGTGGCAACTGTGAAAACAAAGACATCTCCTGGTAAAGATAATAAAATAAAGTGACTAAAACAGGCAGGGTGCCAACATAAAGTGAACTATTTTCGTAACGTTAAAACTAAATCAATATAAATACAATCCAATATCAAGGCTGGATCCAAACTGAAAATCCAAACATGGAATGCTCGATCGGGTACGAGTAGTTGATTTAATTACAGGGTCAAAGACATCTACCTGTAGTCTATAACTTCTATTAAGGTTTATATGTTTTGAATAAACATATAACAATTTTATATATAACAAGAACATATTTCAGTTTTAATTAAATTAAACTCTGGAATAAAAGAATTTTACATTATCAAATCTGATTTATTACATTTATTAAATCCAAATAGAAATACATTTAATAATCATGCTATGACTCACGTCACGTCGTGTATAGATAGCACAGTAATTATTCTTACCTCTAGATACTCTATTATGCTACTGTTCCTTAAACCCTGCGTTCGATCCAAACTTTTTTTTCCAAATTTTTGAATTATACATACCTTGTCAATTTTCCTAGTATCCCGGATTACGCGGGAACTTTATCATTTATTAAAACAACTTTACCAAACAATACAAATAGAACAACATGAAACACACAACGAAATCAATTAGCTTAACAGCAAAAATCTCAATGTTTTATATGATTTCATGATTTTATTGATAATGTTTGCTGTGTGCTTTGTTTTGTGTGTGTATTTAGAAAAGAAACGACAGTATTTAGTTTGGTTGCCGTGAGAAATAATTAGAGTTCCTGTTTGCTATTATTCAAAGTGGACATGTAAAGTGTTTAAACACATATGCACGCCTGGTCGTAATTGCGAACTAAAGGAAGTTTTAAAACAAGATATAATTGTCTATACTCGTATGACAGGTCTAATCAAGAATAATAAAATACTTGTATCTATCATTAGTGGAATTCTACTACTTTAAAATTAAGATTATTGATAATTAATTTAACCGTAAAAAAATTATATCAATATCAAGGTCTCGTCTGGCTGGGCTGTCGAATCCTTGCTATAAAACACTTAAATTATAAGTTTTCAGATTTAGAATGTGCATCTCCCTGTTTATATGTTAATTACTAGATTGTTCCTCGGACTTATCACATTGGTGTCAAATCGAAATTTGGTGTGGTTTTGTATTAATTATTTATTAAACTTACTTTTATCCACAATAAGGATTTAAGATGCATATCAACGCATCTTAAGTCCTTATTAAGCATCTTGAATCATTTTTTCCTCGTTACTTAGTTTACTTTATTTACTTACTAATTTACTTCACATTATTTTACTATAGTCATCTAAACATCTAATGGTTTAGGCTACGGTCTGTGGAACTTAAGGTCGTAGGTTCTAATCATTTGAATATTTTCGTGAACCATCCAGCACAAGCTTTTAAGCTTAGTTGGAATTTTAATAGCACTGCTAGTTCTTCACTTGATATAAAAAAAAATTGGGCCTGATATTTCTCACACTCTGTATGTCGATATTATGATGCTATTTCCCGCTGGTAATCTATGAAGGCGTGGTCATTTATGTTGCAGCTAATTATAAGACAGAGTTAGTTTAGTCATAACAGAGTGCATAAAAATTCACCTTATTAGATATGTTATATGACGCGTGAGACTATATAGGCTTAACATCAACACTATAAACAACTCAATTGAACAAAACTTTCGCTAATTAATTAAGGTAGGACAGAGGAGTGTTTCTAATTTACACTACCATAGATAACGTCCGTACCAAGAGCCAGAATTTCGCCTCCATTTTATTTAAAACGACATGGGACGAACTAGTTTAGTTATCGATCAATTTCATGACTTATCTGGCAACCGGGCCTGGCTAACGAGCGACTTTCTCAGCAATACATATAGATCAAAATCGGAATCGTTTTAATAAAGCTGTCATGCTTTTCAAGCTGCTTGTTCCTCTATCAATACATACATTCGTGTGGATATGGATCCATACCAAACATATTTCTAGTTACACGCCTAGAATTTTGCATCACTATCTATCCGATTTCTCAACTTTATTGTTTCGCCTAAATGAAGATTTCCCCAAATTCTGGACAAAAATAATATCCGTCCAGTACTTTTGAAGTCATCGGCCCTTAGAACTTGGCTTCTGAAACTTGGGTTTCATTCCCAATCTAGCAAGAATACTTTTACGTCACAAATTGTTGGCTTTGTCAGTTGTATGTACTCGCATATCTTGTATCCCTGTCACTGATGAACCTTCCTCTGATTTTATTGCTCATGCATTCGCATATGGATTCACATTGAAATACTTAAGCGAATGACAAGTGAATGTCTCTGCGTTTGCGACACTATAGCATATGTCCATTAATATCATATGGTAACAACCAGAAGATATCGCCGTGGTCGAAATCGACCTGTCGTGGGAAGTCATCAACATTGTGCCTTAGAAACAAAACCAGAATAAAGCGGCTATTTCGTATGATGAGTGATCAGAACCGGTGATATATAATATATGTCAATTAATATCATATAGTAATAACCAGAGGATATCGCCGTGGTCGAAATCGACCTATTGTAGGGCGTCATCAACATTGTGCCTTTGAAACAAAACCAGAATAAGGCGGCTATTTCGTATAATGAGTGATCAGAACCGGTGATACAATTACCAATAGCAAAACATCAATAACTCAGACGTCGGGTGAGAAAACGCAGCTGCATTTTCATTCTTTATTGAGGACAGATGTAGGTGACCATTGCCCGGAACCACTTACAGTCAATTGGAGTATGCGCTTGCTTGTCAACTTTACTTCATAAAAAACAGCTCAACATCCTCGTAATTACAGCACGCAAACTTGTTCAACGTTAATGTTAAAGACTATTTTCCTTACAAATTAGCACTTAAAGTGTTTGTCTTTAATTATTTATCCCATATACGAGAATTGTCTAATTAGAGCGTCATTCACAAGTCACATAAGCAAATTATGAAATGAGCAACTATTATTATACATTATTTATATAATAATATTAGGTCCTTACATATGAAATTAACGTATTCATAAAATACGATTTTTTTAATGAAATTATATATATAATCAATCAAAGTATGTACCATTATTATGTATGCACTTTTGCCATGATAGACATAGGTAGTGCATTGATTCTATAACTGAAAAAAAATTGGGAGCGATCAATAAAATCTTTAAAAGCGCTTTTGAATTTCGGTATTAAATTTGTTTCCTTGCATGATTGCAAATTCCGAAAAAAACGTAGTAATTTGTTGGATCAAGGTCCGGGGACGGAGACAAACACAATTTCATGTGTAAGGAACTAATATAAAAACGGTATTACTATTAAACATCGTATGTATTTATAAGGCCCTAATATGTAAATAATAGGGTATTTCTTTTTAAAAATATTATATATTTAAACAATATTATACTTTTAACATACTTAGCGAGGTATAGAGCGGGCTATGCTCGATGTTTCTCATTTTTGGCTACAATATTAATTAAGTGAAAATAGTTCCCTAGGTAAGGGAGCACGGGCAACCATGCAGCTACATTTCTTTCTAACTTGCAGGTTTAGTCACCATGTTTCTTTCACTGACGAGCACGTGATAATTTAGCATTATTTTGGTGCTAGCACTTTGTATTGAACTAAAATTATTCCCAAATGATCAAATTTATGTAGACATCCCGGACCGGAATGGGTCGGCATTACGTCTCGTGTCCTTAAATGTTTATATTATTAAAGGACATTAAATTTTAGAAAAGTTATTAATCGCATTAATAATTATCTTAAATTTGAGTTCTATATGTACTATTGATTACCATCTGACTTTTTACTGACCTTTAGTTGTGACCCCTGTTATTGTCAACCCTTACATTAATGGGTAATATCTCAAGATTCAGGGTGGTAATCGCCTACTATAAAAGTTGACTTTGGGGTCGTAGACAATTCGGTTGGGGCTCTTAAAGTCGTACGTAGCGATCTTGAAGAGGACAATGGCACGAAGCGATGTAGTGTTATCGTGATAGTATCACGAAGTGCCGCGGGTGTAGTGCGAACGACATCATCATTAAAATTTCACTTTAGTCCACTGAAAGGTGGAATCCTTCCAAATACAATGAACGAAAGTTGCATCACACACTTGTTAAGGTACAAATATTTAATACATTCTACATTATATCTGATGCCCAAGGAATATTCCTCGTGCAAATGTGTTGCACGCTCATGCAGCTCAGCAGGAAAAACAATGTATAACTTTCAATTGTAAAATAAACCTTGAATTCATGGGTTGACACCTTCTCAATGAGGCACTTTGGTAGTGAAAGATATGTTGATCATAACCTTACCCTACTTTTATAAGTAGGTGTCCCTGTTCCTCATACACTATTAGTTCCGGTGGGTGTGCATATATTTGGTAAAGGCAACGTAAAGGGTATCTCATATGCACACAATCGAGCCCTGATATAAATGCCAATTCAGTCACGGCCGCGCAGTTCAAACAATGTATGTATCGTAATATTCACCTTATATGTGAGATTCAATATAATGTTAAATAAATTGGAGTAGCGATTTTATGCATACCTTCATGCATGTTACATCTAAACACGTAGATAGAGATCTAGAAGGCATATATTAAACGTACAAATTTGCTATTGTGTACAATGTAATGTAAAATTCATTCGGTTTTCCGGAATGTGTTGTTTTTTTATTTCCCTAAATTCAAATTAATTAGAAAAAATGTAAAATTACCGCGATCGGAACGCGCTTGTGAAATAGGGGTGGACATAAATGTACATTGACGGGCCGTGGCGCATAGTGGTTATAGTAACTGGCTGCTGCATCGTAGGTCCTGGGTTCGATTCCCAATCGAGGAACAATATTTGTAAATCACAAATTGTTGGTTTTCTGGTCTGAGTGCGCTGTGTGTATGTCCTGTGTCCTGACACTGCATCTGACACTTCCTCCGACTTTATTGCACATGCACACATAATAACAGGGTAGGGGACGACGAGTGAACGCTTCTGTGTTTGCACAAATGCTTACGGCACTATAAAAACATTCTGCGCAATTGATGACATCTGGTAAAAACTAGAAGACATCGCCTTTGTCTAAATTGACTAGGAGTACATAATAATGATTACGTGCCAAGAAAGTAAATTATGGTGTGGGCGATATTTAAGAACTAAAAAAGTTTTTGTCTATTATTTCAAGGGTGACAAACGAGGACGGGATGACACCACATCGATCCTTGATAATAAAGCACAATGCAGATGCGTTGTCAACCCTGAGAACTAAGATGGAATGCCTTGTCAACAGTAATAACGTCTCCGGTTTCTCGGCTCAGTTTCCACAACTGTGCTCAGGGTTCCCACACTAAGAGATGGTATTGGTGCATTATATGGAGGACTACATTCGTTTGTTAAATCAATATTGAAAATTGCAATTAACAATTTTATTAGTGCCGCAGCCCAGGATCGGAGTAGGTTTGTACCGTGACATTAAAAACGAACGCTCGGTCACTGTGCTCCCACGTCTCTTCATTTGAACTACATACTAACTATAAGTAAAAGATCCAGTTCCGCGTCTTAATACTGCTTAATTTTGTGTCTTACAACAAGTTGAGACCGTATTTAACAGATTGCTAAATCATTAGCTACTGGAGGGAAACAAATGAGTAGATATTATACACATACGGGTAGTACCTACTACTTCAACTTTATATAGCCTTATATATATTATAATTGCGCCTCTCCTTAGCATTACCATTATGAACTAATGATTGCAATACCAGACACCTCTATTGTTATTGATCTATTATTTTATCCAATAATTTATAAATAAGTTTTTATTAGATAAAAGTGTTCATTCAACCTAAAAATTGTAATTTTATTACTATCATCATTATGAAATAACAAAAAATAATTAGCATGAGCCAAGCAGTTTTAATACAGATATTTTGAAATCCATTGTCAGGTTTACCGAGTTATTACATAGTTTATTAACAAAAAAACATAATAGGAGAAAGTATACTGCCTTGCGGCACACTAGTTACGATGTCCGCCTATTCGGAGAACTTCCGTCACATACATGCTGACTGCTGGTGGTCGACAAGGATATATATAAACCAATCCCAAACTGGAACTAAGAATCTCAGATGGAAGGCTGGTAATTAGAATAACATGACCGATAGTGCTAAAAGTGTTAGAAAAGTCCACAAGCGCCACGACTGCTATCTTTTGTTCATCCATCTTTTCCTATGTTGTCGGTGACTTTACTTAATGCATTGGCGGTACTGTGTCCTGGAGACGAAACCCCGATGTATGTCTAGAAGGTTAGTTAATTCATAACTCATCTCTAGAAAGCATATAAAAATATGGTCTTCTATGTGGCTCCACTTAGAATTTCACAACTAGAATATTTTATTATGCGATATTTTCCTTGTTAAAACTGTAGTGTGAATTTCGTCTGGCGTCTGGGCCCCAGCTGCACACGTAGTTGCAATTGTATAAAAACGTATGCATACATGCAGTACGTACGTATGTATGCGTACGTAAAATACTTTGAAGCAACTGTATTTAAAAGACTTCGCTACGGCAGGTTGTTGCATGAAAGTTTTCTATGATAATCACTTATAATAATTATAGTAATCACATTAGTTGAATGTTACTCAACAACAAGAACTATTTAATGATAGACAGCAGTTTTCCAGGACGTTTTGCGAAGATCAGACATACTTTTACCACTTAGGGAAGATAATAGTTTATATAAGTATGACTCACTCGAACTTATGCCTTTTGCTTTATACTCGTATCAGTGCACTAGAATGTGCATTTTAAGTTATTTTTTTGTATTGTCCTCAACATTCAATTAAAATATAATGCCTCGTTGCCAATTTTAGTCGTCAGTTTATTTCATTCATGATATGAAGCACTATTTTTGTACTAAATTTAAAGCTCACATTCTGAAACGCGTGATTCCTTTAACAACTTTTTGGATATCAAACACTTTTTCACGTTCATCAAATGACAATTTTTTGGGATTGCGGAAAGCAGAAGCATACAACCCCGGTCAAGCCGACTTAATCTAGACACGCTTTAATGCAACTTTTCTATGAAATAGTTGCAATTTACACGTTCCGTTTGTCCATTTGTTTTTCAATATCTGCCATATTTATCATATGATAAATGATTCGAAAATCTTACGGTGTCTTAATATACCAAACATTTATTAAATATTACTGAATTGGAGTTAAACAAAAATATGTCGTAAGCCCGTGTAGTACCAATTCCCAGTATTAAAATTTATCCACGTCATCCGGTAGTCGCCATTCTATACTCAAATTGAAAAACAGGTGCATTATATACCATAGGACTGACTTCAATTGCAAAACCTGAACATAAACGATAAAAAAATCCTTACTGATTTAACTACCTAATATTACAACCAGAAATATTATGTAAGGTATTGTAAAAATCGAAACGAATTGCCAATGATGAGATAAACACTAACTTATGGTTTTTATTTGGTCGATGTTTATGTAAATGTCTACCTTGTACAAAGATGTTTTTGTGTTACATACAAAAATGTAAAAATTCAAAGAAGCAGTCCCCATTTATCACGCTTTGGTACATGTTGAAGTCACAATGTTGAAGCAGAAAAACGCCTCGCAATTCACAATTCAGATATCATTGTTGAAATTATATGAACAAAAACGAGACGACGAATAATTTCAAGCAATTTCATTCCGTCATAATTACTCATTGCGAGTTTGGCTTATAAGGACATGGTTATGTTCGGAATGAAATGAAACTTTTTGGAAATCAAACACAAATTTTAACGCATCTCAAATGACTGTGAAAATTGAATTTTGTTTACACGGCACCGTTATGGTGATGATTTCTTTGACGCGAATATCTTGCTTACCAGCAGAATAAAACGATGAATATATCGAATGCGGGTCTTTCTCACTGTAATATAATCAGTCCAGATTACATGAAAGAATATCATAGATAAATATCAAATAAGGTTAAGGTTACATCTATTCGCGTTAAGAAATGTAGAGAAAGAGGAAGCTAGATGTGCAATTTAGTTAGTTTGCTATTTTAAACTGGCATTCTGTAAAAGCATGACATATCCTTGGCCACGCCTACCCATTAATACTGCTGGTAGTTATTATATATACATATATATATATAGATATATAAATATATATATAGATATATATATAGATATATAAATATATATATGTATATATATATGTATGTATATACAGTTATTGTAGCAGCATGCTGAACCGTGGCTCTTCAGTCCAATCAAAATAATTATGAACAAGAGATTTTACAAACCGAAATCAGTTAGAATCGGTAAGTATATACCTTAAGACCATACCTTTTAAAACTATCCTCCGATCGGAAAACCCTTTTAATGTAATTATACAACAAAATGTATGGTGCCATCAATATTTTAGTATCTAATAGACTAAACTAACCAAGGTCGCATAAAATTAATGAAGTATTTTTTATTAATGTTGAACATCTTTCTATAACTAATGTGACACTAGTATGTAAATGACTAGAACCCGTGACTGGAAGTTTAAGGATGTAAATAAAACAGTCATTAATTTAATTGCTGTCAGAAAGCTGGTATTTCCTCTTACTTGAATTTATTATTAAATACAAAAATAAAATACCTAAATTTAGATTACGTCAATAAATAATTGAAATCATATCCATCACACGTAGCCACCGGGTATCTTGAAAATTAACACACTGTATAAATTGTCCATTAACGGCACAACAGGTGACGGGCCTTGGAAAGCTTGCAAATTGCACTTTAATGTGATATTGAGAAAAGTTCACATTTGATTATTTTAATGAACTCATGTCGGATAATTGTGAGATTCTATCTGTATGTTTTTAAGTAATGCGACCAGTTTCCTTAGTGTAGAATAATGACAAACCATTATTGTTGATGGACTGTAATAATGTAGTGCGATGAGTAAATAGAAACATTTCACCGTAACGTATTGGCTACATGAATATATCAGATCCATCAATACCAGTACCTATATTGTTAAAAACAATAAATGCGCTTGTTTTTCTATATATAAATAATTTTGATTAAAGTTATTGATCATATTCTACATTAAAAGGCAGGCAACATACCTGCAACTCTGCAGCTTTGGGTTTGCATGTGCTTTGCCAGCCATGTTTTTCATAGGGCGAACTGGTTCCCGTTTGCCAATTCTAACAACAAGTAACACTACCCTTTACCTATACCTAATACCTCTCGGAAAGAAATTCTCTCTAAACCTAAATATTTATTTATCGCTAAACCTTGTTTGTTACACACTACAGTGTGTAACATACAAGTTTTTTTAATATGAATAATAAATAATCTAAACAAAAGAAACTGAAATGTGATAGAGCTACGCTGCAATTTGTTTCTAGCTGTAGAATGAATGGGTCAACTCGACCTTGGAAGGACAACGCCCTCACAGAATAGCAGCGTGAAATAGCAGCATAAAGTTGCTCTGGTTCGTCTGGTGAATTTATCGATCCGGACACCTTTAATACTGGTAACAAGACATTCCATCTCAGTCCTCAAGGGCAAAGTATCTGCATCATGATTCCTTCTCAAGTTTGAATGTAGATGTCATGGGCCTCAGGAAACGCCATCAGGTGAACTGTGGGCTCGTATGTTACTCTGAATATAATAAAAAATTAACAAAGTGCCTATACAGTTTTCATTGCAGGCATAATGCCGCGATTCTCAGACATTTTTGATTGTCGTACTTTACATTGAAATCTAGTTTTGCGAAACGCGTGACAAACAAGCACAGAGATCACCCAATAACTAAGCGGTAAGTGACGCCTGCGACTCATAAACACTCAGGGTCTCCGGATCACTGTACGATACGCAGCAGCGTTATTTCATGATGGTATTTTGTTAAGTCGTGGTCGTCTGCGGTCGAACCGACTCATATGCAAGAACTGGCTGCAGCAAACGCTGCCACTGTTAAATAATGAGGTTTTCTCACGAAGTCCTTCACCGAGCACCTGAAGAAGCACGTAATTTATTATAAATTTAATTAGTAGCTGCCATTGGGGTCAGAAATTCAGTTAAACTTTTGAAATATGCTAAAATAAATTCATTAAGATAGAGTAATTACTTCTTTTCTGCCACAATAAATCTATTATTAGATATACCAACTTTCAAGTAAGGACATGGCGTAATTGCTACTCTAATTATAAATGTTATTAAGGATTCTTCAATCTTCAATATTTTAATTAATTCTGCTTAAAAATCTTAACATGGGACCAAACTGGTCGCTAAAAAAGCAAGGTTCAAGATTTTGAATATGGTGTTTTTGTTTTTACCTATATGGTAAGAAAATATAAAACAAACATGCAAAAGATGTAAAAAAGGAAACGATTGTGGAGTAAACTTGTATTATACAATGTTCAACGATTTCATTTACGTTCCTTAATAATCAACAAGAAATCTTTTGTTAATTTCGAATCTCGAAGTCTACGGGTTGGAGGTGACATAATTAAAACATTAATCAAGTAAGAAACAGTTATTAACACTACTTTTATATTGTTTACTTTATTCTCATGACCCTTATGACTTAACATTAAAAAAATATATTGAATGAAATTAAAATTAACATTTATTTTTTAAATCTTTGTTGGCATTTTGTTTAATGTTGACATCTTAAATGATACAAGTTAACTTTAAGATCAACATTCGTGGACATTTTAGATTTACTTATACAATCATACAGTATATAGTCATCATATAGTGTACAGGTATATCTAATCTAATATACACGTTTTTAACAAAAGTATCATATATTATAGAAAAAAAATATTGTTCGATCTTTTATTTAATTTTATAATGAAGTATGTGAACTTGAAAAAATTAGACAGGATTTTGAGTGTTATAATTATAAAAATAAAGATACAGTAATTTTAAAAATTAGAAATAGCAAAATTAAGGTCATAGCACTAAGCTGAGTTATAATTTATTAAAATTTAATTTTGGAAAAAAATAAATAATATAAAAAAAAAAATTTTGGAAAGGAATAATTACTTTATATTCTCTTCTTAAAGATTATATTTAAAATCAATATTTTATTATAAAATAATGTTTAGATAATGGAAATTCTCACGCTAATTTACTAGCAAATGCTGTATGTCAATTATAAACTTACGATATTTTTGAAATTACAGTGTAATTTCATTTCTGTGATGTGTAAACAAAAATTAATACACCTTATAGGTGATGATTGGCAGTCGTTCTGGCTTTATGTACATAAACTCGCTCATAAACTTCTGAGGCCTGTTTTATTGTAATAAGAAATGCAATGCTTACGCAATGGCAGAGAGCCGAGAGAACTTTGTTGAGTTCTTTTTTCGTTTCGTAACTACAAAAATTTAAGCTCAAGATAAATTTAAACAAAGCTCAAATAATATTACAATTGATTATTTTAACTATAAGTTTACCATTTCGAAAGACAGCTTTTTTTCGTATGCTGAACTGCATGGACCCAATAAGGGTAATTAACACACTTGAATAAAAACGGTCCAAGACTACTAATTGCTAAACTTTCAATTTAAAAGTCTTAAAGCTTAAGTAAAAAGTCTATAAGCGTGTTCAAAGTTTGATATAATAATAACATAAGTTAGTATTTGCTTTATAATTATTTTGGATTATATATTATATTTGGATCACGTTATTCTTAGAGGAAAAAAATATAATTAATCTAATATATTGATCATAGAAACTGCTCAAATTTCTGTCTACAGGCAAACAATGCTTTATGCTTAAATGATAGGCGTCGTCCTTCCAATTGAGCTCATTAAGTAATCCTTAGCTCTTGAACATTTCTTTTTATATCAATTCAAAGACATGATGAAACTACGTTTGCTGCTTTATAAATATAATAATAAAAATATATATCTTTGTTTCAAAAGAATGGTCGGCAATGATTATAAAGGTTGAGAAACCACTTATAGTTCAGTGGCCCCATTGCTTTATTGTAACAAGTAAACGCATATCTTTGGTTTCTTTTAATGCTATTTTTAGCCAGTATTCAATTAAAATCAATTGAGTGGCAGAGGGTTGTCACATGTACAATTACGTTATTTACGAGTAACGACCAACTGGAAGCGGTCTGACGTCGCCCATAGTGAAATCGCGTTTATTTAGAATTAAGAATGATTGGGCTTCATTGGCAAGAGGTATTAAACAATCATTACTTTCGTAATGTAAGATAAAAGAATATGCATATATGAGGAAATGCAAGTTTAATGTACTTTATAATACAAAATGCTGAAAAAAAAAATATATTACGAGTATAGTTTCTTACAGTACAAGTATAGACATTTGTATGATGACATATAGGAGATATAGATATATATATATATATCCTTAGAAGGATATTTCATAACTCTTTGATATTGACTGACGAGATGGTAAAGGTTAGTGGAACTTGTAAGCTTCATTTGTGGAATAAGACACTTCCGCAGTGAGGTCGGTCATTTAGTAATTGAACAAGGCATATACAGCTAAATATTTAGGTCGGACTAATTAGCTACGTATATTTATTTAGTGCAATAATCCATTTATAGACTATTATATTCTTTTATACACATTGTAGCTTGTAGCTTAGTATCCCGGCGTTGGCTTATAATTTCTCAGAGGCCGAGCAATCGGAATTCGATCCCCAGCGCCGGTACCCTCGATGCTACTAATCGCAGTTTTAAATGTTGATTTACCTAGAATTAAAACAATATTAGAGACAATTTTATTTCGTTGTATATTTAAATAATTATATTTTTATTGACAAATTATTAATAATTAGTCAATAATAAAAATGAATGAGTTATTTCGGAGACATGTGATATCCGCCAATCTGCTGTGGACTGAGAGGAACAAGTGAAGCCCAACAGTGAGATCTACATTAATTATTGCGGATACGTCTGCTATTCACTTTATTAAACTGCCTTTTAAACTACTTTATCTTATGTAAGCATCTTTATTTGTGTAGTTTTTTTTACATTGATAGTAACAAACGAGCACACAGTTAAGTTCTAATGGTAAGTGATTGCGACCCCATTGACAAGAAATTATAATGAAGATACTTTGTCACTCTTGAGGACTGATATGGAATTCCTCGTCACCAGTAATAAAGTTCTCCGGATCCCTACACTCACCAGACGAAACACAGCACCATTATGCTGCTATGCTATGAGGACGTGGTCCTCTGCCCCGGTCGAGCTGACCCAATCATTCTGCAGCTAGAAACCAACTGCAGTGTAGCTCTACCACTGTTAAACCAGTGTACCTACTTATGTAATTATATGTAGTTTTTTTTTCTCACTCTCTTAAGCCTTACTTTTTCCTTCATTAAATATCCTACATTTTATAAACTTTTATTGTTTAGTTATTTTTAAATGTTGTCTTATATGTTTTATCTTAATTGTAAGAAGTAAAGACATTTTGAGATAAATCAACCGTGACCAATCTTATGATCGGTTATTACTATATAGTTATGGTTATAGCTATTATTAGTTACCTCCACCTCCGATTCCCAAATTCATACGAAAAGTTCCTTCGAATCACGCTTGGTCCGAGGACACATTTGAATTTCGGTTCTAATGACGATACTTTAAAAGTGTTTATGTACTTATCGGCTCTATACGGAACTTATTACATTTAACAACTTAACATTTTTTATTAAAAAAATGTATACAAGTTATATTAAATACCCTTTGGACATGTTATGGCACATTCATAGTCTTATTTATAGGCAAGACATAACAACATACAACATAAAAGTAAACGAAGACGTAACACTTTTAACACACGCAAATTTAACGTATGTACATATTCATTCAAATTTAGGTTGTCCCAGATATGTTAAGACGTCTGAATCTCAATAAATAAACACATATCTGTATTTCATATGTTAGCGCTCTTACAATATATAATATAAATGACAATTATTTAGAGCATAACATTTTTTTTTTCACATACCAGTTACAGCTACTTTTAAAGTAAATGTGTAAACAAACCAACGGAAAATAATAACAACGGGAAGTAAAGAAGGAAAGTAAAAGAACTTTGTGTTTAGTATTTTTTACATAAGATGACGTGAGTATAGTTTAATATTTACTTAGTAAGTGTTCCGTTTAAACAGAAATTATAATTTTAATACTTTTTATTCAATAAGTGTGTTTTAGTATTGCATTTTATTATACAAAAACGTTGTACAAGAATCACTTAAATTTAAATGTTTTAGGTTATGTGTCCCATCGAGAAACACTGTCCGATTTGATTCAATATTAATGTTTCTTATTTTACAAAATAAATTGTCATATACAATTCTTACAACGAAAGTTAACTCTTAATAAAATTGCGTAATAAAATAAATTAAATTTGTTCAGTTAATAATTGCTTGAAACTAGCATGTTTGTGGGGCCGATGATAAATTGAACTCAAAAATCTTTTATGAACAAACGTGGTGAAAAACGATAACTATGTTCCTAGTAATCTACATCAGATTTATCGTGAAATCTATTATTATCGACAGTTTCAATGAGAGACCTGTCAATATACCGTAAATAGATTTTTATGTTGCATACACGAGCATGTGTGTAGGTATTTTATAACAATGTTCACGATAAGCAGAATTTATTGTTAGCTTTACTATAAAAGTCAATAAATATTTAGGACAGGTATCATTATTAACAAACGAATTAAAAAAACGGTTAAAGAATAAATAACTAAAGCCAAGTAGGTAGGACGTTTGAGTCACGAAGAATCATGGATACGAATCTCAAATAGATCGCACTCGTAGAAATCATTCGTCATGAGACGTCAACACGAAGTATGGCTTTTGCATAATTTTTAAAATATTTTCTTATTGTGTGCACCAATGCGTTAAAGCTGTTAACCAACTTCTGACGATGTTTTTAAAACAAAATTAGCCTTTAGCTTTATTACAATACACTGACCAAAAGCTCTCTAAAATTTCACCAAATCCGTAAACAATACTGTATCGATTATGCGTGTAAATCATATTCTATTTAGACATGAAATATTTTTATTAACAGCTTCGAAATTATTTTAAGAATTAACTGCTTTAAATACTTATGTCGCAATAAAGAATTTATGTTTATATTTGTATAAATTTGATTTTTATTTAAACATTATGTAATCTGTTTAAAATTTTGTAATTGTTAAAACATTTACTACGATTTTTTTTATTATTTGATAGTGTAATACTTCTAATAAGAAGCGTAAATAAATAAATAAAACATTTGACTTTGTTAATCTAAATAAAAATAAATCTGATAAACAAGAGCATAGTTAACCTCATGGTAAGTGTTCCTCGGGCCCATATCTTCCATATTCATCTATAAGAAATTTTAATGCAGATGCCGTGTAGCTTATCAACCCTGCGGAATAAGATAAGATGCCTCGTCACCAGTAGTAAGGTCTCCGGTTTCCTTTATAATTATACGCTGGTATTTTTTTGAAAGCATATAATTAATATATATGATTTATTTTTCTTAAAGTATACATACTCTAACATTTAAGAGGAATAAATTAAAAAAATACCTTTTACTTCCTAGCTGCAACTTGCTACCTGAATAACCCGAACAATACTATCTCTTAATCGACATTGAAAGTACGATATGCATCAATAATCTCATGGAACATTTAAACACATCAATCACAATGCCAAAACACGATAATTACGACACCTGAGTGATAGCTGTGACGGGTGACCCACAACACTTCTAATGACACGTTCGGTATCTTTTTAAACGGACCGTGTATAAGGAAAACGTTCAATGGGTTTCGTACGGCTGACATTTTAAATTACTTAATAATATAGGGCATCGAGTTAAGGTTTTTATTGCTACGATACGGCTACATAACGTATTTTTCGTATGTATCTGTGCATTCACCGACTGGACGTAACTGATTTATGTAAATCTTCCATTATGTTGAAAATATTTGTTTATGATTTTTATGTGTCTTATAGTGGTAAAGGAGCACACAGGTCGCCATATGGAAAAGCAACGATGTTTGCTATTTTACGCTGGTATTCTTTGAGTGTGGTCTGTCCCTGCTCGCGCTGATCAATTCATGACACACCAAAAAATTAGGTGCATCAAAACTACAACTATGCAGTACGAGAAAGGGTACTGTTCAATTTTTTTTCATACTTAAACGCTTATCACGAAAGCTAAAGAACAGATTTTGTTTAGGTCTACATAGACATCAACAAGCTAGATGATCGATTAGATAGCCTTGTGGTTTGCTATAAAAAATGTAAACTAAATAAAGACGAAGCAATAACTCGTGCTAAAGGTAGATTAAATATGGCTTGGAGTTGTAAATTTATGGAAAATACAAAATAATAAGTACCTTAATATGGCCAATTAATTAAAAGCTTTCATCATTAAAGTGTCAGTAGGAATATGAATCATTAATTTCTATTATTGACTTTCTATTATTTGAAATGCTGAAAAATTAAAGTGATACAGTTATAGATAATAAAGATTTTATCGGAACATTTAGACAACATGATCCTGGGTGCCCCACGAACTTAACGATCGCCAGCGCAACGTACGCGTTGAGACCTGCCTCGCGCTGCTCAACAGGCACAGAAATGAAAGAATTTTGAACCGAATTGTTACGTGCGACGAAAAGTGGATTCTGTTCGACAATCCAAAGCGCTCAGTATGTTGGTAAAATCCTGGTTCAGCACCAAAGCAATGCCCTAAACGAAAAATTACCTCTAGAAAGTTGATGGTCACTGTTTGGTGGTCTAGTGCCGGTGTGATTCATCACAGTTTTTTACCAAACGGCATGAGAATTACTGCAGATGTGTACTGTGAAGAACTGAAGACAATGATGGAGAAGCCACATCTACAACCAGCTTTGGTCAATCGGTCGTCCCCGCTGCTACTACACGACAACGCGCGACCCCATACTGCACAACAGACACACTCCAAGCTGCAAGGGTTGGGGTTGGAAGCTCTCCCTCATCCACCGTACTCACCAGACTTAGCACCCACCGACCATTACTTTTTCCAAAATTTGGACGACCTTTTGAGGGAAAAAAATTAAATTCCCGAGAGGCAGTACAAAATGCCTTTGAAGAGTTTGTTGCCTCCCGTCCAGTTGATTTTACAAGAAGGGCATCGATAAACTGCCACTGCGTTGGCAAAGATGCATCGATTACATGGGAGATTACTTTGAATAACAGAAATAAAAAAGTTTGAAAAAAAAATACTTCAACTTATTTCATACAAAACGGCAATTTCATAGGTAAGACCTATTATTTTTAAACAAAGATTTATTTGGTGAATATGAATAACCAATCTTTTGCTGTCCTCCCCGGGTTCGTTGAAGTGGATGATATAAAGGCAACGATTAATCCTGAACAGCCGTTAACTTAACGGCTTTCACGTAACGTCGCCTCATAGCCAGGGCTTAGCTTTAGCCTACACTTAACTTAGCCCTAATTAGCTTTACTTAACTAGCCTAAATTAGCCCTATACTAAAAGTCCGAGACGACGTGGTTGACTGATCGGTCCACCTTCTTGAATAAAATTAAATGCTCTGGGCTCGTGTAACTTTAAATCTGGCTTTAAGTATGTTAAAATATGTAATTTAATTTGCTTCTTAAGGATTCTGATATATTTATTTAATCCAATCAATCACATTAATATTGTTCGAAATTTCGTAGTTATTTTAGTATAAGATTGATGTTAAATTTTTAAAATCTTTTCCGTCGTCATAATGTCATCAGTAAAAGAATTATATGAAAGGGACGTTTATGCGATTGTGTTTATCTGTAAAGCTACAATGCCATCATCGAACCATTTCTGTAGGAATTATATGCAGTTCGAGACAGAAATACAGAGGCCGTAGATTTTTTTTGATAAATTTACGACTCTCATTCTTTTGGTTAAACGCCCTGTAATTTATTTACAATAATTGTATCTTTAAATGGCTACAACATGTGCAGTCCACCACTTGTTATGACAAGGGGCGTGGTTAAATAATTTATGGAATAAAAATGTATTTATTTTGCATATCCTATAATATCATATCGCGATTATTGTAGGAAGAGTTCATTTTTATAACAGCTTAATTCGCCTTGAATGAAAATTAATGGCTCGTAAGTTTGACGTTTTTGACAACAACGTTATTTGTATCGGCCTTTGAACATTTGCCGCATGTACATTAAGAAAGAAAGGTTAATTTTTTGCGCAACGCTCCTACGTTTTGTGTATTAATGAGTGAAAAGAAAAAGCGTAAACCTGGTTTCTTGTGGAGGCGTCTCCTTTTAGTACAAAGCGATGACAACGATCAGCATAAGACCACTATCGATACCAGACGTAGTTATCATAGTGAACAGGAATTTTTGTCATCAAATATGTCATTTCTGTTCAAATGACAAAACTTATAATCTACATATCCTTTACGAAGCACTAAGAAACTTAATAGTAAGTTTCTTAGTGCTTCGTAAAGGATATGTAGATGTCTACAAAGCGTCACAGCAATACGAAACAGTAGAGTAACATTATTACGATTGTATAATGAATACGACCATAGTTTTATCTTAAAATAATAACGTTGACTTGAATATTATGAAAAAAGCATTTTGATAATTACAGTGTTCATCTCGTAATAATTAAGAAATATCATTAAAATATCTTATGAATATGATCGTTTTAATAATAAAATAATAGTAGTAATAATATTAGTAGTAATAATTAATAATATAATTTCTCGTTTTTTTTGTTACGAGTAAATTTTGCCAATACAGCAACGTAATTTTATTTCCAAATGATGGATTTACATCTATCTAAATTAAGGAAACATTCAAAGTTGTATAAGAGCCTGTAAATATATTTAAAATTATTCACAACGTGTCCATGGGTCAACCGGGTTTTTTAAAATTTATTATATAAGGTTTCAAAAATAATAAAATATATAGCAAATCATGATTGTTATGAGGGTTTAGTGCGTAATAAAAGTATATATTAAAGATATTAATGTTGTTCTCAGCAAGTCGTAAATGAAATCAAAAGTAACCGCTTATTATTTGGCTTTTAACAAAAACGGAATTTTGTGTCATTAAACTTGTTTGTAGGCAGTACTAGCATATACAATCTGTCTCAGTTTTTGTGAAATGCATTTTTTGTATGAAGTAATTATAAAAACTACTATACCAACAAGGAAAAAAATGCGAATATTTTACTGAGAAGAACCTTTAATAATAATTTAACAGGAGCGCGATTCTAACCAACGAATAGATGATAAAAGTAAATAAAATTTACTGCCGCGTGTTGCTAGTGATGACTTATTGCTGACAATTGATCTTTAATCGTTAGCCTTCTAAGCAACCTTAAAAGCACTGGCAAGTTATTGAGATATTAATGATGTGTTTCACTGCCCGATACCTATAGAATGGAAACTGTGACAAAAATACCGAAACAAAGAAAAGAATAACAGGCCGACACGGTCAAAGGATCTGAAAGCTAAAGTAGCAAATCAATATCCGCTTTAAGGAAACAATTCTTGCATGTCACTCTAATACTGTGAACGTAATTTAAAACGAATGTATCACACTATTAAGATAGGAAATCACAACCTGTGAAATGTCTAAACTTTTGTTAAGTAATGGCAAACTATTCTAATGACTTTGTTTGCTATTTTCTTCGCGTTTTCTTTAAATAACATAATTATTTTTTGTTAATGGCTATAAGATTTTATTTGGGGAATTTAAAACTAAGCTAAAGTTAGTTATTAAATAAAAAACTTATACCATCACACCGAAGTAAAATAAATTCAAACTTTCTTTAAGGAATAAACACCGGCTTGTTTCTCACCGTTTACTATGATTATGTAAACTGTCTATTAACAACACTTACTGGAAGCCACACTTGAATTAAATTAATTATGTGCCATGATAATGTCCTGACTTAACATAATATAACCATAGTTATATCGCCAGCTATCTATTATTCATCCATTTCAGCTCAGTGTCCTGCCATGAGACCTGGTCTCTTTGGGTGTAGAATCAGTTTTAGGCGAAATGTGTAAATTGTGAATCTTCGTAAAAATTATTATTCACTATTTCGTTTAAACTTTCATTCCGACATTCACAGGACTATTTATATTGTTTCTGCTTCCTGCAGTTTTAGCCTTCTAATCTACATAATTTAAAAAACCGTTACATTGTCGAAGGACAGATTTCTTTGTAATTTTTCCCCTCCAAACTGCCTTCCACTGAACTTTCATCTTTCTCTCTATTGCATACCAGACATACTCATTCCCTTTATTCCTTTAAAATATGGTATTTCTAATATCTTGCCGTTCTGGCTTCTACTTTACACTTATCTAGAACTATCATCAAGTGTTCTGATTATTTACTCTTTAAATACATCACCGTTCTCTTCATTCTATTGATGCATCTATTAAATACGCGTGGGTAGTCACAAAGAAATCGCTCTCAAAACGATAAGACCGGTTATTGTACCAATTTTATTTATTAGTACCCCTTGATTTTTAATTCATTAGTGGTACAATAAAGAAAGTATTGATTGTTTCATTGAATTTATAATGTGGACAACTGCAGTAGAAAAAAAGTGACCTAATAAGTAAGGTAAATGGGCTGTCTGCACAGCTCGGAGAACTAATGAGTGATAAGTTTTTAGCGGCAAAATTGAATTACAAATAAAAATTTCATCGGAAACAAAACACAGACCCGACCACTCGCGTATTATAGAATACAAAGAGAGATCCATCCCGCAGATCAGGTTCCATTCTACAAATAAATGATAAGGATTTACTCGTTTCTTAATTTAAATTCCAAAAGGATTAAACAAATCAACACCAATATATACGGCAATTGTAAGTGACAAAGAAAACACATTTGCATCGCACATAAAATACTGAAAGGACAATAATGTACAATAATAAGCAGATAATGTGAACAATATTGAAATAAAACAGTACAGTGCGCTATTGGTCAAGGCTTCACAGCTGGTACTGAACTGACAAGTTTCCAGCCACACGTAACACGTAATTAGAGGTGAACATATGACACATAACGCTACGAAAGCTAAAAGTATCAGCTCTACTATTAATTCTAACTTTATCATACATAACACTTTGCATAGTGACCCGCTAGATAATCACTTATTAATATTTATTTTTTAAATAAACAACGTTTTTACACATTTACTGATGGCAAATAGTTCATTTGACGGTACTGATAGGTAGTCTCCGAGGACAAAGAAGCCACATTCATCCTCGATAAAGAACTGAAATACAGACAGACGTTATTCCTAGACTAAGACCAAAATAGAATGCCTCGTCACCAGTAAGAAGGTATCCGTTATTTTTCTATTACCATATAAATCATTCGTCTATGCTACTCAAGTATTCTCTGTAAAAGCGACGTCCCACGCAATCCTTTACATTTATGCTACAACCAGATTTAAGCAGCAGTATGGTTGTAACACAAAACGACGCGTATTTCATGCAAATGTTAATAAAATCCCACGATTGTGTACATTAATTATATTTAATGACATGGAAACGTAAGTAGATAAAGGATCGTGATTAAGATGAAAAGAAGAGAATTAATGTATGAAAGCTAAACTAACAAAGCAGATGCCAGCTTAAATGAAAAGTCGGTTAACAAACAAAGTAACAGCCAATATACATTATTGCTCCCATTTCTAGGCGTAGGCCTCTTCCCGGAAAGGGTATAGCTGGACTTATTTTATCTCTAAGACATGCCGGTTTCCTCAAGATCTTTTCCTTCATTGCTGAGCACGTGGTAAATCAACAGCTAAAATTGTTATTAACAATCTGTGCCGATATCGAACTCAGTTAATTGAACGTACTGTAAATATAATATAAAAGGAAGCGCTTAAAAACTGAGCTAGCACGATTACAATCATTACGATATTAAATAATAATAATAAGTACACAAAATCTTATATTGTAAAATTACTTATATGCCACTGTGCACTTCACGCGAAATTTCCTTTCCCGCACAACTACTATGTGGAATCAGCTATCGCCGGCGGTGTTTCCGAACCGATACGACTTAGGGACCTTCAAAAACCTACACCTTTCTTAAAGGCCGGCAACGGATTTGGGACTCCCCTGGTGTTGCGGATGTTCATGGGTGTCGGTGGTCATTTACCATCGGATCTGCTCGGGCTGCATTCTCGTTTGACACTTATTCTATAAAAAATGAAAAGGAAAATAGGTACTACTACTAGACATATATTGTTATAGTTCCATGAATATTAAATTTAAAGAGTATTTAAGTGGTTATAAAACAATTCAAGATACTTTTAAATTTTTGTAAAAAAAAATCTTTCATCTCTACCTATATTTTTTACATTATAAACTTATCTCTCGCAAGTGTCGGCAATGCATTCGCTTAAATCTTAAGCACCCTTAAAAGAGAACATTTACTAAGTGAAGCTGTAAATTGAGATCGGCAATTTAAAAGATCCTCGGAAGATTTACCATACGATTCATCGTATTCTCGTTTTATTAAAAACTATATGCCTTATCTAAAATAACGTCATACGTAAGTATAATCTTTCATCGTCATCTTTCGTGTGTATAATGAATTGCTTACTAGAATTAGTCATCGGATATTTAGCTGTGCTAAATCACGGATTCTGAGCGCGAAATATTCCTTTTAGAGTTTGCTGGCTTTACTTAACTGTCTTGTGTCTTAATGGTTTTTGATGTCTGCAGCTAGTCGTAAACGGTAGATATGTACTTTAAACAGTCATAAGTTAATGATTACTTATTCAGATATGTATTTCTTATTCCTAGTCAATTAACTTTTTTTTTTTGTAACTTTGTAATATTTCTCTTGTTTCTAGCCCTGATTCTAACATTAAAAAGTGAAAACGTTTATATCTCTTTTTACTTATTTTTTAAACACTTATTATTAACAATGAACAAAGTTAATATTATCATGATCCGTAAAAGATTAAAGAATAAATACGCAATGAATACACAATCAGTCAGTTCTGAGTTATTGTTTTATTTTTATAAAACTTAGTCAATTAATAGTTAATCATCACACATCGACTGAGATTGGATGCGAGCAACTGGGTCTGAGGATCCACACCAAACAAACGAAACACAGCAGCAATGCTATGCTCCGTTTTCACTCTGTGAGACGGTTCTTCCCCGGTCAAAGCTAAGTTAATAAGTTACCCTTATAAAAGAATTATATAAAATCCGACTATTTATTGAAATCTATTCCATAATGTTAACTAATGTGTTTACTTTATGTCTATGTTATATAAAAAAAACAATGTACAACTGAGTACCGGCGTCGGCCAGACATTTAGCGTGTGGGCCGTAATTGAAACCGCGTGATATCAATACTTGGGACGAAAGTACATATTGTACTTACACAAGTGTTACATTCGTGTGCAAACGGCACTATTATAAGTGGCGGGAATAATCGACATATTACTAAGATAAACAATGTTGTACCTTTACACTAAACAAATAATTCTATTTTTATGTATTTAAAAATTGTATTACGGGATTATAAAAATCCCCGATCGATATTTATTTATCTCAATTAAGATAATGCTAACTGAAAATCTGTTTAATAAGTTATGTATTAATTTAGATTATATCCAATGACTATAATATATTTTTTAAGTAAAACTTTTTTCACTAAAAGGAACGTAAAATGATCGTATAATTTCTCTGTAAAAATACGATAATTCAAATATAATGCAAAATTAAATAATGGATCGTAAAAAACACGGGAGCTATAAGCCGCTTCACTGGTACAAGATTTTATTCTTACTAATTGGTTCGTAGATATAAAATGTGAATATTCCTATTGATTGTATGGGCATTTAACTTAATAAGTTGTGCATGTATACTATGTATAATCAATTGTATAATCAATATATGTTAAAAAAAACAAAGCATATACAAGACTCGTCATCCTCTTCCCTAGTCTGATATAATGCATCGGAGAAAGATTAGATGCAATGTCAGGAACACGGTTTACAAAACACATCATATCCAAAAATCAACATGTAATCGGCAAACTTTGTTCCTCGACTGTGAATCGAACCAGTCAGGTACTCTGACTGCCTAATATTAGTGTTATAAAATTACGGTTCAATATTGTGGTAAGATGATGGTAGCAAATTGACAACTCATTTTTCCAAGAGGGCAGAAATATGAAGCTACTAATATTACTAATATATTTTAATAGGTGTATCCGTTTTTTAAATTACGTACAGTTAAAAACAACAATGCCCTGTTATTCTTACCCGAGTTAAGTTTGCTGCACTAAATCATTCTTTGTAAATTAAGTTGTTAATAAACACAACACCCTCACATGTTACTTACGACCGCAGGATGATCAAGATACGGGAAGTGAGTTAATAAGGTTCCGTATTGACAACGGTCATAAAATTTAAGAAAATATTGGCTTCGTTATTAAAGTGTGTAAATCCCTGTGTCCATTGATACTGAATCTGTATTGGTTTCGGACATAGCCACCATATTGATGATACTATCTGACGCAGTCAGAAAGTATCTGTATATATCTTTTATACTCTTACAACTTTTAAATACAGATCCAATTTACAGCTTAATTTGGAACAGATCTGTTCCACCGGGGAAGCACACATTTGCAGAATACCAGCGTGAAATAAGAGCAGAACCTTTGCAGCTGTATCTACATAGACTCGCGAGCGGTGCCCGCTGAGTAGAGAGACAACGACGATTCTGACACGAATACTGCTTCACCATTCTGCGTCTGCGTCCCGAACCCTGTAGACGTAGAACGTCAACGACAGCAGAGTGGGGTCGATATACGATCAGAGGATCTCTCTGGTACGTCAGTTCCTGGTAACGTCATGCCACTTCGGTCTTCGGAGACGATATGTGGATCTTATCACTGTTGAACATGGATGCAGCAGTTTATTGGCCGCAGTTATCACTTGTCACCAGATGAACTTTGTTTTCTTATATCATTTGTTTCATACAAAGCCTTTTGTTGTATGTTGAAGAGTCATGCTCTTGATTAATATTGGCTAAAGCATATAATATGTTTATTGGCTAAGATAGATGACGTATTGTGTGTAACAGATCTTAGTCCATCCATCCTTAATATTTAGGGATGTCAACACATATACAACTGAATTTTAATCGAATATTAGCCTCTAGGGTATTATAATTTTTTATTTGTTATGTTATATATTTGCTCTCACTAAGTGTCCTACTAAGAACGAATGAATTAGTTTTATCATATATTTTTTGCAGTAGTAGGTAAGATAATATAAAATATCTCACTGTATTCGCGTATTGATTGATATTTTAAATACAATCAACGAAAATTCACTTCGTTTGCAGTATTCTCTAGATGTTTTTTTTAATATTATTATTCTATATCACATATATAACTTATTTATTTAGTAAAAAGAAGCTTTGGAAAGAAGTTTGTTTGTGAGCTTTTGTAGAAAAGATATATAAATTGCTTAACACCACCGATCAGCACATAGAGAATTATACTATTTATGTTTATTATTTAGTATCTGTATATGTTTTATTCATTTATTTAGTATTCTATTTAGTTTAGTATGTATATATGTTTAATGTTTAGTATCTAAATATAAAATTTAATAAAAATAACTTTTTAAGATACTTCAAACATACTAATAGTAAATAAACAGTAAGATTCCATCAATGTGTGGGATTAAGTTATAAAACATCTACTTTTACTAACCACAAACGACGACGTCACTTGTGTCACACGATGTGATTTTGGACGAGGCTTCCTTTTTTATTTTTATTATTGATTCCTGAATTGGCAATGTTAAACAATTAGTCTTGGTGTCTCACTTAATAGCCTTACGGTTAAGGGTACGGTCTACGAAACTTAGAGGGTTATATGTTCGTATCCACCATTCAACTATTATCGTAGAGTGGTGTGGTTAACCGGAGTATTAGTAACGTTAATATCATTTAAAAAAAATTAACGGTGTAGCCAAAGGTAACATTGCATCGGGTAGGCTTGCGGCACCAGACCAGCTTTTTAACACTTTTCTAATAAAATTGGTGTAACATCATGATAGACTTACGTTGCAGTTCCCAGCTAAGGCGCGACCGGATCGGATCGACCAGGGATAGACCAAATTCGTACAGAATACAAACGTGAAATAAGATTCGGTTACTGCTAGTGAGTGATCTGAGTCTTTGTTGATGAAGACTTTACGTGTTAACGAACTTCCGTTATCATTTACCACCACGTGAACTGTCTGCTTGTCACCCTAAGTATTAAAAAAATACGTGGGGAGACAAAAGAAGATATAATTAATGACCAGATTGTGTCTCTGCGTTTATGCGTAATGGCGCAGTTCAAGAAGAATTAATGCTATTATTATTAAACAATAATTTCTAAGTGTGCTAGGTAGGTATTAATATATTTAAAATTAAATTTAAAAACATTTATTAATTGTTTTTTGTCTTTGTAGTAGTTGCCACTGGCGATATAGCGCAATCAGGTTGGTTAACAGCAGATTTTTATTTTCGAATTTTACTTTATTTTAATTTAAACTACACAGTTTCTACAGGGCCCGTTATACACAGAGTATTGTTCTGTTATCATTTATATTAAAATAAATATTTATTGCGCGTATCACGTCGTTTCAGACCTTTATAAATTACGGGCAGCCGCACGCTGCAACCATATTTTTAAACCCCTTAAAAAGGGTTTATAATAAAAACTATACTTACAAAGGGTTCTCAAAAAAAATACATACATATATATATATATATATCAGACCATGGGGTTTAATATTGCAAAATGTGATTACTAAAAACAATCAAGGTAAATGTTTATCACCCTTTCATAAGTAATATCTAATCGATATAGTTTGATAAAGTCCATTGCCCTTAACTATTAACATACAAGGATCAATGAAAACAACGAACGATTGGATTGATATGTTACATTCTTTGATATACACATGTCGTTTGTAATTACATCGGTTTAATGCTAACGCTGAGCGTCTTAGATTCTAGAACAATCGAATGCATTGAGACCAGGCTATATGACACCGGTAATTAAGACGTTCGCTTGTGATATTAAATGTAATAAATATGTATTATATCGAATAGAGGAATTAACAGAATTTATTTTCACATTTCATGTAATTGATTAAGGAAGAGATAAATATATAAGAAGTCGAACATATAAGAAAATCGCTTATCAAAATGATAGCAATACAAAATGTCCTTTACCTTTTCGGATCAAATTTAGCTGCTAGTGATTAATATATGATCTAAATACTTTTGTTTTGGACTGCTGTTCATTTTTTATTACAAGTTATAAATAAGCATGTTTTAAGTTTAGTAGTTTTTAAAGTTTACTTATCGACTTCTTTTTAAATATTTTATTAAAAGTTAATATAAAATCTGTATAAATACATCTACTGATATGATAATACTTACCCGGAAGTTCAGCAATTGGGTTTAGAAACTAAATTTCAAAGAATGCATTTAAAGAAAATCGATATGAAATTAATAAATTACATCTGTAACGCTATTGTCCGTATGTTTTTTTAAAATAAACATCATTTTCGCTTATTATGGACAACTATACTTGAATTTACGTTTAAACTTCAAGCTGCAGAGAGGGTTTGATTTCAGCCATGTGAGTACGTCACATGAATTTTCAAAGATTCCATAGCCTAAAGCTTATTTAAAAAAAAGAAATCTTACAAAGTTAAACGATTTAATAACAACTATGTGTATATAAGACGTAGAATGTCTGCATCTGAAAAAGTATTGAAATCCTTTTAACATTAATCGAGGAATTGCCTTAAACCTAAGGAGTGTTCCAGCACACCCATGGTCTTATTTTTTGTTAAGGTTTCGACCTTAACAAAGAATAAGACACTAAGGTACTGATTATTGAACTGAATATCATTCTTAATTTAATGAAAGTCATAAAAAGATACAAAAGCACGCACGTATGATGTTTTTGATGAATCTACATTGACAAATTTAGAATTGTTTAAAGCACTACCAGAACACCAATGATATAACATAATTTTAGACTTTAACAGTGATAGAGCTACGCCACATATAGTTTCTAAATACAGGACGGGGATCACCACACCCTCGCTGATTACCTGCCGCTGATCGCTGATACCGCTGCTGTGTTTCCTATGATCAGTACGGAGCCAATTACCGTTAACGGGGAATTCCTTTTTAGTCTTCAAGGGTGACAGCACATGCACCTTGAATCTATGTCGTGGATGAGCCGAGATCTTCACTTTCCATAGGATGAACATGTGCCCGTTTGTCACCCTTTGACAAAAAGTTTGAAAATTATTTATTTTACAAATCACAGTCACGATATATTTTTTTAAGTGTTATTTAAAGTTTGTGATGTCGTGTGTATATGGAAATTTCGGGTAATTTTTTTTTTTAATTCTGGTTTACTTGGTGTTTCAAAAACACGTCAGTACGATTTTATATTGCGGCCTTTTTACAATGCGAGATATTTAACATTCATCATCTCTATGTCTAAGAGAAAGAGAACCTTTGTATTTGACATGATAATTAAAATTCGATAAATTATATAAACGTATAATATATTGGGTAGACGATATTTAGAATTTTAAAGCAGATAAATACATTATTTATTATATAAGTGTCTTCTTATATTACTTATAATTATGGTAAAGGTAACTTTCATTATATAACATTCATATCGTGGATTTTATCTAGTGGATTCATTAAAACATATTGTAATGTTTTGCCCTGCCTAATTGATTTAACAATTGCTTCTTAATTTCGATATATATATTTAGAATTGAAAATATGTAGTATTTTCAGTTATTTGCACTAATATAGACTTTACAACACACACACACAAATTACTTTAATTAATGTAACATGGCTCAACATTCTTGTGTTAGCATTTTAAAAAATAGTAATGATAAATAAAGTTCACGATAGCTTACCAAAATACTGATAAAACGCCGCAGAAACAACGCAAATATCCTCACTTAACGCCACTACACTGTAATCCTCAGCAGTCAGTTTTCTCCTCGCAAATCGGCGAGAACGCGAATTAATTGTTAATATACAATTGGAGTGCAAAACAAAGATGGGCCGAAAACTTTATATAAGGCTAGGGATCAAAGACGAGCGCACATGACAGACGCGAGTGTACAATAAATTTATATCGTGCCGGCGACTACGGGCGCAGAACGCCAGATTTACTAGTTACAACCACTCGAGAGACGCGGTGCGAACGACGAAAGATAAGCGTAAGTGAACAAAACTACTAACGGCGATAATAGTACGACTGATTGACCAACCAAAGCCCAATTGTTCGCACGCGCTGTTCAATTCGATTCGAGCCTCTGCTTCTATAATAATATATAAATTTATTTGTGTGTATTTACAGTGGCTTTAAGGCCTTAATAACTGAGTAGGTATTGTACAAGATGTGCTTAAAATTTAATAACTTAAAGCAGTGTGCTGCCATCTACACTAGGAATAACTGTATTGCAGATGACTGCTTTTTTTTCCGGGCTGATGGACGCTGTTAGCCCGAGGGATTTTACTGTTTTACCGGGTTGAGAGGTGACCGAGCACTTATGACATTCAGTCGAGACCTCTATATATGGGTAACCAGCACAAGGGCTCCCGAAACTTGGTTCTGACCGTTACCCTGTTTCGCGAGAGCGTCTGACTCAAGGGTGGGCCTGCAGATGACGGCGTCCCTTAATGGATACTGCGGGTTATATATTTGAATATCAAGTTACAATTTGAAATTATACACATTTTTTACTATTTTACATTTTATATACTTAGCGCATTCATTACGCGTTTGATGTAAAACAGAATGGTAACGAAGAAGTCAAAAGTGACTTTTCAACATCCATCAGTGATAAGTGTATTTCATTCATACTTAACATTTCTAAAAAAAACTACCTGCGTGTTCTGCATAAAGAATCATATATTTTATATGAGAATAAATTTTCTGTTATTGCGTTGGTAAAATCATGGGAATTATTTTGAAACAACAGTCTTTAAATAAGTTTTCTCACGTACCCGGATTATAACCGAAATAAGTATAAGTTAAATGAAATCAAAGATAATTCTTAGTTTTTTTTTCTGTTGTTTCTCCGTCACATGTAACCGAATATTTAATAATAAAGGAGTTTTCTACTGCTTCATTATTTGCAATAAATTATAATGAACATTTTCACTATCATTTCTGATCCCTAACTCGAGTCGGGACTGAATGACATATTCGCGCATAGTTCTTTTTTTATCTATTGCTCAAGAAGCAGTTTTCACACAATCTATTTATTTTCTTCGATCGTCACCTCATTCTAAATTACAAAATATTTTTACTACATATAAACATAATACATGGTCTCATGACATTCCGTTGTTGTCATGAGAAGTGATTTATTAAATAAATAGGCAAACTTTACAACAGTATATTGATCAACTTCTAATACATACTAAATTTTATAGACCAAGTGCGCCAACTTGTTTACGAAGATACTAACGATGATAATGTAAGATGTCAAGACTTGCTTATCATAAAAATACCCCTAAACCAAGTAAGAATTTATTTTATAGTGCATTAACAACTTATCCACCATCACTTATCTACTCTTATGCAAAGGTAATAAACATAAATACAATTTATTTAAATCACTCAACAGCCGTCAGTTCCAATTCGTAAGTAGGATTTGATAGATAGGATAAGAAACCACCTTGTGTTTTTGATAAGGTAGCTTTAAAAGACGTAATGTTTCAGCGATCTCCTAAGATTGTGTCACGTGAATTTATGTGTACTACGAATGAATGAAATAATGTTAAAAATATGAATACTTAAATTAGGAAGAATCTTAAATTAATATAATATTATACACACATATATAAATATATATATATATAAATATATATATATAAATATACATATATCTCTATCCCATAAAGTACTAGCATTAACTAAGTTATCATAAAATTATCAAAGCAAATTTAAGCGGAATGCGACAGTTAAAAGAAATTACGAAAATTAAAAAAAAAAACTATTTATTTTAAATAATAAACCCCTCACCAACCAATCACCAAGTTACCTCCTGTATATATCAATATATATTAAACCAAAATTTCAAATATTACTTATTAGAACTTATTGTCGTAATAAATAAAAACGATATTAGTAAAACGAACATCTCTATATACGAGACACGAATATTGTTATCAGTTGCGAAATCGAGAACTAATAGAAAATGCTAAAATACATTAAATTAGTCTACGTCATCGAATGAAAAACAGGTTATCAAAAATGAATAAGAGATTTTCATAAATAAAAATGTGATAAAAATACATAAGAGGGCGCTTACTGAAATTGAATTGAATAAAAGCAATTTTTTTTTTAAATATTTTAATTTTATTTGAATGTCATAATAAAAGGGATGAAAAGTATAGTATAAAATTGTCTTAAATAAATTGGCTTTTTCAATGTATATATATATTAATTACGTACATGTTGTTAAATATTTTCAAACCTCTAATTATGGTAAAAAAATATTTAATTGTTAATAAAGAAAATATATACAGAGAAAATAAAATAATCAACATACGCCAACTAATGGAATAATGGGTTAAATGAGAGAACAATATAAAAAAACTCAATATTTAATAAAAACACAGAGTATATAACATATTTTATGGTATCTATATAAAATATGTTATAGATAAAATGTGTTATGTAACCTGTGCTTTTATGTTATATCATAAAAATAAATATATCGTTAGACTGTTCGAAATCCGCTTCCTATCTTTACTTGCGTCCCACGATTATTTATCGTGTGGCCCACAACGACATCTCTCAATCTCGAGTAGCTTGTACTCATATCAATGCATTTACGCGAGCGAGGTCGCCGGTCTAACATATTTTGTGACAACTACCGGTATTTTACTATAAAAAAGGTCAGCCCTAAAAAGCATTCGCTAGAGCGTGACTTCTTCCGGAAACTGTGAATTAAGTAGAAACAGCGAGAACTTACTGACTCACGTCTATCTTATTTTTTATAGTATCCAATAAAATAAATAAGTTTTTTTCAACGATTTGTTGCTATAGAAAAAGTCTTGAAAATGTGCAGAGCCATCTAGCGGCAAGTAGCACAATACGAGCCGCGATGTTATTTGTTACACAAAGTAACCTATAGGTGGCAGTAAAGAAAAAAAAACAATAGTGCATAACAGGCAAATGTAGATGTATTACCGAGTTTAAATAAGTCCTGACGTATTTTATCCTAATGGAAGGGAACAGAGATATAAGCTCAATACATATTTAGATTAGAACTTTTTAAGGCCCAAACGGGGCACATGTTTAAAATGTTGAATAAAATTCGATTCAATTCCAGACAATCCAACTGCTTAGTTACTACACTGTACCATACGGTACAATGTCTGTCACTATTTTGACGATATTTGACAAATAAAAAAGTCATGCAACAAAATTAATAAAAGGGACACAAAAGACACTATAAATAAATTCATTTTATGACGTAGTTTTGGCCGCAGCTATATTTTCTAGTTGCTACCAAATATTGTCAAACTGCGATTTATTAACGACATTCCTTGCCAATCTATATATATAGTATAACTTTAAATATTTAAAATTTAGTTTTCTTATACAACTAGCATTGAAGTAACACATCTCAGTACCATTATAGTTATCACTGTTTCTCACACTGGTTAAAGAAATATTGGAAGAAAAGATGTTGGTCGCAGTCTCCGCATCCATGCATGAGCTGGATTCGTCGACTGACCTTTGGTTCAAAATTGGACTTATCTAGATAAACATGCTCATCATTAAGCGTAGCACCACGCAGTAACCACCGGAATGGCTGTGATATAAACGTTAGACATGACCTTAGTCCTGTTTATTCTATAGCTGGAGTACCAACCTATTTGGTAAATCATACTAAACTTAAGTCGACGATCACCTCAAATCAAGGCTTTGAGAGGATCGTCAACTTTAGTTTGCACTCAACTATATCGGATTCGACTACATTGCATCTCATTATAGGCATACTTAGTAATTGTTTGTTATCGTTTGATATCCCCAGATTGGAATTGGACGTTTTAAAAATGTAAAATCGAGAGATTATCGAAATCACAATTAATGATTAATTGATCTCGAAACAGGCGTGAATGATGGTTGATGGACAAAAATCAACCTTAAAAAAACGCTAAGTATGGTGACGAGAAGAATTTTTTTTTTCCACTTGTAACATAAACGAATCGGGAAAGGCCATGGATAGGTCACAAGCATAACTTACTTTAATGTTGATAAAAAAAGATAAATTCTAAATTAATGAATTCAGTACGTATGTTCGTACATACTCTTTCAAAAAAATACTTCCTTACAACCTTTTAAACCTAAGAAAGCTTTTGCTACTTCGCGTTTGACTCTCGTAAAACGAGATCTTGGTGCGTACCAAACCGCAAAACAAACCGTTAAATGGGATAATGTTAGATTTTTAGTATCAAGTTTCTAACAATAGACAATTTAAAAATATAATATATATGTTTATACACATATATATTATATATACATATGCATATATATATATATATAAATATATAGATATAATATAAATGTATAAATAAATATAATCTCATCGTTACAATCATTGTTATAATACGATATTATTTTAATGAGGTCATTCTTAACATTTTTTAAATATTTACTCGCTTTATCTGTAAAATGTGATTATCTGTTAGGACTATGCAAAAACTGATCGAATCAACGTAAAATATATTTTTTTTTAATTTATGACTTTATTTCATCCAAATGAAAACATTATCTTCAATAGGGATATGGTTTTCATTTGGATTCCTTTTTGTTAACCAAAAAGAAAAGTAGCAGCCTACAGATTGTACGGAGCATAGTGCACCTTGGTGACCCACTTCGGATTAGCGGACTTACATATTTCAATATATTTTCTTTTGATTTACTCTGAGATGTACAGGTTCCCAATGCCGCCGAGAACGAGGTCTATCAGCTCTTAAAATTGCAATTAAAGTAAAAACAAAGTAATAAAATATTTAGTACAGCGCTACAGAGAAAATAGAAAAACAAGTTAGCATATTTACAAGTAATAAAAAATCCAACGCCTATTCTATTCATACCTTGAGTTAACTGCAACCTTCGCATTAGGCAAGCCTGTACCGCGAGTGCTGGTTACGAACACATTTCTTTTTATAAACCTTTAAACCTGCACGTCTGTTATATCATTAACAGAAAAATAATCGTATAACTATTTTTTCTTTGGCATATTTTAATTTATACTCAATTCAATACACAACTATGAATAACCATATAGTAGTACGATTAATTTCATTGCGTCAAATTAAAATTGAGCAGCAAGACATGTCCAACGGATTCTCCGAAATTTCTGTGCCTACTTAGCACGGTTCGTTTTTTCGATATAGGAAGCTTTTCAATAGGCCAACTACTACTAATAAAATAAATACTAACTAAATTAGATTTTTAGCTCTACCGAAACGTAAGGGACTCAGTTTATAACAGTTAGTGTTTTTGAGCGACGACATTATTCTTTTATTTAAAATAGTGATAATTAACTAAGTCTTGGACGTCGACTGCTGGTATGGTGGTAGACCTTGTATAGCTAACCACGGTACAATCTTTCGAAGACATTCCTTTATTTCTCTTTCTCCGGATTCTTCTAGTTAAAAATCTCAATAACGATTTCGGAACATAATCACTACCAATTTATAAAAGAAGGGTGCACGCGATTACCGCAGTACTAAAATAATTATTATCACAGTTTACCGGCGTGAAATAGCAGCATAACGCTGCTGTGTTTGGTCTGGTGAGTGTAAGGATCCGGAGACCCGCCTTATTTTACTAGTGTCGAGGCATTCAGTCAGGCCATCTCAGTCCTCTAGGGTGACAAAGCATCTGAATTATGATTCCTTGTCAGGGATGAATGTACATGTCATGGGCCGCAGGAATCACTTGCTATCAGGTGAACTGTGTGCTCGTTTGTTACTCTCATGTAATAAATAATAAATATATAATAAAAAATAAAACATCTCTGTAATAAAAAAAAACTTAAAGCTTCTAAACATTAAAAAAAATCTATAACCAATTTATATTTAGGTAATTTGGTCATCCAAATTACCTAAATATAAGTAAAACCGCGAAATTAAGAGCTGTTTTAGGTGTCAATGACTCATTAACGACCAAGTCGCGGTTTTTTTATAAGTCAACGATTGAGGAAAGCAGAAATTATTAAATACTATGCTCATCATCGCATTAACAATACATTTCATAGGAGGTTAAGACCGAGAGAGGCGACAGAGAGGCGTAACTCAGAAACAAGGTTTCGGTCAAACGAGATTTCGTCTGGACCGGTTACACCGGACATTCCTTTGATAATGATAACGTAACTATAGTTATGAGACGCATACGTCGTTAAATCTTATCGCTGTTTTAGGCTGAACATAAATGGCAATGGCGGATGTCTTTGCAATAAATTTTAGCAAGTAAAATGTATATATTACCTATATACATATCTACTATTTATAAAACCTTCAAGGAAAGAGCCTAAACCTTCCTTAAAGGTCGGCAACGCATTTGCGACTCCTCTGGTGTTTCGGATGTTCATGAGCGGCGGTAATCACTTACCATCAGGTGGGTGCATGCTCGTTTGCGGACTATACTTTAAAAAAAAGAAGTTGTACAATATACACATATGTATACATAAGTAGGCGTGGCAGTGGAATCTATATAATATATGGGCTGTTACTCTTCTTCATGTATATACTTACCTGATAAGTAACTATATTTGCATCTTCGTGATCTCTCAACAAAAGAAAATTTTGTTGGGATATGACAATTAGCACGTTAAATTTGCGTGATTCAATTTAAAAGGTTTTTTTATTATTTTCTTATAGAATCGTAAACTCAAAAACACTGAAATATCCAATGCAATAATGGTGATGCTTATAAAATGAGTCGGCCGCATTTTGCTCATAAAATATCATGAAACGTTTTAATTTTAACAAAACATTTTATTACAAAATATGTATGTTTAACTCTAACAACGTCCCATAATTTTTTATTGTGTGTGAAAACGCCTTTCGGGTAAAATTATTTATCTAGTTCTTACCATTATATTTTGTTTTTTTTTTTGTGTATGAGTATTGCTGTTAATCCAGTGACCTCTACAGCTTTATCTAATTAGACTCGCGAGCGGTAGGCCCGCTGAGTAAGGAGACAACGACGATGCTGCGAAGCTGGCACGAGAACTGCTGCTGCACCACCGCTGCACTTCGACCACTGTGGACGAAGGGGGCAATAATACGATCCGAGAGCCCCTCATAAGGAGGTACGAAACCTCGACTCGGATCGCTATCTAAAGGCTTACGTATATATCCGGCATATATATTTTTTAAACGTCTTAAATGAATATTTCTACTTTGTTCGTATACATGGCATTGGCTACCGCTTTGCCATGTATTTTAAATAGAATTCAAATAATACCTTCCACGGCAAGTAAATTCTATCAACTACCATAACGAATATCCTAATAATTATAGTTATAATTTTTTAAAACTTTAATTTATAGCATACTTATATATACATACCTTCTCAGAGATCCAGTCTGTCCATTGGTAAAAACTATATTGCCAACCAATATTATACGTCACAAAAAAATCTTTCTAGCACATATGTATCCAAATTGTAAAAAAAAATATAATCTAGAAATAGAATTTGCACGAATAGCACGTAATGCGTTATTAGCTACACCTAGCTAGTCACCGCTCGATGCAAAAGCCGTTTGATACAACTTTCTACTGAAGATTTCCGTTACATGTTCCTTGATTTCTCATATGTTTTATATTAAAACTAGCTCATGCTTTCGGCTTTCCCTGCGTGATGTTGTCCTTGTCGATTACAAGCACTGCAATATTTTTGATTTGTATCAGATGACGTTAATTATGCAGAATTATCTATATCGTTAGAGTTTACGCAAACGGGCACTCACTACCCTTGCCTAGTTCGACCTAAGGCAATAAGATCGAATATACTCCAATTTAAGACGAAGAAATATTGTTCCTTTGCAAACCACACAGTCCCCGCGATGGAATAAGCGGGTACTGTAATCACTACACCACGCTGTTGTTTTTTTTATGAAATTAGGGAATGAGTAACGAGCACTCAATTCACCTGTTTGTGAGTGATTCTCGTGGTCCATTACACCCACGGCCCTCCTCGACATGGAATCATAATGCACTGGCGTCACTCCAGAGCACTAAGAATAAAACATAGCTCAAAGGATTAATAAAGCTGAAGTGGCAATAGGCCAGCCATATATCACGTAAAACCGATGACCGATAGGGAGAAAGGTTCTCGAATGGCAACCTCGTAGCGAGAATCCCCGCTAGACGGAGTGACGGCCTATGCAAGTGTGCGGGAAGGTGGTTCAGGATAGTACTCCATAGCCTATGTTCAACGGCGATAACGTGAAAGCATGATCTTCCCCGATTGATGCTACAGCATTAATTAGTTGCAGCTTGGCCACATAACTGATGATTATCAGGAATTGCCCCCCTTTCCCCGAACACTTGACTGCAATATAACATGGGGCTATAACTTAATCCACTGCTAAATGTATGGCTCTCCCATAGACTGCCACAATTCACGACCTTAAGCCACCTGCATCCTGCAGATTCGGATAGGTCGTCACTCCAAGTAAAGGGGTGTTATTCTACCCTACGATGGCCAATGCATGTTTGCCACTCGAGAACCTTTCTACAATGTATTCTGTGTCATTGATATCAACTATTGTTGTATATTTTATTGTCAGCTCACAGTGTAATATATTCATAGAATTAATCTAAAATCAAAATGTCAATCAAATAGTCAAAAGAAATCAGCGAGTTCTTATTAATACCGAAAACTGTTGTATTACTTAAAAGTTAACATAATTATAACCAAAATTATAATTGGATGACACAATGAACATGAGAAATTGTTAAAATAATGGTAATAATATAAAAAAATCCGTATAATGGTTTGTTTTATCTATTTTTTTACTAAACTTTAAAGTCAGTATTTAGATAGTGCTATTAAGTTGCGATGTAGTATTCTTATATATTTACGCGAATACTAACTAAATTTAATAAAACTAACTATAGGTATTTTGTGGCGTTTATTTTGACATGTCCGAGTGCTTTACAGCACTCATGGTCACTGCGGTGTTCGACATCCTGATGTCATTGTTAACCCGAACCAATATGAGCTTTTAGTTATTTATTGTTGGTCCGGTCTACGGTATCTTGAGATCTTAAGAGAACAGTAGGTTGACGAACGCGTCGTATAGTGGTTAGAGATTAACTGGCTGCTGCGTCGTAGGTCCTAGGTTCGCAGCGAGGAACAATATTTGTACAATATGTAGGCCCCTCTATATGTATGGTATGTTATCTTTATGTTTATTAGTAGAATTATTTCTAGTTCATTATTATAATATATATTTGTATGTGTGTATGTATGTATATATATATATATCTATATATATATATATATATATATATATATATATATTTATATATATATATATATATGTGTATATATATATATTTTTCTTATTAAGAATGTAGGCACTACACCTACCACAATGTCTCTCCACGCGACGGGTTGACTGGTAGAGAATGCCTTAAGGCATTAAGTCCGCCCTTTTTATCCCTTTTTGTAAGGTGTGTCCAATAAAGTTTAAATAAATAAATAAAAAAAAAATACAAATTGTTTGTACTTTTCTCCGATCTGATTGTACCTGCATTACATAGGAATAGGGTAGGGGACGACGTATGAATGTCTCCGTGTTTGCGCGCCCAGCTGACGACACTATGAAATATTCTGCGTGATTGATAGCATTTGGAAATAACACAAAGATATCACTGCGGTAGTCGGCAAGAAGGACATTATCATCAACATCATCGCAAACTTTTGGGTTATGTTTGGTATGCGATTTAATTTAAATGATAAAATCTGATGTGCCATGTTCTTTAAAGTTTTAATTAATCCTTTTGTTCGCCCCTAATTAAGAAATACCGTATTGATATTCATACTTGTTTACACTCCTGTATCTTATAGAAGAATATTACACTTGACAGATGGTAAAAATTTACTAGTCTTCTTTGTTGACTTTATAGAATATCGCTTCAAGATGTAGACAAATTTGCCTGTGATTCCTCAGATATTGGTAGTACAACAAACGTCCGCTCGACGGTTGCCGACTTCACTGTGATTTCACTGATGAATGATGCCTTTCCTACATTTAGTAATTCCAATCCGTACAAATCCCATCTTTGGTTGGTATGATATAGAACTAAACCGCTTAAATATCTGCGTAAACATTTAAACTTATATGTTTTTATTTATTAACAAACAAAATAATGGGCGGACATGGCGGAATGCGACAGTGCATCAATATCGTTGATAAAATTGCACATTTGACAGTAAAATAAAATAGTCGTACAAGTCTCAATATAGTTTTTTGTTCATAAATAGCGTAATGATTATGTTAATGAGCAAATTATTTCACGTGAAAACCAGTTTTGAATACTAGCCTAGACGTAGCTAGATTAAACTTTAGAGATATCAATATAAATCTCGACGATATGTTTTATACCTACAAAAAAAACGAGCAAAGCGTTTTTAGCCGAGTTCACAAATGTAAATGGTCACGCGTGACTAAACGTGTCTAAAAATAGCTCCCCAGGGATGGACAAAGCGATAACTGGCTTAACTCGATTCAACTGGTAACACACACCATGCAGTTCCAAATATAGCACACGTTGGATGAAAATAGTTCATAGGAATATTTAAACGTCCTGCCCTTTTTTATTTATAGCCATCTACGATAATAGAATGGAATAATGACGTGGATTCATTTATTTAAGTGTGTCTTTATTATTCTAGTGTAAGCTGGTTATTGAACATAAAGGAATGTGTGAAAGGGACAGGTGATGGGAAGAACTCTTTATATTTTACGGAGACCTCCAGATTGCATTCCTCACATTATTTAACAAACAATAAATTTATTTTACATTGGCCATTACATCGTTTACGAGTAACATCGTTGCCGAATATATTCACACATATCAAATATATTGAAGAATATAAAATTAATCTAAATATTCTAAGATTTCTGTTATTAATTAATATGGTAGTCTAGTCGTTGTTTGCTATGGTTATATGAATGTTTCATGTATCTTTTATGTATTGCTATTTATAAGTAAATATACTAATATGATAATGTACTTTTTTATTTTATATATTTTCTGATAGTTGTTGTTTAGTTTAGAAAAAACATATTTTCTATTATTTCTTTAAATGAATTTTCCATCCACTCTTGTCTCTCCACGACTAGTAGAGAATGCCTTAAGATATTAACTCCCCCTTTATTCTGGTGAACAATAAAGTTTAAATAAATAAAAATAAAATTAATGTTTATATGTAATAGAAGTTCATATATTTATATAAAAATTATAATTATTTATTCTTTATTTACATATAATATATGTGACGGAGCCGCAGTTATAGAATAGCTGTAACATGAATAGGTAAGTTCGACCGAAGAACGACAGCGGTTTTTATTTTTAGTTTTCCTTACGTAGATAAGATTGTGTTTTAAAAGGTTGCTTTAACTTCATTACACCAAAAATACAAAGTTACCAAAATACAAGTGATTTATTATTTGTTTTGTTTTTATTTTAAATGGCCAGGAAAGTAACACCCATGTTTTTTAAAGTATATCGGTTTGCCAGTCAATTTGTTACATTTTACAGTTATATTGATTTACGTACATTCTTGTTATACAGTTTGCGTCAGCTTCACTTTAGCACTGTGATATGATATGATTGTATGTAAATCATAGATAGTCGTGAGTAGCGGTGCCCGTCAAATATCCCATACAATGCTGCCTACGCAAAGATATAATGTGGAACGTCATATTACTCTATTCATACCAAAAATAACGTTGCAATATTCTTTCATAATTTTATATATATAAACAGTGTCCGTTTATACTTTGATAGAGGAGTTTCAGACCAACCATCATACGAACAAAACCTGGCTGTAAGGACTTTGCCTTTCCCATTAGGGATAAATTAATATCATCATCATTATACTTTGATAGATTGCCGATTTAAATACAAAGTCCCTTTGTTAACGATCTTTAAGAAATTGCAGAAATTTCTTTCCCTTGCAGCCATTGTAGACGACTAATAAAAAACGAATAATTATGGTAGAATTATAGTGCATCATAATTATTATAATAATAGTGTCCTTCTTGTCAACCACATATTTTCTGGATGTTATCAGATGTCATCAACCACGAAATATATTATAGTGCCTAAAACATTCGCGGAAACACATATTATGCATTTAGTCGTCGTTGTTTCTTTAATATAACGACCAGTAAGATCGCCCAAATGTCAAACATTCTATATTTTTACTTGTTGTTTTGATTCAGTGGATTTAAATTATATCACTATTTAATTCATCATGGTAAGATCAAAAAGCAACCATCTTGATATCAACAGCTTCTTTTGATGAATATAATCATTGCTGATATGATTTATTTTAGATCATAACATCGATTGTGTGGACGTTAATTGATAAATGAATGTACGCAGTTCATACGGGTTTAATGGATGGACTATATTATAAATGTAATTACTTACAAGTATAATAATTAAATAAAATAGAAAAATGTGACCAATCCAATGTACATGCACAATACAAACATAATTATTCGTCATAAAGTCCCTGATATCATTCAACTTCGAGAAGACTATTACGTTTTATTTATAATTCATTATCATTTCTATTTTTGTCCATTATCTTTATAAGTCGGCGTTCGGATAAACCATAGTAAAGATTTGATTTTGTTCATAAAATGCGCGTATTATTTTAAATGCATTCAATTATTTTTCATTGCTATAACGCGATTTTTTGATAGTACAAATATTATAATACCGAGGGTTGCGTGTTCTTTGTCTTGAATATGTTCTTACATAAGTGCAACTAAAAAAAAACTAATTTAACATTTCCTGTACTGGTAACAACATCTCATCATCATCAACAACTGCGTGAGGAAATCCACTGATGGTCATAAGCCTCTCCCAATCTATGCCTTTAAGTATCCAATAGAAATAAACTAGCCGTCTTGCGATTATCGACGTTCCACCTGACCAAGGGGCGAATTGCACTATGTCTGTCTAAACATGGTCTCCACTCCAAGACCTGCACCAACCATGGTCACATCTTGAACAGATTGGAACATTCACTTCTGTTTACATACTCAAGTGGCTATGTCGATGTGTAGTGCTCTGGTAAACTTCTTTGCTACGAATGTTAACCACCGCACTCTCCGTGGCTACCTGAGTGACTTATAACTTATGAAGTATTTATCAGTGTCCACGTTTCCACACTAGTGAGTACAGGCTAACGCACTGGCGGAAGACTTTCGTCTTCGGCTTTGAGGTAAGGGCGATGAGAATATCTATCGCAGCTTCCGAAATTTCCCAGCCTTGCCCAGCTGTATTCTCCTATCAGCTTTTTACTTAAAGTTGTTTTACCTGACTCTACGACTAGGCCGAAGGAAACGATAATCACGAAAGACATCGATAATCTCACCATCAATGATAATTTTTCTTCATGGCTGTTGAACGTGATTTTTGTCTTGTTCGGGATCATACTCAAGTCAAGAGGATGAATCTAGACTATTCAGCACATCTTGGACGTTTGTGGCATATTTGGATTTTCTTCCCATTGATGGCGGAATAAGAAACTCTATCAATAAAAAAACGGGCACCAGCATTTCAGGTGCAAAATATCTAACCCTACGATCGTCATCCCGCCGCCAAAGAGGTGATAACGGCCATATCCTTCCTAAATGGAACAAAAATAACATCTAATGGTATAAGTTCTATTTCAATAATTGCATCGTTATGATAAACGTGCTTCATTTCTGCAGATTGTATTTTTATAAGTTCCCACCAGTTAGATATTCGTCAGTTAGATATAAGAGATTCGTCAAATGACTAAGCTACATGACCGAGTAAAAATTATTTTGAAGATAAAGGCCATGCTGAATTTTCTCAATTTGTGCTGAGTATGCAAATTGATTAGATGACTAAACGATTGTGAAACAGGCATTGTGGTAAACTTCATATAAGGTGATTTAAAGAACTGTTATGTGACGGGAGGGGCCCTTTCATTTAGCAATCGACAATACTGATTCGTAAGAATAATGACGTAATTTAAACTCCTAAAAGGTATATCAATAGCATATAATAAACAGGAAACTTGTGACATTTTAACAGTTCTAAAATATATATCCTTAACTATTAATAAACGTTAATCAAAGAGGTAAAGTGTTATTTGAGTTTTAGTAATACTAAAACTATTTCCAACAAACTACCTACATATCTTCACCGTGTAGAGATTAACATATTAGAAATAGAAATAATTGTTGAATTTTTCGATATGGGTTAACATGATTACATAATTTGATTGTAAAAATAATAAGAATTTCTCTCGGTTTTGGATGAGGCATCATACATCCTTCATTATCTATCTTCCTTATGGAGGATAGATTTATATGGCACGGGCTCTCAAAATAACTTACTATGAGGTAAACTATTATATTATATTATTATATACTTAACATGAAACCATCTAAATTTACAAAAAAAATCTATCTGCCGTAACACAGCCTCGAGCATATTTTAATTTTCTTGTTCTATTCTCCATTATAATGATCCGTCAACATCTATCTTCTCATATCATCTATCTGTCATCTTATCTTAAAGATAAATTCCAATATCTCTCTTCATCTCATGACAGAATTCTTCGATCTCCAGCTCAGTTTACCGGTTTTTTTGCAAATTCATTTGCTGTCCGAGCTACACTACTCTGGAATTCCTTGCCCGATAACATCAGGAAGGTCAGTAATAAAATCAATTTTAAAAGTTTGGTTTGTGACTATTTACTAAAGTTACCTGTAGTCAGTACATCCATAAGTTCATCATCCACATATGGAATTTATTGGTAGGTACCGCTGTCCTATTTTATTATATTGTGTATGCATATGTATATTGTATTTATATATGTATTGTGCATATATTATGTATTTATACATGTTTGTATTTAACATCTATATATGTATTTATTATTCTTTATTCGTATTACTTTTTATTAATTAGTTTATTGCACACTTTATCACAATATCTCACCATACCTTGGGTTGACTGGTAGAGAATGCCTTTGGCATTAAGTTCGCCCTTTGTGAACCTTTAGCTTTGTTAAGGTTAACGCAATAAAGAGTAATATATATATAATTAAATAATAAATAAATATATTTAAACGAAACAGCCGACAACGAATAAACAATTATTCAATGTCATATTGATTTACAATATCACTCGATAACTTCATAACGTCAAAAACCAGTTAAATTACTACGACTCCGACTTGGTCGCAGTAGTAGATTCTTGAATAAAGTAATGCGAATATTTAATTTTAATTATTGGATTGTATTAAATGCTATAATACTACTATCCAATTTAATTACGCTCATTTGTTTTCTATTGTCTTTACTTTTTACCAACCAATACACGAGTAGTTTATATCTTCATTATAGTTCAATGTCTTGACTTTCGATCAACTCTACGAGTAATATATGAGTGTTTTATAATCCATGAGTGCTATGTGAATTTTTTAAATTGTTCTTGTTAAGTGCAAACATTAAATAAAGTAAGTAAAATATCATAAAATGTATGTATTTGTTAAACGCAATGTGCCATTGTCCATTGCGTATTAATGACACAATGCAGTGAATGCAAATGGATGCAATCAAGGCCATCACAAATAGCTTTACATTATCGCCGATGTATTATTTATTGTCAGCGTTTAACTCAGCGGCTGGAATCGTTATCTCTATCAATCTGGCTCGTATCCGAATTGGGACAAACCTTTAATTAATACAAAGTTATTGATTTTAGAAAAAATTTAAACGATCAGTCATCCAGAATTGTGTTGTAAAATAATTCCATGCATTCTATCAAGTAATTTTAACATTTTAGTTCATCATAAATGGTAAGGAGAAGAATAAATCATTATGAGAAATAAAGTTATTATAAAGATAACCGAAAGAGTTTGCTATCTCGGCTTAATCCAGTAAGTTTATTTTAAGCTGAATTAAAAATTTCATAAGTTAAATGACTCAAAACAGAAAAAAAAAAAATCCACAGGACATAAGACAAAATTTAATTAATTATTGTAAGATTATTATCACAAGATCACAATCAAGAAAATAAGAGATTTTTTTGACGCAATTACTGACACTTTGAATAAAACTAATAATACGGTGTTAACTGCGTTAATTTAACTTTTTTGTATCGAGTGTATTATGTTTACACCATCGTTAAATATCATCACTAAAATATTTAAAAATGACTGTTAATACTTCTCTTAATTCCTAATATATAATTATTACGGCACTATCACCAAACAAAGATTGTTTTACTACATTATATAATATATTTTGGGGCATGAATAGATATAATTAAGATAGAAATAGAAATATCGCATATTTAACGAGACAATGCATCGTACTTCTCAAACATGTTTATATGTAACATCTAAAACTTAATATATGTAGATGAACTGAGCTTTCGTTTTTCACCCTTACTTATCTACTTTGTGCGCACAAAGTAATGTACTTAAAATAAAATCAAATAAAACCAGTCAAATGTGAGCACTTTGTTATTGTCAATATCGAAGTGTCTGTTCGTTTACGAAGGTAACGGAATGCTTTATGACGGGTTTAAGATTAAACAATTTTATTTTGTTAACTAATGTTACTGCTGTGTACTGTACAATGTCAATACGTAGATGGACAATTGGTTAGTTGACGCTGTTCATACAAAAGTGAATTGCGTTTATAGGTATGTTTATAATAAAGTGTTTTATCACTTATATCTTACTTGAAATCAGGCACTAGTATAATATCGATATTAATTGAGATAGATAATCCTTACTCAGAAGCAAATGGCCGAGCCGAGGTTCGGACCTCTCGCTCTCGCGAAATAGGGTAAAGGTTCAAGCTGAGGCTCCCTCTCGAGAGCCTTTGTGCTGGTAACAGGAAAAAGGCGTAGGTGTGCGGTCATCAATCACAAAACGATTCCTAAGCAATTTAAGTTATAAACTTTATTAAATACTTAAACCTGCTATAGGATAAACAGTACCGAAAGTAAGACTTTAAAATCTATTTAGATCCGAAATTAGATTACCAAATTACATCAAATATTTTTTTGATGCAAAGGATACGACTTTAAGTAAACTAATACAGAATATTCTCATAAAGTATTTTTGGATCAAACAAATTCGAAGAGCGATAGCGTAAATTGTTTACACGATAAAAGTAATACATTTCTATTCCAATATTACCGATACATATATATATATATATATATATGTAGTTGTATATATAGTGGGTACATTTGGTAATTCTCGACTTTTAAAAACAGTACTATAATGTTTGCCATAACATTTATTTTAGTTAATAGTTTAAATATATATATAGATATAGAGATTTTTTGATGATTATTTTATTGATCGATATAGACTACAATAATATTCAGAATCGAATTTCACAATCGAATAAGATATAGTGCGGCAGTATATCAGATGAAACCCGAGGGCGAAATGTTCGAAGGGATAGTTGGTTAAATTGTCACGTATTCGGACAACTGCAACAATGAAGATCAGAACTCGAGACGATTACTCAAATAATACTAATCCTTAAGTTTTGATTTTGAAATAGCCTAATAATTAAGGTGCGATCTGCTAAACTTTATAGGTTCGAATCCGTCTTATGACAATTGTAATTAAACTAAGTTCGAATATGAGCATTGCTTAAACCATTGCTGGCACGGTCGAACCCAGCGAGCTTTTAAGCGTACGTTGTCATGCAATTAGATGGTATATTTCTGTACTATTACACATATACATATAAATACATTAAAAATAATGGTTATTTAAAACTAAAATGCATGAACTTTATCTATCTTTAATTTATATAAATTATTACTAGAAGAATTCGTCTATGGCCTTCTAGGCTTTGTGCCAATTAAATTTTAGTATACTTTATTAGTTAGTCATTGAAGCGAATTTATTTATACAGTTTATTTCTTGCGCCGTTTCCCAAGTTGAAATGGGGATTCTCTCCCAGGGACAGACACCACAATTAAGGATCAGGGAAACTAAAGTCGGCCAGGAGTAAGGAGGCGAGGGGTTGTTTATTTATGTGTAATTGGAAAACTTACCGTAGAGATCCATATAAACGTTAAAATTTCCTAAGATAATCTTGAATAAAGGAAATAAGTATAGTTGACGGCGATATTAGACTTCAGTCAGACAGAGTATATCTGACCAAGACAGTTGCGAGTTTGGTAACAACTTGACAATCGCCGTGTCTTACCGTTACACAATCCGTGGCCATGAATTTATCACCGCAAAATGAGATAATCTAATTGGTCATAAATAAATGATAACATTACTATTAAATTTAGTTTTTTTTAATTAATTTTAAAGAGTTTAATCTTGGTTAAATCTCCGAAATGGGACTCGCATGAACGCTATGCCGTCCTCCGATTTCATTAAAGTCATAATCAAAAGAAAACAAGTTTCTTCTCTCCTGATCATTCCGGACACACTATCATTACATGATACACCACATCTTCGAAAATATTGCACCCAGTATGGTTCGGTGAGTCCATTTTACCCATTAGAAATGCGAATTTATCAAGAGGGATTTTATTTAGTTACACAGTGCTACACAACAGAATTAATGGGACCGGGGCGGGACCATTCTCTGACAGAAAACCAGCGTGATATAGCAGCATAATGCTGCTGTGTTTCCTCTGGTGAGTGTAGGGATCCGGAGATCTTCATTACTAGTCACGAGGCATTCCATCTCAGATCTCAAGGGTAACAACGCATATACATTATGATTCCTTGTCATCAATTAATATAGATGTGATGGGCCGCAGGAATCATTTACCTTTAGATGAACTGTGTGCTAGTTTGTTACGCTCAATGTAATAAATAAAAAAAAGTAATGACTTTTTCTATATAGATTCTAGATATTGAATTATGGCTATTGTTTATTTTTTTTTTCCAATGCGAGGCAAATATACACTTCTGAATCTGTATGAGCCAATATAAAATAGGTGTATATAAATCGCAGTAGAGATACAGATGAAAGAGCTCTGACATCAAGCATTACAGTGGCCATTAAATTATACGAATTTATAACCCCATAGGTAAGGAAGCTGTCACAAAGCCAAGAAGAACGGCTAGATAAAATAAATGCTGTTTAATTGGCACCACGCCACGTTTTGTAAGTATATGCGGACTTTGTGTTGAAATATAAAATTATGATTGGATTTCTAAGACATAAAACTTTCCTAAATGGAGTTAAGAGTCGTATAATTAATAAAATTAGAGTTTTATTAAATTTTAAATTTATACATATTTTCGGGATGTCGTAAATCTTGACAATACATAATTAGAATTATCATAACAAATTCCGTCAATTTGAAAGCAAACCAATTATAATACTTTGATATTTAAAAATTGCTTGAATTTATGTATTGTATATGCAAAAAATTGTGATCGACTAAGGTCAAGTATAAATTATTATTTATTTATTACCGTGGAACAAACATAAAATTGAACGAATTTGGTCGAAAATATATAGTAGCATAAACATATCCAAACCGAGCCGAGCCTCAAAGAAATAATATTATTGATTTTGCAATCGTCAATTGTGTCAATCCCCCACCATGTGTTTTTTTAGCCATTACAACAAATTCTCTAATCTCGGGACAGGAAATGCTTAATAACCTAAAAAGTTTAACATCACAAGGACATAGTCCTAGACTATACAATTCAACAGACAAAGCATGATAACGTCAATGCTATATGGAGCATCCACAGCTTAAAGGCTGCAGGTAACTCGCTTTGGGGCTCTCCTCTTCGCCCGCGCATCTTCTCCTGGGTAACGACGACGACGACCCCCGGGCCCTATATACCGCTCGAGGACGTCAGGATAAGATAAGTGCGTGTACACAACACACGGTGCGTGTACACACTACACACAGTGACAGTGACCGATATTCAGCTACACTTCAGTTTGTTTCCAGCTGCAGAATGAACGGTTCAGCTCGACGCCATCACATACAACCTTCGTAAAATAGCAGCATAATGTTGCTATGTTTCGTCTGGTGAGTGCAGGGATCCGGAGACCTTTATTACTGGTGACTAGGCATTCCATCTCAGTCCTCAAATTCGGGCCGCAGTCGCCACTTATATCAGCGAGCTGCGTGCTAATTCGTCACCCAATAGTATCATAAAAAACTGAATTGTGAATGCCGACTTTGGAATAACATAAATTAGAAATACGATCTAAAAGGCATTCCTCTAACAGTTTAAAGAAAAACATATATTTAGTATATATATTTATGCCTTTGACAAGGAATGTCATCCGTTGTCCTGAATATTGATAACCGTTCAGTAACAAATTTAATACGAGGCCGTGGCTTTGCGCGGTTTCAAGGGAAGACGTGCACGAAACGCTATTTTGTAATGGCGCCACGAAATGGGACTATAAAAGGTCACGTCTCTTGCTTCGTGATAGATTCACGTTGGGTAATGACCGGCTACATGTTCTGCGTTGTATCCAAGAAATAAAAAGACGATAAACGCTCGAACGACGGGCTTCAATAAAACAGTAACACACCAGAATAGCAATTCTGTTAGAAGTGAAACAATGAACATTGTACTTATATGCTCCGTGTTTATATCCTCCGAGTGAAAAATAACAACGGCTCCTTCCAGACAATGGATGGTATCTTTCACATAAATATTGCTACTTTAACTGCGTAATGTGAGTGTTGCATAATCAATATTGGTTAGCGCATTCCTGCTCTATAGTTTGCTTTTATTAGTATTTACGGAAATATAATAATATAGTATATTTATTTACATCTATACATAACAAAAACTATGTGTGAATCATAAAGTGACTAGTTTGAAATAAATATATACATTTATAAAATATATGTTTACGAACGTAATGACTTGGACAATTTCACTCAATGTGGGAAAAATTCTGCAATTCCCAAAACTACGCATACTAACGCCTATACCTTCACATATGACGCTTTGTAATAGATATAATAATGATCTCCTACAGCGATATCTTTTTTTTTATTACATTGAGAGTAACAACGAGCATACAGTTCACCTGATGGTAAATTATTCCTGCGACCCACGTCTACATTCATCATTGCATCATAATGTAGATGCGTGGTCGCCCTTGAGGACTGTGATGGAACGCGTCGTCACCAGAAATATAGTTCTCCGGATCTCTACACTCACCGGACGAAACAGAGCATCATTATGCTATTTTTTTACGCTGGAATTCTGTGAGGGCGTGGTAATACCGCGGTCGAGCTGTTCCTTTCGTTCTGCAGCTGGAAACAAACTGAAGTGTAGGTCTACCAATGATTAACACGGATGTATAATTCTTCCGGTTATTGCCAGATGACATAAATTTCTCAAGAAAATGTTATAATTCTTTAAGCATTTTTTCGCAACCACAGAGGCACACGCTAGTCGTTCCCTTACCTATTCCGGTGTAATTCAGGCACAAAAAAATCGGAGGAAAATTCAGGTGCAGTGTCTGGGACACGGATCATACATTCAACACACCCATACCCGAAAACCAACAATCTGTGATGCACAAATATCGTTCCTCGGATGGTAATACAACTCGGGACTTGCGACGCAACAACCAGATACTCAAATCACTGGTGTAGTGCACGCAGCCCATAAATTACATATTTACTTGTAATAGATGTAAGCGACAATTGTATAATGAATGTATTCGAAATTTAAAATTTCCTAATATACAATAGAACACTGAAAGAATACATTACCACTTGTGGACCCATTTGTTTATACGGCTCACGTTCGTACTTCGAACGGCTAATACTTAAACGTGTCACGTGTATTGAGCTAAGAGTTACATTACATTTTTTGCATACACGTATTATACGAACATTAACTAGTGTTCGAACGCTTTATAATACTGTCATTCAATAAATATTTCTATCGACAAAAGGGAAAATAACAAAAAAAAAATAGTTTTTTTTTGATTTGATTTTAGGTGACAAACGAGCATACGGTTCATTGAAATATAATTAAGAGGCGTTGTCTCAACTGAGGACTAAGATCGCATTCCTCCGACATAAGAGTAAGGGTCTCCGGATCCCTATACTCATTGAACGAAATACGGCAGCATCAAGCTGCTATTTTACGCTGGTATTCAAGGAGGACGTGATTACTTCCCCGGTCGACCTGTCCAGTTCATACTGCAGATAGAAAAAACTGCGATGTGGCTCCATCACGACTATAAATATATTCATTGTTATTGGTCTGTCAAAACAAACCCTGAACCAAATACAGGTTAAAAGAAAATATTCATAAATGAGATTTGAAAGTTCACCAACTTGTTTCACTGCCTGTTCTTACTCCGTAAATGTTGAACCTCTGACCTAATATTATATTTAATGATACATTTAGTGGTAGAGCTACACTGCAGTTTGTTTCTAGCTGCAGAATGAATGGGTCAGTTCGACTGGGGCAGGACGACGCCCTCACGGAATACTAGCGTAAAATAGCACCAAAATTGTTGTGTTTCGTCTGGCGTCAGTCCTCAAGGGTGACTGACATCAGCATTATGATACCTTGTCGAGGATGAATGTAGGTGTCATGGGCCGCAGGAATCACTTACCATCAATTAAACTGTGTGCTCGTTTGTTACTCTCAATGATATATAAAAAAAATGCATGATGCATGGTCGGCACTTTGTGGAAGGTCACGAGATTCACCTTTCCGATAACGTTAGTACTTTATTATGACCCACCGTTATATATTTCTAATAAATATACTTTATACGAAAATAGAATTTATTGACTTAAATTTGATACATCATAGACTGCTTAAATGCTATTAGGAGCATCTGGGGCATTCAAGGATAGGGAAATAATATTTTACATATCGGCGGGCTCGCCCGGTGGAAAATTTTTTGATGCATGGTTTTGCTAGATGTAAGCAATTTTAAATAAAAATTAAATATAAATTTATCTTTGTTATATAATTACAATGAGAATTACAAACGAGCACAGTTCACATGGTGTTAAGTGATTCCTGCGTCCCATGACATCTACATTCATCCTTGACAAGGAATCATAATGCAGATACGTTGTCACACAGCAGCATCATGGTGCTATTTCACGCTGGTATTCTGTGTAGGTGGGTGTCCCGGTCGAGTTGATGTACGGGTCAACTCGACCGGGGTGTTCACCGGGGTGGGGTAGGGACTCTGAAGTTAGAATATATATATATATATGTTATTGCGACTATATTCGCGAAGATTTTAGATTTAGATAAAACCAAGTTCTATCTCCCTTGCTATATAATCATATAAATCGATACGTTTCATCTTAAGACGTATGAGGAAATTTGGATTCTAAATTTAATGCCGCATCGAACCTTGAACTATGCGAACTAGAAATATGATTTGAACGTTCAATATTAACAGTGTCAGCGCTGAATAAACAATTTACTCTTGATGAAGTTCAGAAAATAAATAAAGCTGAGTATATAGTTCCGAGAGAAAATATGAACACAAACGTTTAGCTAATAAATAATAATTATTATTATTATATGTATTTTCAAATTTAAAAATACTGTTTTTGTATAACATCACATGAGTTTTTAATATTTTCCATGCATGCATTGTTTGGGTACATTCGTCTTTGTATAAAATGGATTTATAACCTATATAGATATATATACCTTTTTGCTACATACTTTTTTTTAAATCCATATAATTTTCCAGATTTTATAGATATAAACCAGTTTAATGTTACTTTATATTAGTATAGATTATTTATAAGCATAGACCGTTAGTTGCAATATACTCGTAGATGTAATAAAATTTGGGAACAGAGCTAACGAAGTACATAGACCATGGAAAAATTTATTGTACGGTATGGAAAAATAATTTTTTTTTTTTATATTTTACTTCAGCGAATCTAAGGACGTCCACGGCGGATTCGCACAATGCATTAAAGAAACAAGAAATTAGGAGTATAATCTTTGGTTTAAAGCATAATTCCATGATTAATAACTCAAGACGCAATTACAACTACAGCACCTGGCAGAGAAAGCAGTTACGTTCAGTGGTCAAGTTTTATTTTTACCAGAATTTGCCATTAGAATATGGTTAACGAAACTAAAATGGGACTAAGAAACTTTTATTCATTTAGTTCAATTAATTAAATTAATTTGTTGGTGGGTTTTTTTGTTATAGTTTTTTGCATAGCTGAGTGAGTATTCATAGTAAGCTCCGAAAATTTTGATATTATATAAAAGATATTTTTTAAATAAAATAATTTTTGTTTTCCCAATGCTTTGCAATATCAATAAAATCGATCGACGAACAAAAATAAATTATGCGTCGAGCACGACGATCTCGTATATAAACTTATTTCAAAATATACAAACTGGTGACATGAAGTAGTGTGAAATAAATTTTATATAATTACAAATGATGCTAATTCATCATAATTTTTACAGATTTTTTTTATTACATAACTTCATCTAGTCATTTAAATTATACATTTATGTAAGAATGTTCATTTCCGGTTTATTCTATATCAGTCAGATTCTTTGTCTCAGAGACTTATTGTAACCTTATTTTATTTGATTATCGTATTATGATATTATCAAATCGATAGATAGAATAGATAGTTGGAAATAATGACACATGACAAAGTAGTAGAAAAATAAATAAATCGTTATTTATTATTCCCATTTAAGAATTTTTTTACTCTCCTATAGTACCGATATTCCAAAATGTAGCAAATTTTTTTAACTCATTATTTTTATTATAATTTAATTTATTAGAATTCTGCTTTTTAATATGTGATCTTGAATATTACATTATTTCTAATTATTTGAAACATCGTATTTTTAAGTGTTTAAATGTTTTGGAATCAACATTTTAAATTATTAGAGCTGACACGTTATTTTTTTTTGTTTTTGTAAATATTTCTTACGAGGAAGGGTTCTCTTTGAAACTGCTCATTATTGTTTTACTTTTATATTATAGGTTCTTTAGTAAAGTAGGTAAACTTGACTAGAATACTAATTCCTTCGCAAGTTGACTATCAGTTGCACGGAAGCAGATTAAATCAGCAAATCACAGTTGGCTATCACATAAAATCTAGAATAAATTTAAAGAAGTATACGCAATACGCAAACTGCAAAATAAAATAGTTACTACCATGCGGCATCACTCATTTAGAAATCTTTTGTAATATAAAGGTTTTAAGAAATTTTGGAAGAGACCAGCGTTTAAGATTACATGATGGTAACGGGTCCTTCTAGTTATATTTAACTGTACATTTTATTTATGAATTCATAACAAAATTTGCCCAAATTCTGTTTTCAATAAAAACATTATTAGCTTTTTTCTATGAATACCGCTACTTCTATTACTCTACGTTTGTGCCGAATGTAAGACCGCGGTTAATGGTTTTTTTTAAATTAAACTTTCAACATTGCAGCTTGACTCTAGATGGAACATGAATGGGTCAGCTCGACCAGAGAAAATAACTCTAATTTAAAAATTTAATTTATATATATATATTGAGAATAACAAACGAGCACACAGTTCACCTGATGGCAAGTGATTTCTGCGGCCCATGACATCTAACATTTACATCTTGAGTCCTTGTTGAAGGTGGATAGACATGACGTAAACAACTTTCATGATATACTTATAGGGTGAGATGTGTACTCGTTTTTAGCCCTTAAGATTTTAAAAGAAATCTAGGCACCATATTATAAGTTTAACAATTTTAGGTCGTCCAGGACCTTAAAATAATACATATTATCGTTATACAATATTTAAAATGAGTTATAAGAGTACATACAACACATACAGCATACTTCTGTATCTCATTTCAATCTCATATCAAATTCCTTATCGTAAAAACATTGTATAAATATACTCTATCTATGTTTTTCCTTATATTCTTGTAGATTATTATTAGTGAATATCTGACATCCACGTGGCGTAGTGGTTAAAGTACCCGGTTACTACATAATGGGTCACGGGTTCGAATTCTAGCCACACATCACATATCATCGGCCTGTAATAATCCACTGCTGGACATAGGCCTCTTCCATGGGACGCCACTCGGTCTTCAGCTCTTCTGCTCCAGTCTCAAATTCCACCCGAGGAACATTATTTGCATATCACAATTTGGTGGTTTTCGGGTCTAGGTCGGTATCTTATTGAATTACTTCACACTAGGAAGACGACCACGGGAAGTCTCTGTTTACCCAAATGCTTACGATACAGAAAAAATTAAGTCCTCAGGTAATAATCAATAGATATCACCTTGGTTAAAATTGATAAGGACGTGAAATATTTTAAAGAAATATTGAGTCATATTTTATTTTGTTAAAAGATAAATCAACTATTGAATTTTAAAATTTTCTGATTCCTATATATACACATGATAATATATATATATATATATATATATATATATATATATATATATATATATATATATGTATAGGAATCAGTACTCTACGCAAGTACTCTTTGTTTCAGTTTAACTTTGTTAATTAGAATCCCACTGCTTATCTCTAGAGAGGGTGGATTCTCTAGAGATAAGCAGGATCTCCACAAGATTGGTAATAGTCCACTTTCCACTGCGTTTAGTCGATAATTATGTCTTCGAAATATTTTGTTTCTTTAATTATTTCTAAGAGATCTTCAGCGTCAATCAATGCAGCAAAAATTGTTTAGTAAGTAAACAATTTTAAAAATTAAATTTTTCCTTTCATTGAAGACAAAAAGAACGACTGCAGCATTAGCACAATTTAATGTATGTAAACTTGTATTTCATTACGGTGCAAACGGGCTTCCATAAAGGTAAGCGGTGGCTCTATATGACTGCTTTTATTACATTTGAAGTGTCGCTTGGATTAGAAGTGGGTATATACGCATAATTTTTTAAACTTCAAAATTCAACCATTGAAATTCACGTAATCGTCGACAGCTGATAATAATGTGCAATCGTTATTTTTGTTGACGATATTAGACTTTATCAAATCAAAGGACTACTACATCTTATCGAAAAAAAGACTAAAATGATTACATAAAACACCTCATCCATTTCTTTATTGATATTATGTCAAAATTTATCTTATCTTGCCGTTAATACATCTAAGATCATGCTTTTGAATTTCTCCACAAAGTCAATTCATATCCAATCAACGAGAAGAATTTAATGTATTAGACTCAAACAAAATAGCACTAAAACATTGAATTATTAATTTGAGTTATTTTGTGTATTTCCTTACACAATAAGTTTTAGTACAAAGTGTAGATTATCACCTACAGGAATATTTATTTATTTATTCTTTATGTTCCTCAAACAACAGGTTTACAAGGGCGGACTTAATGCCCAGTGGCATTCTCTACCAGTCAACCCTGGGAGTTCAAGAGAATATGTTGGTAGGCATTAAAATAAAAAAAGGTTAATTAGATAAAAATATCAATTATACATAGATATACATCAAAATAATTCGTAATAAATATAAATTTTAATACATACAATATAAATACATATATATATATATATATACATATATATGTATATATATATATATATATATGTATTGATATTATTTGCGTTCAAATAATGTTGTCATATGTTCAGATTTAAAAGAAACTTTACTGGGTGCATTGTTGACATTATCCGGAAGGGCGTTCCAAAGGAGTATGGCCTGTACTATGAAAGAATAACGGAAGAACCCAGTGCAATGGAATGGAACACTAATTCTCATTCTATTTAGGGTCGAGGTACAGGATCAAGAAAGGAATATAGAAATCGGAAGTCATCTTTAAGATAAGATGGATACTTTCAATCATGTAATATAGAATAGAAAACAAGCAGAATTCTAGAGCTACATCTTTGTCGAACTGAAAGCCACTTGAGTTGTGATCGATAGAATGAAATGTGATCATACTTACGTAAGTTGAAAATAAATCTTAACGAATTTTTAAAAGGCGCTCCAACTTCTTAAGAAGATTTTGCGATAGATCTGGGTAGCACGCGTCACCATAATCGATAACAGGAAGAATAAGGGAGTAAACGAGCATAAGCTTGGTTTTGAAGGGTAATAAGTTTTTAAGACGATAAAGAGAACGCAAGGTGGCCACAACTTTACGGCTAATCTCAGAAATCTGTACATCCCAAGTCATTTTATGGTCTATATGCAAACCAAAGTTGACTACAGAATTACTAAAGGGAATTAATATTCCGTTATAATAAACGAGAGGAAGACTTCCGTAGTTAACCCTAGCAAGCATCCTGGGACTTCCGACCACCATGACTTTGCATTTCCCTGAATTAACCGCAATCCCATGTCTAAGTGACCATCTCTAATAGTTTCCAGGTTATTATTCAATATTTCAATGCTGTTATTGAAATCCTTGACTTTAGACTGGACATAAAGCTTTAGACCATCGGCATACAAATGGTACGAGCAATTTAAAACTGAGTTGGTAGAATTTATAAATAACGAAAATATAAGAGGAGAAAGTATTCCGCCTTGCGGTACACCAGAGTCAATATCAGCCCAGTCGGAGGTCTGTGATCCCAACGATCGAACTTACTGCTGGCGACCGCGAAGAGAGGATGAAAACCAATCCAAGGCAGGGGTTGAGAACTTTAGATAAGAAAGGCGAGATAGAAGGATATCGTGATCAACTGTTCTAAAAGCGTTCGAAAAGTCACCGTAAGTTTTTGTTCATCCATGCCTTTTCGTATGTCATCGGTTACTTTAATCAATGCAGTGGTAGTACTATGACCAGAACGGAACCCCGATTGAAATGCATTCAATAGGCTATGTTTTGTAATGAAAGAAGAAATTTTCTTATGAACACAGGCTTCTAGGACTTTTGATAGAAATGGGCGAATTGGAATAGGACGAAGATGATTAAGCAGTTTAGGATTAGGAATCTTGGGCAGGGGTAGCACAAAAGCCTTTTTTCAAAGTTAAAGATATTGACCTGAGCCTAGAGAAAAATTTATAACGTGGGCAATAGCTGGAAGCAGGATCCCAAGTATCCTTGACATCCTGAGTTTGCCAACCTCATCACAACCTACAGCCTTCGATTTTATAGCTTGCACAGTTTGCTTAATCTCATCCTGAATAACAGAAGAGAACTGAAATTGTGGAATTTTGAGAGGTTGCATTAACTCAATTGAAGCTATGGTTTGTAATCGGACAACTGGATCTAAAGATGGTGCAGAGACAAAATGAAGATTAATGTCATTTAAATCGAATTCAAAGCTAATGTTAGATGAGTTAGGCTTTCAAAGCCAAGAGATTTTAGAAATTTCCACACATCCGCGGTTGAAGAATTAATTATATTGTTATGAATATAACGACATTTAGCATTTCGTACCATTTGATTGTATCTGTTTGCCAACAATTTGAAGTGCGACCAATTCTCCTCTGTAGATTTCCTTTAAATTTAAGGAAAGCCCAATTCCGTCCAGTCATCGCCACCTGCACCCCTCTAGTCATCCATCAGAAGCAGGAGGACGCTTAACCCTTACAATATGTACTATAAGTACTGGAATATGTAGACCAGGTAACATTAACAGGCCTATCTATTTCATCTGTGGCTATGTAACATCCGACGCTATTATTAGCTTACTTATTCCACTCTCTCAGGTTACTCTGCAGGAAATGAGCTAAAGTCTGATTAAGAATGATCTGGAAAAACATAATAGATGTTTTTAAAGTTTATACTATTTTATACGGAGAGATGAGGACAGAACAGTTTGAAGTCTGCTGTCACAGAAAGTGGCATAAACCAACTCAGTCAGTTGTATCATTTCTAATGCGTCATACACGCAACACGCCTTTTATAGATTAAACATAAAAGATTTAAGGAAAAGGTCAAACCTATTTCAAATAGGGTTCAACTTTTTCAAGAGGGGAAACGATATAATAAAATATAATTGGAAACAAAGTGTGTATTTTATTTTTATAACAGATACGTAAACAAAACAATATCCTCACTCTTGTTTCTTAAAAAATAATAAGTTGACAATTTAATTCTTTATTCTGCCTCAAAGTAGATGATTTTATAAGAATTATCTTCGTTTTCGTTTTGGTCTATCTATTTATTAATCTTTATATTTTTTTTAAAAGTGAGATAGCAATATTTTGTCGTCGGGTGTATAAATCTAGTTAAAACATTATCAGAAAGATTACAACGGTATATTATTGATTAACATATTTTGTTAATATCGTAATCATTATTGTAGTGTACGCCGGTAATACATTTGTTTATATGCATGCTAAAGTGTCGCCGCATAATCTTAAAAAGAACATTGATACTTTAGTACTTGAACTAAGAGTAAACCACTGATTAACCTAACCGCCATTACACTGTATGCTATTTTTAGACTCCGTACAGAGATCACGGCTTTGTCTGCTATAATGTAAATGACTAACAACTGTTTGCAACGTGCCTCCGCGTAACAAGGTACAACCGGCAATCAAAACATCACTTAGAAATGTTCCCATAAACTATTAAAACCTGAAAAGCAACACTCACCGTCTTCGTGTCGAGATGACTTCCACATTTTATCAAACTTCATGTTTGCACTAAAAGTAATTCACAGCGAGGTTATGAACACGGACGTTGCTACATAATTTTGACAGGTAACGTACGATCACCGCCACCTGTAAGCGCGGTTATGTATGCGCGGGACGGGTCCCGTTCGGGCGATGTATTTTGTGCCCGAATATCATAGTTTAGGGAGCGAGCAACGCGACTCGTCTTGCCTCTGCGCGGCCAATGAACGAAGCGGCCAATGCGCCAAGGTCACAGGAGACAGAGCCAGCCAGTAGCCTGCGACGTCGATAGATGGCAGTACACGGCGGCAACAGCATAAACGCGCTGCTACCTCGATGCCCGTATGGCAACTAAAACAGAAACGATATACTTATACATGCTTCGACATGAAGAGCTGATAAGCAGTATAAGGTATAAATAAAAATCCGTTGTATCGAATACGAATTGAATAATTGCGCAGTTCACGCCCCTTAATCTTCGATATTCTCGTGGATTCAAGTATTGTAGTAAGGATGGAATTTTATTATTAAGTAAATAATTTAGTAATTCTCCATTTGTATCATACATGCAAAGATTAAAATATATATATATATATATATATATATATATATATATATATATTTTAATCTTGTAATAAAGTTATTTACTATACTAATAGCTAATCCTCAAATTTATCACTAATTTGAAATCCAACTGTCAAATTTTTAATATAAAAACACTACTTCGTGAGTAAATTTTAACAGTCATAATCAATAAGCTTCAGATATAATCATGTTAGGAGCAATATTTAATCTTTTTGTTACTTGATCCTATAATTTTATAATTTTGCTATTACCCGCTAGATGGTGTTTAATAAGTTCATCCTACTATTATTCAAACTAGCGTTAATCATAACACTAACATTTTATTTTTATTGTAGAGTTTTAATATTTTTATAACTAAGTTTATTAAAAGACTGGTGCAACGCAAGTGTAAAACTTTTAGCTACAAATAATTATATTATATTAAACATTACAGAGTAAAATAGTTTTTGTTTTTCTCCTCGAAGAGACAGAAACTATATAGGCGTTTCTTCTAACTTATAGTCAATAATTTTTATCTCTTACGTATAATAATGGTAGGAGCAATTGAAACAAAATCATCAAATTGGTCTCAAGAATTTTCTTATTTTTAGTATTCGTTGTGCTGTTGGTATTAGATGTTAAAATTAAATCAACTTTTTGTCTAAATGCCATTCTTACTAGTACGACACGGTGTAGAGTACATATGTTTACATTTGTTATGTAGATATGTGTAAATATATGAGACTAATACTTAAAATTAGTCTATCGATCCCCTCCGATAGTAAGAGTGATAAAATCTTCTGATATACAGCAGTTTTGTCGTGCCTTTTTGGAAAGATATGTCCTGGAGTGGACACAAAAAGTTTGATAATGATCAACGTCGTTGTAAATCAACAATTATGTAATTGAAATTTGTAATTGTGTTACTTTAATTTTCAATCCTTTTGCAGACATATTTTCTTGATGAATTACTTTGTTAGCAAAATACAGGCATTTGCGTGGGCGAAGTTAACGTGAGCGTGGGTAGGTTCAGTGTGAAGTAATCTATTAATAACCGTTATAACACTCCATTTAAATTGCTTGAAACGAGTATGTAATAAGCACCGAAACAAGATTCATGAATATTACGTGTATATTATGAATATATAGTATATTTATTGCTCTAGATACTTTATTCTGTTATTTGAAGATTTACAGTAAGGTTAATTTAAGAAGATTTATAGAATGTGAGTGGATTTGTAATGAGGATATTTTATCGCCGATTTTTAACTCTGTTTCTGAACTGTCAGGCGCATAGTTTAGTACAGTGGTTTAACTTTTGACATTTGGCCGACATTACCGATTAGAGTAAAAAGAATTTATATCATTATGTATTAATTATGCTCTATATATCCCCGCAGTACACCTTTAATATTACTCACATATAGTTTCATGTATTGTGTATGCGAAAGGTCTTAATTAATATCAATTTTTACAGAAATGCTACTACCGGCTAACTCAATTTATCAAAAAAACTTTCTTCAGATGCTCCACCTTTTCAAGAAAAACTTTAAATGACACAAAATACCATTTCGGCATCGATTGATAAAATTACTGGTGATAAGACATTTAAATGTGTTTTCGGATTTCAGCCTCAAAACAAAAAAAAACTTTGTGGAGTTGAGACGAGTATAAACTTATTTTTGACAACCTTGATTATTTGTAAAATGTCCTCAACATTGATATGTGTCGAAAACTATTGAAAGTAAATGTATTAAAGTGATAAGGTCTTAGATAAGGTAAAGCCCTTTTAGGGCTAAGGTCGTTTACGGCAACTAAAAGGGGATTTGCGAGCGATCAGCGTAGGGGCTCTGATCTTCCAGGATAGCGAACCCCGGGCGAAGTACGGCGACATGGACGAGCCCCGCATTCGCGATACCGCCATGTCTCTGGTCGGTTCCCTCCAGTCCATACAGATAGAAGCGTCGCTGGAGTTTCTTGCGCCACTTCTTCTCCAGCGCCCACGCATTCCGAAGTGGTGGTACAGATAGCTAATAATCATAGCGAATTTAAAGAATCCTCTGTCAGAAGCAACTGACCGAGCCAAGGTAACAAGGTAACGGTCCAAGCCGAGGCTCCTTCTCGGGAGCCCTTGTGCTGGTTACATATAATAGAGGTCTCGACTGAGTGCCATTAGCGCTCGGTCACCTCTCAACCCGTTGAAACTGTAAAAGCCCTCGGGCTAACAGTGGCCTTCAGCCCGAAAAAAAAAAAAAAAAAAATGGACGTTCGTTAGTACAGCGAGGGTGCTTTCAAGCGAGGCCTTCATTATTATTTCTGAGCCTAACCTTGTAACTACCAACTACCCTGCCGGCCAAAAGTTTAAGACGTACATATACAATATAATTATCCATCAATTGTAATAAAATCTCATAGGGTAAATAAAAGAAATGCATATCTGCACGTTCTATTGTTAGTATCGAATATTAAAAGAAGGCATTCTTTTGTTTACTTTCAAGTTATTGGACAATAAACATCTATCGTTTTCAAACACCGACAAACGCTGCGCTAAAGCCAAGTGGTAGAGCCAATTAGTCTAAACTTGTGGTTTCTACAGTGAAGACGTCATAAAATGGGAAAAGCTTGAGAAATTAGCAGTGAAGTGTGTTCTGCCATCGTATTTTTACATAATGAAGGCAAATCCGAACGCGAGATTGCTTCACAACTGAAGTTATCGAAGACTTGTGTTCATGGCACAATAACTCGATACAGGGAGACAGGCAGTTTTCAAGATCGTCCATGCTCAGGAAGGCCGAGAGCTACCACGTCTAGTGATGATAAATTTACTGTTGATACCAACAATCCAAATAGACGCTTAACAGCACCAGATCCGCGTTGAAGTAAACGAAACCCAAGTTAAACCTTTACTATAGTAAAACGGCGACTGAGAGATGCGAAGTTGTATGGTCGCGTTGCCATTCGAAAACCTCTGCTAAAGCTGCAAAACAAGATAAAACAGATGCAATGGGCTCTTGCCCATCGAGATTGGTCTGAAAAAGATTTAAAAAAAGTGCTTTGGACCGATGAATCCAAGTTTGTCTAACTATTCGGTTCAAAACGTAGAATTTACGTTCGACTCAATGCCCAAGAAAAGATGATGTCAGATTGTGTAGTCCCAACAATCAAGCATGGTGGTGGCTCAATTATGGTCTGAGGTTGTCCAGCCAAGGAACTGGCGGTTTGATTAAAATTGAAGGAATTTTGAAAAAGGAACAGTACAAAAATATTTTAGAACAAAATGCCGTTTCTTCCGGGTTGCGATTAATTGAGTTGGATTCATTTTCCAACCAGATAATGTTCCAAAGCATAGTTCAAAAATAAGTAGAGGATATTTAGAAGAGAAAGAGGCACAAGGTGTGGTAAAAAACATGGTATGGCCTCCTAAGAGCCCGGATCTCAATCCCATTGAACTTGGAAACTTGGTGGGAAGAGCTTGATAGGAACGTCCGTAATCGTGGCCCATCCTCACGAGAAGAAATGTGGAATGCTTTATGCTAAATTTGAAACAATATATCACAAGACACCATTAACAAATTGATTGCCCGTATGCGGAGACTTCAAAAAGTCATCAAATGTAAAGGAGGATTTTTTGATGAAAAATCAGTTTAGCTAACTATAGCCTTTTTTGCATGGACTTATACAATATAGCGTAAAGAAATATTAACATTTCTTTACGCTTTTAAAGTATATTGTTTGTCAATCAATGTTATATTAGGTGATTAAACAGGTATTAATTCAACATTTAATATTTTATTGAGTTTTACTTTATTTTCATACTTTAATTAAGGTGGTCTTTAACTTTTGATCGGCATGTATATCAGACACTTCATTTCACCTATTGTATGATGACCCTGCCGTGATGCTTTCCATTTGGATTACTATTATGGCTATAGTGACATCCACTCATTGTTATTGAGAAAAAGGTATTTTTCTCACCGAGAATATATGACATACTAATGTTTAAGTTAAGTGAGGATGGTTAGGTTCCGGCACCTGACCTCAAAGACATTAGACCTGACCTGATCTTAGAACGTACCTTATAGATTCGTACCCCACCTTGAATATTTTCATGTGGTTTTATATATAAATTATTTTATATTACATACATTGCCATATCCTTGCCATAAGATAAAACATCAAATTAGAGTCAAATTAACACAGGCACAAGCAATGAATAAAGTGATCTCGACTGGGCTCTGAGCTCCCGCGAATAATCTCAACTGTAAACTTCAATGTATATTATATTCAAGGTATATTACAAAACTGGTATACAAACAAAGGTTTGTTTTTTGCTGAGTGGTAAATTTAGACAGTTTATCAACCTTATGTTGTCCCTCTGGTCGATTTCATTCAAAAATACGGATGTACTGACCCTCCCTTATTTTAGTCATGAAATAAGAATGGAGAAATGTTTAGATACAGTGTCTGTGATACAACACATCTACAACTTAAAATCAAGATTTCTAGATCCTGTAATTTTTTCAGAACCCGAACCCAGTTAATTTTTAGTTATTTTTTAATAATTAGTTGTTAAGCTACTCGAAAGCCATGCGGGTTTTGTTATTAATTTAGTATTAGTAACTCAGTTTTTTTTTATTTTTCCTAATTAAATATGAAAAAATTAAATATTTTATTATCAACTTACTAGCAAAATTTTGACTTACCTAAAGTACGAGTAACAAAATAACGTTAAAAGGTAAGCAAAAATTTTTTCAAATTTCAAAACGTCACATTTCTGCTTATAACACGAATATACTATGTAGATATCAACGAAGGCTTTATTAAATATATTTATTTAATATATAGTTTTTGTTTTTCATCAAGTTTTACTTTCAAATATTTACTCGTAAGCAAATAATGAATTGATACAGCTTAGTTATTTAATTAAGCAATAACAATAAGATACAGTGTCTATAAACATCGTCGCACTGACCTATATGTTACTTCGTGGCCACAAACAATTGCGTCACGAGATGGAAATAAACCGAGATTATCTCCGAGAGATTTCGCGAGGGTCATTTCAACATCTTCCTTGTTTCAACTAATGGTTCCTCGTTATTTCCTGAACTGCATTCATAAGACTAATTATATTAGAAGGCTACAAATTAGATACGTTCTGTAGTAACTGCGTAATAGACACCCTGAATCTTTTCCCGTAAGTTTGATATCGACAAACGCGTATCTAATGAACAAACGTGGAATTACGACAGATAAAGAATTTTTGTCAGTAAACTCCGAAATTAAAATTTATGACTGCGTTACAAAACTTGTGTCAATAAATTACCATAACCGCCTGTAAAGCATGGCGTTATGGTTAACCCTCAAAGGTCCAATAGTAGATTGTATAAAAGCCGATCAAGATGAACTATTGAGATATGAAGGCCATCTGCGACATCTTATGATTACTAGATAAAAATTATACGCAAAGGAACGTATAATTTGATCTAGTAATCATAAGATATATAGGTCTAGTAGATTCTTCAATGTCTTAGCACTAAGCAAGTTCTATACAGTATGGATGGGTCGACTGGATCGGAGACGACACCACGTCACGCCCTCATGCAATACCAGCGTCAGACAGTAGACACTGCTTTTTGTTTATAATAATGTTAAGGATCCGGGGACGCAAGGTACATATAGGTACAGCCCATTTACTTATTACTTTTTCATTTTACCTTTTTTTTAAATAAAAATTATATCGAGATTTATTACATCTAGAGTAACAAACGAGCATTCAGTTCATCTGATGGCAAGTGATTCCTGCGGCCCATGACATCTACATTCATCTTTGTCAAGAAATCATGATGCAGGACTCACCCTTGAGGATTGAAATGGAATGCCTCGTTACCAGTAATAAAGCACCACTTCAATTAAGCTGAAAATGCATGTGCTAGGAGATTTTACTTTAGAAATCCGGACGTTTCAACGTTTGACGTTTATAGCATTCATATCATGGCATGTGATATTTAACTTGCTGATGTCTCACACTTATCTCAGGTTTTATAAATTTTTGGTTCGATCTACACAGAGAGCTTACCCTCAGTATATAGAATATCCTTTATAATATAATTATATAAGAGTATCCTTCAGTTCTTAAAGTGCATGGCATATGATTTAATTTTCTTAATCACTGAATTCCAAGCCGGTGGTAGCATGAAATTCTTGGTTCAGTAATTTTAGTATCATTAATGTACTCCGTGAGGTCAAAATAATTGAATTACTAATCTTTGTTAATATTTCAATATATGTAACCTTATTTTTGTGGTGTAAGAAAACCAAGGATTAGATTTTGAAAATTTTATTTAAAAATAAATTATCGTAGTACAACTTGCACCAATAACAACAAAAATTTTGGTTTGAACAACACGACAACTGCAACATTCGTTCTAAGCGTGGATCGCATTAATTTTAAAGTGAATACAAAATTATCTACATGTTGTTGTTGCGCCTCACAGCGACCCGTCCAGATACAGGGGTAGGTAGAAGAACACATTCATCAAACATTGCGAACATGACAAGAGATTCATCCATAAGTACACAATATATCACTAAATAGCATAAAGAAAAAAAAACAAATCGTTACAAACATGACAGTAATTAAGTCGGTGACAGTTTACAAAAGTATTCGTGGCAAAGAATAGACAATATATTAAAGAGTGAATTAACGATATACAATCTGTGCACACTCGACGAGTACACTTTTATATAGATTATATATTCGTAAAATGTATTGATATTTTCCATTAAATATAACTTAAGTACAAGTGGGTGGTTCTAAAGGCACAGAGTTGAGTAGACCCGCAAAATTCTATGAATAGTTACCGACTATTTAATACTCTCAGAGAATATCAAATATTTATTGTGTTGTATATAATGAAACAATGCTTTAATTTTTTTGCAACGAAGATTCATTTCACTCTTATAAGTAACTGTATTGATTATAAAATTATCCTAGTCTTAATAGTGTATATGTTATTTCCTATAAAAAAAAATTGGCCTACAAACGTTTTAGTCTACAAAAACACGTCCAGTCAGGCAAAATTAGATATTAATCGGGAGAGTTTAAGATTTTGTTTTTTTAAAAAAAAATTGTAAAAAATTTCTTTGAAATAACCTTTAAAAATCTTGGTTCATTTTATTTCGAACACAAATCTGTTGCAACACTGGTGCAAAATTACGCTGTAAACAAAATACATAATTAAATTTATTCATTCATTGTCAAATTTGAATATTTATGAGATGAAGCTAATAAAAACAGTACAAATAACATAAATTAAAAAAGAGATATTATTTTTTTTTTCTCATTCAATGTTAAAGTATGTTCTTAATTTAAGGTTTTTGTGCTATTGTAAAGTATTGTCCAATATTTATATTTTAATTATCGTGTAACTCATTCCGCCGTAAATAAGTCGTTAGAAGATTTTAATAGAGCATAATGCATTTCAAAGCCGCACATATTTTTCTTAAAGTTCAACATTTCGATTGGTTTCCTCTACTATAAATTATAGCCGTTTTAATTTTTAATTACAGTCATTTTACTTGTTAATGTAAATTGTATGTCATGGATATTACAAATTAAATCAATCTGTAAGCAATCGTCCAACATACAAATCGTAACCAACAGTCACACGCAACACAGTGCACTAATAATCAAACTTCATTGTTTAAAACACGCCGATAATTGACTGTATTCGAAACAGTGTTTCCTTCATTATTGCCTTAAGAAAAAGACTCGCAAAACTTCTTATCCTAAATAAGTTTCATGTTTCGCTTCGAATGAATATAGCTTATAGTTAATGTTAAACTTACGTTGTTAAAAAATAATGCATACCGCATTTGTGAACAAAGAAAAACATTAAAGAGAGTCGAAATTAAAAGTAAACACATATGTATGTGTAATTAGCCTTTAAAGCAAGTTGCGTCCATAAACAAGAATGACGTCACGCGTCATTCATTTACAACGCAAATTAAAAGAAATAAAAGTATATAATAGTCTATAGTATATATATAATAGTCTAGGCTGCATTGTTGAAATCCGACTGTGTTTTAAGTTAAAAATTAAACCATACAGGATTCTATCGTTTATAGTAATAACTTAAAGATATTTCTAATCGAAAATATTTAAGGAATCAGTGAAATCGGTTTTCAATTGCCCGAAGAGATATCGAGTGATAGATAGTTAGCTTGCAACAATTGGGTGTTATTCGAGTTGCTTGTACATATCTTCGATTTGCGGCTTGAAGTAGCTTCTGATCTCCGGCCGCTTTGCCTTCATCGTCGGTGTGAGTAGGCCATTCTGCACGGAGAAGGGATCCGGATGTAAATACACATCTCTGACCTAAAAACCAAAAATATTGTATAAGGGTTTCTTTAATTGCCATGGTTCATGATCAAACAGAAAAATAAAAAAAAATATGTTTGTTTAAATATATGCGACAGATTGTAACGGAATACTTAAAACCAAAGATCATATCAATCTTCAATTAAGTATTCCTTCATTTCCATCAGGCACGCCCCCGGTGGAAAGGAAGCCTCGATCTGATCAAAAAAGAAACGTAGTGTACGATTTGTGCGGACTGTGATCTTTTGATTGACGCTATGCGAGTTCATTTGAAAATCCGTCTTCTATATTTATTTATTCAATAATTTAAAGTACGGAAAAGTAACATAATTTCTAAAACATAAATTATTAATAAAATATAATTGTGACTTTATAATTAAAGTTGTCGACAAAAAATTAATAACTATTCTTTATGAAATTGTGACATTGTTTCGATCGATTATCGTCATACAATTTTGTTATTCATCTAATACTATGCACAATAACAGGAAAATACATCAAATATTTTATACTCCACGACTCATTCATTCAATTTCGTCACCACTTATTGATTTACTGTTATCGCAATCGTGCTATTTTTACACTGTCCTTGGTAAACTCGACATGGCATTGACCAATCTGACACGTTCACACTAACAATAAAGATTTGTACAGAAGTTGATGAATTTATCTAGTTTATCTACGTTTAAATAAAGCTACCGACGATTTACTTATGGGCAATAAAATGATTATAGTAAAAAAAAAAGTACTAAATTTATTTGTGTTCTATGTTATATATAGTTCTGAACTTGAAATATATTATAATTAATAGAATTAAGTGGATTTAGAGTGATTTTGATTTGAAAATCGATGAACAAAAATCATAAAACCAATTTACTTACTTCCCGACAAAACGTAAAAGTTTCTAATTACGTCAATTTTTAAGTAACTTTACCTTTGTACTTTTATTGTCAAATCTAAATTTTTATTAACAGTCATGATTATTCAAAACGAATAGGTTATTATGCAATTGACGAATTCCTCAACGATTAAAATGCATGGGGCTATTGATTCATTACAGATAAGGTAAAACAAATATATTAGATATTATATTTTAACATATTTATCTACCGAGTCGATAATGGACATCGAGTCTGTGAGCGAGAGAGAGAGAAAAGAGAGATTTTTAAAAGCCATGGTAGCTCAATGTCTACGGTCTCGCTTTTATTTCACGCTATGTGAACAAACCGAGTTCGATAAGTGCTGATTTAACACGAACTCGTAGAAGGAACACAACGGGACAAAGCTACATCTTTAAGAAATAAGTCGTATAAATATTACGTCATTGTTTGTGACCGCTCTCCCAGTTCTTCCATATCATTCATTCACACAATTTTTAATTTTTTCTTCCTATTGCATTTCATCCCTCCACATTCATGTACAGGTCGCCTCTAGTAATATGACTTTGAAAATATATTACATGACCAGAAATCATGTCATCCTGCGACTCAATGTATCTGTTACAACTGCAACTTTCAATCTTCCTTTACAATCTTTAAGGGTACCATTCAGAAGAATCTTATTATTTGTTATTTCTTTAATTATTATATCGCGAATGATTATTGAATTGATCAATAGGTTGAGGTAGGTAATAATAGATAAATCTAGTTTTTTTTTTTTTTTTTTTTTTTTCGGGCTGAAGGCCACTGTTAGCCCGAGGGCTTTTACAGTTTCACCGGGTTGAGAGGTGACCGAGCGCTAATGGCACGCAGTCGAGACCTCTATATATAGGTAACCAGCATAAGGGCTCCCGAGAGGGAGCCTCGGCTTGGACCGTTACCCTGTTACGCGAGAGCGTCTGACTCGAGGGTGCCCGAGAGGGCCGGACCTCGGCTCGGTCAGTTGCTTCTGACAGAGGATTCTTTAAATTCGCTATGATTATTAGCTATCTGTACCACCACTTCAGAATGCGTGGGCGCTGGAGAAGAAGTGGCGCAAGAAACTCCAGCGACGCTTCTATCTGTATGGACTGGAGAGAACCGCCCAGTGACATGGCGGTATCGCGAATATGCTTGTTTGTGACGCCCTCGCCGTCGGCGGGGGCGATGTGAGGGTGCAATGTACGTGTGTAGTGTTTTATGAAGGGCTTGGGCCCTGGTAGTCACGTCGTCGGGATCATCGAGAGCGTGCCTCGGTCTCCTTCGGACGCGGGTGAATCTGTGATTCGCGATGGGATTGTAAGTGGTGGCACTTACAATCAAGGGGTTAGAGTGTGTGACGGCAGAGTCGAAATATCGGCGGGAAGCCTGCTTCAGGTACTGAGCTATGGTAGGCAGCTCAAGATCTATGTGTAGATTTTCATTACGCAAGAACCACGGTGCACCGGTGGCCTTGCGCATGAAACGATTTTGTATTACCTGAAGTCGGTGAATGTGACGCGGGGAAGCATGCGCAAAGACGGGGCTTGCGTATGTCATTATGGGTCGGATGCACGCTTTGTATAGTAATTTTATTACGCAGGGACATTTTGCTATTTTTATTGAGTAACGGGTGCAAACGACCTAGGACGAACGCTGCTCGATTCCGTACGCGGTTGACATGCGGACCGAAGGTGAGTCTTTCATCTAAAGTAACGCCTAAGTATTTGACTGTCTGTTCCCAGGGGATTGGACGATCAAATAACTCTATAGTTGGGAGATGCGGCGTTTTGTTGCGCCGAGAGAAGTACATGGCTGCACTTTTGGTGGGGTTAACCTCGATCCTCCATTTCCGAAACCATTTCCCTAAGGTGTTGGCTGCAGATTGGAGGCGTCTACAAATAGCGTCTGGTTTGAACCCAGACACATAGAGGCCGGTGTCATCGGCGAAAAGGGCTATAGGGCAGATAGGGTGAACCTCGGAGCGCGTTCCCTCGACGCGGTAACGAAAGGTTCGATTTCGGAGAAAGTCTCGTATGATAAGTACGAGTCGATCTGGCACACCGAGCTCATATAGTTTGTATATAAGCCCGCTGTATAAATCTAGTGTTTTCTCTTCCTTTCTACGATTTTTTGGGGTGTTTGGAAAAACGATCATACTTTGCCTGGTCGTAAGCGATCCCTACAATCCAGGGCACATAAATTTATAATCGATGAACAACCAAGACATTTTTTTTCTCACCAGGCTATATTATTAATTTACACAGATAAGTGAAGACACGGTAATTCTCAGTTCGATTCATTGATGCTACAGTCAGTTTCCAGTAATTTATATATGATGTAGTAAATTATATACGATACCCTTATTTATAACCTCAATATAAGATCAAACGTTTAGAATTCCGGCAATTAAAGTAGCGTATAACAAAATTATCAATTGCCGCCAACTGGCAACAATGAGCGGCGGGATCTCCCCGGCCGCTGCAGAATTACGCCCGCATTGTACATGCGTCCTTATGTTTGTTTTCGTAAAATCTACCAACTCGCTGTAGAACCTCGTGAAGGATTATGTTCCAACACTACGTTGTGACTATGCTTCCTCTCTTGGGAGCATAGTAAAGAGACCCTCTATGAGAGGGTGAGGACATAGAAGAGAGACCCTTTATGAGAAGATTGGGCAGTCACGACTGGCGTTCATTACGCTGGACGTTTCTAGTTACCTGTTCAAAAGTCTTCAGTCCAGCATTTCTACCCCACTGCAGCATGTCTTCCATGATCATCCTCTTAACGCGTTCATCCTCGCACAGTGCGGAGAATGTTCCCTGGATACCGTTCTCCAGCGCCCAGCACTTGACCACGTCTACATCTGGCACCACAACCGCCACTACGCACGACTGGAAATGAAAGATATAATCAAATCACGAAAATAACTACGGTTATTATATAATCTGATAGTACAGCGGCTGGAGTCACGGTCGCCCAATATAATTATAGTAATTTCGAATACAAATTGCTTAGCCACTGGGTAACATGTGACGCCAGAGTAAGACGACAGTCTTTATCCGGTGTTTAAGCCTTTGCAAACAAAAAACCTTTTTATTGTCATTATAGGACAACAATAAATAATATCTACATGGAATAAGCATAGAAACTAAATTTCCATCAGAAAAACACCTTTTTTTCTAAGGTGTTTTTCTGATCGAAATTCGGTGGTCTAAAAAAAGATTCAAGGCTCTACAAAGATTGCTTTTAACTTGTCATTGTAAGTAATGGTATAATTTTTATGACACCTTCATTATTAGCATGTCATTAGTAGTAGATTGTGTACATCTGTCACCTCTTGTAACATAAAACCTTTATCAAATAAATATAGATTTAAAATAGTAACATGTACTTAATAATCCATTAGTTGTAAATGATTTGGTGAATCAATAGACGCATGGTATGGTGGTCAAAGTCTATCTCCGTATGGTAATTCCTAGGTTTGATTATCGGTGAGAGAAAAGAAAATAGGGCACAACGAATTGAACGTATACGAGCATCTATGTATTGTACGTTTTGTGCCATGTATCACTCTGCATCTGAATAACCCTTGATATATACTACGAGAAGGTATGACCAATGAGGGACTACCTAATGATTGCACGAATGCTCATGCCACTTTATTGCATACTAGAATTCCCACCTAGTTGATTATATAGTCAAGTCTATTAAGTTTTATTATAAAGCCATGTTGGCCGTAATCGAAATAGTTCTCGCGATCATCAATATTCAATTCTTAGAATTTTAAAACATATAATCAAATAATAGTATTAATTATATAACTACTATTTAAATTTACTTTCAATATATCAATATATTATTTCTAAACCAATTGAAATTATTCAAAATCTCATACATTGTTTCAATGCCGGCGTGACGTTAATGATATTAAGTTAATCCTCTGTCTGAAGCAACTGACAGAGGATATAATAACTATACATATAACATAAAAGCGGCCAGTATCCCGAAAAAGAAAAAAAAAAGGTGTGACATTTTGAAACGATTTTTTTATAATGATATCGACAGTATCGAGCTCACGACATCAAAATACATCCTCAATAAATATTCAAGATACATCATATACTGTCGGTCTCTTAAGACTGAGATAGAATGCCTTAAGAGACCGACATCTATCTAGGCTATCCCTGGATCCCTGCACTCACCATGCGAAACGCAATAGCGTTATACTGCTATCTCTCGCTTGTTATCTGTGCAGTCCGTGGACTTATCATGAAGTAGCACTAGCACTGTTAAAATTTACTTTCGACACAGCATAATTATTAGAAAAAGCAATTAGTGATTTAAAATCTAAAACATAGTCTCGATACCTGTGTGCCAATTGGAAACGTGACTTGGCAGTAGAGCAAAAGAATCGTCATTTATCAAGATTGCATTTGATAATTGTGTGATGCGAGATTAGTGACATTGCGAAATACACATCATATATTGCTGGAAAAAAATCTAATTTAACATATTTTACACGGAACGATACTTCATTGTCTGACTTAGGTCTGTTTACCGACCACGTTCAAAATATTGGTTCGACTTTGTGTTGTTTTTATTTAGATTGCTGTAACTGTATCCACACATATGTTACCACATACGTGTGTTGTACACAAAAGCACAAAACAACATAATTCTGCTGTGTTTCGTCTTGTGAGTGTATGCCTCTGGAGACCTTTATTACCGGTGACAAGGCATTCCATCATAGTCCTCAGGGTTGACAATGCATCTGTATTATGATTCCTTGTCAAGGCTGTCAAAATATATATAAATATATATATATATATATAGAGTATATATATATAGAGTAACTTCGACTAGTAGAACCTTGATGGAAATATTAGATTGACTCACCTTCAATGACTCGCCGTGCACGAAGACCTGTTCAACGTACTGACTCCTTATATAAATGTTCTCAATCTTCTCCGGTACTATATATTCGCCCTGCGACAGCTTGAATATATGTTTTCTTCTATCGATAATCTTCAATGTGCCGTTCTGCGGATGAATTGTAAATATATACAATTAAAATAATGTTTGCAAATATTTTACATGTTTACGTTCAAAGGTCACAATTTGTATGAGCAAAGACGGAGAGACAGAACGGAATCAATAATCTTCAAAGTGCCCTTCTGTGAATGAATTGTAAATATATACAATTAAAATAATGTTTGCAAATATTTTACATGTTTACGTTCAAAGGTCACAATTTGAATGAGCAAAGACGGATAGTCAGAACAGAAATCCTTCTTTTATAAAGCTAAGGATTTGGTTACCCCTCACTTCTCCTGGTGGTAACTGCAGCCCATAAACATCTACGCCCACCCGTAACATAGATTCAAGTGAGTGTAGGGATCCGGTGACCTTTATTACCGGTGACGAGGCATTCCATCTCAGTCCTCAAGAGTCATCAACAAAACATCTCCATTATAATACCTTGTCAAGGATGAATGTAGTTGTCAAGTTAATAATGATATTGTGTCGAAAATCAATAGCGGCATTGACGGCGCATTCTTTGAACGTTTTATCATGTTTTATATCTATTTATAAGATCAGAGTTTGTTACACTGAAAAATAGATATTATGTGGCGATACTCACTGGCAACCATTTGCCGATATCGCCTGTGTGATGCCAGCCGTGGCGGTCGATGACCTGGCGCGTCTTCTCTGGCTCCTTGAAGTATCCCTTGAACACGTTGGCGCCCTGCACACACACCTCGCCCTGGCCCTGCGCCGCGTAGTACTCCATCTCGGGCACGTCCACTAGCTGCCGGTAAACAGGGTTTCTTGTGATTTCACATAAATAAAACTGTGCAGCATCAGATATAAAGTGGTGGAGCTATATTGCAGTTTGTTTCTAGCTGCAGAATGAGTGGGTCAAAATTGCAAAAAGGGCTTTTAGTCGCACGCGTGATTGAATACTTTTGTAAACCAAACAATTTTATTCTGGGGTAAAAAAAATATTAAAATATATATATAAAAAATTGTATTTCCTGAAATATATTAAAGCTCGCTAAAAAATTCAGATTTATTAATATATGATAATATATATAATTGAGTAATACTTTTAATTTTTTGACAGTGGCAGACCTACACTGCAGTTTGTTTCTAGCTGCAGAATGAGTGGGTCAGCTCGACCGGGGTAGGACCACGCCCTGACAGAATACCAGCGAAAAATAGCAGCATAGTGCTGCTGTGTTTCGTCTGGTGGATGCAGGGATCCGGAGACCTTTATTACTGGTGACGAGGAATTCCTACTCAATCATCAAGGGTGACAACGAGTCTGCATTATGTTTCCTTGTCAAGGATGAATGTAGATGTCATGGGCCGCAGGAGTCACTTGCCATTAGGTGAGCTGTGTGCTGGTTTGTAACTCTCAATGTAATAAAAAAAATATGAGTCTATTGTGTGGACAGAAAGTAGGAGATTCGGGATGAAATGCTTTTTGTATCATGGAGAAATACATCATGGACACCCCAAAGGATGGGCAACGGGTGGACTACGCAGAACACTCATCTAAAACCACACATTTAACACTGTTAGGTTATCACTCTGTGTGTTTCATATACTATATTTCGGTCGTGATACGTATTAGTTAGTGTACATGGGTTTGGCAACGCGATATTTCACGGATTCGCAGTCGAGCCGGTTGGTTTACATGTTCTGGACACATTTGAAATTTTTTTCGATCTTATTGCATACGCATATGTCCGACTAGGGAAATAGGGCTTACTGCGTTTTATGATATATCCTCATTTTATTTCAACTGGTAATAAACGGAAAATATCGCCGTGGTTGAAATCTCTACATATTTTTTCTTATTACACTGAAAGTTATGAACAAGCACACAGTTCACCTGATATTAGGCGATTTCTGCGGCCCATGACATCTACATTCATCCTTGACAAGGAATCATAATGCACTCCTGAGGACTGAGATGGAATGCCTCGTATACAGTATAGGTAATAAAGGTCTCCGGATCACCAGACGAAACACAGCAGCATTATGCTGCTATTTTACGCTGATATTCTGTGAGGGCGTGGTTTTACCCCGGTCGAGCTAACCCATTCATTCTGCAGCTAGAAACATACTGGCCAAAAGCCACAAACAGATTCATGTGGAAAAAATTATAGTACCAAATTTTTATTCCAAAGATATCGATAACATATGTGATATATACATATGCCGTCAACATTCCTGAGGACTGAGATGGAGTGCTCTGTTACCTGTAATTGGAGATATTCCTAGAACCTTACGCTCACTATACGAAATACACCAACATTATGTGGCTATTTTACACTGCTTTTCTAAAAGGGCGTGGTACTTTATCGGCAAATCCAGTGTGAATGTAGAGCTATAAATAAATAATTGGTGCCCCTGGATATGTGTTCCACATATTCGAATAGATTTTCACTATCGCTCGGTCGCTCTAGTCACTATTATTAGAATAACGAATCAGATTGTACAGTGATTTTACGTCTCTTCGAATAGCTGTTTCATTTTTAAAATAGCAATCCAGCATAGGTCAGAATGGGTCAGCTCGACTGGAAAGGATGGTGATGTAACAGATTTCTAAAAAGAGTGAAAGAAAGAGCTTGCTTGAAAGGTTATTAAATATATTATGTCAATTATGATTGCTTATCGAGGACATAATGTGGTTTTCATACGCCATTTACCATCAGGTGGAATGTATGCTCGTTTTTCACCTACTATTATTTATTACAAGCTGATCCGACAGACTTTGTCGTGCCCAAATTTCAGTAAATTAGTTTTTTGTTTTCCAGTGATCCATCCTTCGAATCGTGAGTTACAGTTTTACAAAAATCCCATATATATTTGGAGTTTTAGTTTTTCCCGAATTTTCCAGTTGTCATATTCAAATCGATCCAGCCGTTTACAAGTGATGCTCTTACCGATGACTTTAATTTTTATTTATATTTATGATTTTAATCATATATATATATATATATATATATATATATATATATATATATATATATATTTGTAATTGTTGCCTGCCACTAGCGTATATGAGTAAGGTTGACCCTGTTCTGAAAAGAACAAAGACTCACCTTCACTTTACAACAAGCGACGGGAGGCCCGACGTGTTCCGGCACGTGGTCACCTTGCACCGTCAGAGTGACCGGTGCAGTGCACTCCGTCTGACCGTAACCCTCGACGATCTAAAAACAATATTAATGAAAAGCTTACATTACAAGACGCTTACACAACAAGCTATTGAAAAAGAAAACTATTATAGGTACGTGATAGAACAACGCTACAGGTGAGACCAGAATGTGGTTAGTATACATTGATCGGCTTAAACAGGGAACGTATACGCTTCCACATAGTAATGCCTGCGTAAAGTAAAGTACCTTATTATTTAGAATGTGAGTTATATCTGGGATAAATGATATGGTGTCACAGGGCGAATTGGGTCACAGGGATCTATGTACATGTTTGTGCATGGTGGATTTGTTGAATGTTTGCTGAGGAATTAAATTATGGGCAGACTGTGTGCTTCTTTGTCACTCTCAATTTTATTAAGAACATATTAGGCGGTTGACATGTTAAAAGTAATATAAAAGAAATACTATCTTTATTATACTTTAATATTAAATACAAGTTTTTTTTTATTAAATACATCACTGCAGTTTGTTTCTACATGCAGAATGAATGGGTCAGCTCGACCGGGGTAAGACCACGCCCTCACAGAATACCAGCGTAAAGTAGCAGCAAGGTGTTTTGTCTGGTGACCGTAGCTATCCGGAGACCTTTATTACTTTATATGAGGTATTCCATCTCAGTCCTCAAGGGTGACAACGCATCTGTATTATGAGCCCACGCATCCGCATATACATTCTTTGTCTAGGATGAATGTATGTAGATGTCGTGGGCCACAGGAGTCACTTAATATTAGTTGAACTGTGTGCTCGTTTGTTAACTCTATATATATATATATATTTAATATCAAGTCTATATTTATTTAGTAATGAAGGTCTCCGGATCCCTGAACTCACCAGACGAAACACAGCAACATTATGCTGCTATTTTACGCTAGTATTCTGTGAGGGCATGGTCCTATCCCAGTCAGGGCTACCCATTCATTCTACACCAAGAAACAACACGGTCTACGACAACAGAGAATTATTTAAGTAGACATTCCGTAATTGTTATTGAATTCGTTCAGTTTATGTCAACCATAAAGCCGTTGAAGATCGCGTGTTGCCCAATATCTGATCTATTCTATTCGCAAATATTACTTAAACCATACCACATAGCCCATGGACACTTATAGTATCGGTTACAAAAACATACAAGAAAACGAAGATAAAAGGTTTAAACCTTGTAAGGCTTTAGATTAGCAAAATATATTTAAATTATTTATTTTCAATTATCTTAGTATGATTGAATACTCATAAGTTGCAACATATTTGAACTGCTAAAAGCATAGGCAGTAAACCTAATTATGACTTGAAAGTATTAGTATAAACGAATCAAACCAACTTCCACGTTATACGTAGTCCGTGATGCGTCCAAAACAAACAAAAGCTCAATACATTCTGTTTGCAAAAAATAACAAATAAATATGAATTATCTGGAATGCTTCGGCGAACTGAATATTATAGCCTTGAAGCTTCCAACAAATAATATTATTAATAATACACGCCTCCGTTTAGTTTGTTTGAATGTATTCTTGGAATATGATTGAATATTGAAATGGTTATATAAATAAATGTAATGGACATGGATAATGCTTTTGCATCGATCATTATTTGACGTATTGAAGGTGTGGGTATATTTTCTTTATAGCATCAGATCATCATAAATTTATAATGATGAGCGTGCCGTGGGTTTATATTTCAAGCTCAATATTCATTTTCTTCTGTAACCTGCGGCATTCCATTGCTTTTCACCATTTTTCTAAGGAATCTTTGACTTTAAGAATTCAGTTGCTTCATTGTACCACCGAGCTTGGGCTAGAGCGTCCCATATTATGTTTGCCCAAATGTGGTTTCCACCCTAAGACACTTGTACTCCCACGAAGCCTACTTGCTACCTTAGTTTGCTTTACGATTATCCCGGCATGCTAAGCTGCATATGACTCTACCACACACTTATTTGATAAGCTTTACATCGTAGTAAAGAGTCTGGAAAAATTTCATCGTCAACAAACACGATCGACCGATGACTTCATGAACAATAAATTTATAAATTTATAATTTTTTTTCTCTGTTAAAAGTTTTATATGTCCAAAATTTAAGTTATTCTTTTCACTTCTTATCGTCTTATTAAACTATAAAAAAAGAATAAAGAAATTTGAACTTGTGATTTTATTTTCGATACTTTAATTTCATTAATCTCTAACTTACCAGACAGCCAAGGGCGCAACGTGCAAAAGTCAATACATTGCCGGCGAGTGGAGCTGAACCAACCACCATGATACGCAGTCTGCCGCCCATACCCTCACGCACCTTCCGGAACACCAACTTGTCCCAGATTGAGTCTGCGCGGATTATGCCCCTGGACAAATATTAAAATTATATTAATTCATCGTCACCAAAAGCCCGTAAAAACGTAATCTAAAAGCTAAATACTAAAACGATTCAATTCTCCAATTTACAAAACAACTATTGAATAAAAATAAATATTTAAGACTCAGGTTATAAGGTTATAACTAAAAATTGTAAGTTATATGTAAAATTCTAACTTAGTAAATTTAAACAATACTTCAGAATGACCTGATGATGAATAGGTGATACAATTTTTCACTTATATAAATATTTTAGCGCCCTATAATAGCTATAGAAAGAGAAGAGTTAAATAGATATAGATTTAATAGCTAGAAAAATAATGTATTTAGCCAACAGTGGTACAAATATGTTTGTTGTTACTCATGAACGAACGTAAATAAATGTAGAACGTAATGTAATGTAACCTGAATATTCACTCAAGCCGAACTTGCAGATGCCTTTGCGTGACAGCTGAGTGACATTTTCACATTTATACTATTATTTTGACGGAAATGTACGCCTTCGTAATGTATTAATTGAATTGTATATACCACATATTACATAACACGACCAAAATATTTTACGGTTAAAATCACGTTTGGGAATAATAAATTGCTTACACTGCAATATTAATCTGAATACTACTAAAAGTAAAGAAAAACACATAACATCATAGTTTAGATACCTTTTAAGTTCCGATTCTTTAGCCGAAAGCGCCATATTGAACAGGAGCTTCTTAATCTTCGAATTAGAAATCTCACTCTGCGCTTTATCATACAGTCTGTTAAGAATTCTAGGGACGGCAGGCATCATCGTCGGTTTGAGAGCGCTCAAATCGTCGCCGAGTCTTCGCATATCTCCGCTATAAAAACCGACAGCACCGCCAACCATGTAAAGAGCATTCTGAAAAGATTGACATATATTTTTTTAAGTATACCTATTTAATGGCAAACTGTCTCATTTCTACGGTGGAAATGAAATTTTTGTATTTCCGTAAGTATCATATTCTCTAAGGGCATCACAAAGAGGTAGATCAAAAATACTTATTAATGTATGTCTTATTTACATAATGCGATATATGTTTAGCATTACCAGTGTATTTGGCGCGGATTCAGCATTTGAATCTCTAAACAAGACCGAATTTGTACTAGACACATATATAAAATTTTTAGGTATCAGTGCTTCATAATTTGTTCCGTATTACTGATATCCGCATTGTTATTATAATTCATAGCTTAAATATATGCAATCAATCTAACTATACACTTATATCATTGGCTTATATATATGGCAATACTTATTCACGTGGCTCCAGCTGGAAATTTGAAGGAAATGATAGCGTAAATGAGTCGTCTCCACTCTGGGTAGGACCACCTTCTCAGAGAATATCAGAGTAGAATATCTAGATATAGATAATTATGTTTCTTACAGTGAATTAAGGACCCATTTTAATTTTTATTGGAATTAGTAGCGATGTGTGAATGTGTGTGTGTCGGCAAATTCGCTTTTATAATGCGAATTTTTACCATATCTTTTCTTTTCCTAAAGGATCAGATTACTAGAAGGGTATGATTAGATTACCAAATCCCATCTGTGAAATAGAATTGGGTAATCTTATCTCATTGATAACAGCCGCATCTCTGCTATTGATCGTTAATCAATATTTCATGGCTAAGTAAAAACTTTTGTGACACATAGGTGTCACAAAAGCCTACCCGCCTGCTACGAGTTATTTTATCAATAGCACGAGGCAGCGTAGTCGGATTATGAGTGAACAACTACTCTTTCGAAATTCTGCCAATGATCTTATCATCAAATTATTCATAGCTTTCTGTATGGCAAACAGGGTTTCCCATCATTTCCTTCTGGTTTAACGTAACTATTACACTGTTTAAAAGCTCTATCTGACTTTCAGCTATGGGTAGATTTAGTGAATTTATCAATTGTTGAATCATGATATTCATAGCAGAAGGTCTTCATAACCTTGATGGTAAATAAACCTCGGATGCAAATCAAAATTTCAGAACTCCAAATAAATACGCACTTTCAAGGCTTTTATCACACGCTCGGTGCTCGGTTCAGCTACCGTAGAAGAACTAGAAGTAGTATTAGTAAATCTATCCTGTACAGCGATAACACTGGTACACCCATACTGGTATCTTTACTTTCCACGCACGGTCCAAGATGACCTACGTGCAGCTCAAATGAGATTCACCTTTTGGTATTATATGAAGGATAACTCCTTAGATATTTAAAATTATTTAAAAAAAATTATTTAATATTCGGGAAAACCAATATTTACCACAAATGGCAACCAGGGTTCTGTTGTTTTTTTTACACAGACAATTCAACACCAAATCATCATTGCACCATCGACACCACCTGGAATTTTATCTCTTTCTTTGACATAGTAGCTCTTACAGAAGATCAGTCCAGTTATTATTTAAAATTGAATTTCGATCACTTAATCTGTACCTTGCACTCAAACGTTTCTGAGTGTACTTACACACTTTCTCAATCGTATGAATGATATTTGGACTCATCCGGTGACGTTCACCGACTATAGTACGCCACCAGAATTAGTAGTTGTGTAATTGGAGGAAGTGTTGTTGTTATAGTCCATTGTCACTCAGTTAAATTTATAGGGATTTTGCCTCACAGTTCTAGCCATTATTTCACTTTCTGAATACTCTGTATAGAACTGTTCTTCTCCATCTGAGGATACAAGATTCAGTTTGTAAATCAATTGCACCGCTGCATTAGTATGGCAGCCGTAGGTAGGTTCCTTAATATCTGATGTGGACACCTCCTCAATTACCAACTATTTGGATACCAGGATGTTCCAATATATTGCGACAACTAAATTCACAAGATTGTGGTTGTCATGACCAATACAAGGGTGATATCAACGTCAACATTATCATTACTTAGTCTACGCGATGTCTGCCGAATGCCTTTTAATTAGCCCATCAAAGCTGTGATTGGATTTGAATATCAAGATTACGTGCAATATTCTGTCGAATTAGATCTATTGAACTTCCAGTATCAATATTGGTATGAATAGGATTCGTCCATTAAATCTGTGTTTGGAATTTAATATCAAGTTTTCGTGCAATATTCTGTCGTATTAGATCTATTGAACTTCCAGTATCAATATTGGTATGAATAGGATTCGCCCATTAAAGCTGTGATTGGATTTGAATATCAAGTTTTCGTGCAATATTCTGTCGTATTAGATTTATTGAACTTTCAGCATTAATATTGATATGAATAGGATTATTGTTTATTACATTTAGTGGACAAATGCACAATTTTTCCGAGCATCAGTTGATGGGTTTTGATTACTTTCTAACTAATGTTGTTTATTGTGTTGAAAATATTAGATGCAACCGTTCCTGATTGATGTCGTTAGAAGCCCCGGCTTCATCGCCTCTATCTGTAATCTATCTGATCTCACCCGTATTTCTCTATTTCGACTTACATTCGTGTCGTCAATGGCCTGGAATACAATCCAATGGATGAAATGGAATATGAGACAAGTTACCCTCGAAGCGCCGAGCCAACGAGATTTGTTTTCATTACTCAAACTCTTTGTAGCTAGTAAAGCTTTATTAAGACGGGCTCCATTATGCGTTGGTCCTCATCATCTGGATCATTTTTGGACCTCATCCATTGGTCTTCGTGACCTTTGTGTTACCATGTCTTGCATTGTTCCGCAACCATCTATCATGATACTGATATTCTTAGTTACTAAGCCACCATATGTTATATCCATTAGCAGACAAGTAATACATATAATTTAACTGAACTTATTTCTGGCTAACTTTTTAAGTTTACAATATCTTCTATGACGCTAAGTAGATTAGCTTCTCTGGAGTAAATAACAATTAAGTCTTTTAAGAATTGCTCCCAACATATGTTTATAGATAATTTTAAATCGCTGCATGCCATACTATTTCTCTCCAGAGATTTTCTTCCTGGGTCGTGCAATATAATATTCTTCGCAAACTCGAATCAAAAATAGTTGCTATCTCTTCAACTTCATTGGATCCACACATTCACATAGCTTCTCTTCTTGGTAACCCGGAACAGAACCTAGTACCAGTTTTCTGGATCTCATGCGCCGTACATATCTTGGAAGAGTGTAACAAGACAATCCAGACTCCGAACTTTCCGACTACCGGATGGTCACGACATAGACTGAAATTAACAAACATCACAGCACACGTCCGTCACTGGTAAAAAGAAGAGGGGAGGATTATACCACTCCTCCTCACCACTTCTTTTTACGATGAGTAACGGCCTCACCTCTGCTGACGTCACAAAGCAGCCACCGCATTGATGCAACATTACATGAAAAAAACAGTCGCTTCGTACGTAAACGTAAACTATTCGTGAAAAATATATAGCGCTACCGTTTAAAATTAAATGTAAAATATAAATACCTCACAACATCGCTCCAGCATATGAGCTAACGGCAGAAAGGAGATCATGACGTCGTGCTTGGAGGGCCGGTGCTCGCCGAGCTGCATGATGACGCTGCACATTGAGGCCACCACGTTCTCGTGCGTCAGCATTACGCCCTTCGGCATGCCGGTCGTGCCGGACGTGTAGCAGATCGTACAGAGGCTGTCCGGTTTCGGTGGCTGAAATTGTTTTTTCATTTATGTTTTTTAACGTCATAGGTTTATATATATTATAATTATGATATATTATTTCTTTATCTTTTATCTTTTTTAGTTATAAGATTAAGAATAACATTCTTTTCTCCCTAATATGTTGAATGTACTTTTTGATGTTGCGTCGTATGTTATGCCTATAGCCTTATACCTATTGGGGCACTAATTATCTAAAATATTTTTAAATATTTTAGATAATTAGTGCCCCAAAGAAACGTTTGAATTATATAGATATAACTTAGTCAAGCATTTATTAAAATGATAATTAATGTAAGATAACAATCACATAACATAATAATCTTGCATTATTTCAGATTAGAATCAGTACAGTTACATATAAATATCCACCAGTACAATTTATATTTGAAAACAATTATGCTAAAAATCTTATTGCCATAACATAGTATAAATTAACATATAACAATTAGTAATATATTAAAACTTACCACAAATGGGTGATCCTTCTGCGCTCCTTGTATTTCAACATCACTGAACTTGACTATGTCAACACCACGACTTCTAGCCCTTTGATGTGTTGACGGAGATACCTCTTTAATAGTAACGAGCTTCCTCAAACATCTTGGTGATTGGTCCAGTAGGAGGTTTGCTTTTTTATCGTCTTCACATACAACAATTGACATTTCAGCTGCATAAACAAAATAAGTATGTTCATAAAAGCGAAACATTTATATAAAAACCATATTTTTTAAGTTTTTGTTAAGAGTCGTTTTGAATAAAAACAGGTAACACAGTTGCCAGTATACCTAATAACTATTTCGCTTTCATGGGTACAACGTAATAAGCGGAAATTTGTGTGCGTGTCAATCCAAAATTAATGTCACACACAAATTTCCATAGAAAAATTTTAGTACTCAACCTCTACATAATTATGGAAGACGAAGTTATTGTGAATCAAAAAAAGTAAATGTTATTATCTTCCCATAATTATATATCATTGTTTGTGACTGTTTTTAATAGTGATCGATCATGTTATAGTCTGATTTAGTTAGGAAATAACTCTTAATGAAAAAGTCAGTATGAAAAGTATTTTTCTATAAGCTGTACAATTTTACTAGCAGGACTAATTTAATAATTATTTTAAATCATAAGCCACACAATTTCATATGTATTTTACATTGGTAGCGCTGAAGTTCATCTCATAATACTGCGTAAATTATAACAACCGGATACATTTGAGAGACGTAAAAATAATCTACGCAACATACGATCTTGTCGCCGCCATTTCAAATAAGCAAGACCGCTAAACAAATTTCAGTTATATAGTAATCATTTAATTTAGGCCCGATATTTCAGTAGTCAGATAGGCAAAATCATCAGACATCACTTATTCGACGAATAACTCATCTACCTGAGGTATAAATCAATTCGTCGGCAGAATGGCCAGATAGCGCTTATTCTATGGAATAAAACGTTCAAACAGACGTATGAGGTATCATCAGGCTGGAGAGATTAAATATCTTGTAATTTTTAATTTTATTTTTTAAAAACAAAGAGGGGCAATTTGCAAATATTTCATTAATGTTAAAAACGCTTAAATAGCGATAGTTAGTTAATATTGATTTTTTTCCTTTTTTTATTAGTGCCCACCGTTGATTTTTTCTTGGCAACACTGGGTGTCATTGTCAAAAATTTACATACAGTAAAAACTGACAGTGACATCAGGTAATAGAAAAAACCGACGTCCCTTTCTAACGCGCCAATAAAACAGAATGTAGTTCTGGTTCAGCTGGCTGAAGTTAGCTTTCATACGGAGAAAAAAAAGCTAGATAGTTATTCCGAGGTTAAAGTACTATTGAAAAACTGAAAACTTTTATGAGTCGAATGAACAGTCTTATATAATTATACCATTGGTAGTAATTTAAGCGAATAGTCATGAATTGAAATATCGACCCTTAATGAAATAAATATATAAAAGTTAACATACTTTGATTTATGATAAAGGCACATGCGTTGGCCCCTAAAGTGTCATACAATGGCACTATGACCATTGAATAGCAATAGGCGGCTTGTTCCGTCATGATCCATTCCGGACAATTTTGTGCGTAAATACCTGCAAAACAATTAATTGCTGTAATCGCTACAAGGTCTGTGAGTAAAAGTAAATGGGAAAAAAAAAACTAAATCAATTCCGCTTTTTTTATAATTTACGAAACACTAACCCACAAAGGTGCTCTGGCCTGGGGTGAGGCCTTGACATATAAGGCCAGAACCAAAGTTTTTCGCTCTCAGCAGAGTCTCATTGTATGTTTGCCATACGAACGGCTTATTCGGTCCCTCACGCCATCCAAGACAGTTGCCATTATCTGTGAAATTAATTAACATTTATTGTGGTAAAATGGGACTATTCTTTTTTTTTGTAACAACGCTTACCATAAAGTTTCAAGAAAAATATTTTTACATTAATTTATCACCACTCAATCTGGTAAACGATTACGTGCGCTTGCAACCGCAATGTTGTGGAATATTCCACGCATCAAAGCAACTTTGTAGCTCCGATTTCCCACTTTTTTTTATTTTCAACAGCGCAACAAGTTTAAAAGTGCCCGTATAGGAAAAAACAAGATGACTGTTCCGACTACTCCACTAGCACAAATAACGTTTAACTGTATCCTTTGAACCTGTTTGTGAATGGCGTTAACAATATACTGTAATGCTGTACGGGTATTATCGTACTTATCGTTAACAAGCGGAAGTCCAGAAGATAATATAAGGGCCCTAGAATTGGGGCTTGAGTTATTTTGCAGCCGAAAATAGTGTACTTTTACTTCTTCTCTCCTTCTTTTTAACAGTGGCAGAGCTACACTGCCGTTTATATGTTTCCAGCAGAATGAATGGGTCAGCTCGACCGGGGTAGGACTACGTCCTCACAAAATGTCAGCATAAAATAGCAGTATAATATTGCTGAGTTTGACCAGGTGAGCGAAGGGATCCGGAGACCTTTATTACTGGCATTCTATCTCAGTCCTCAATGGTGAATGATCAGGAATCACTTACCATCAGGTGGACTGTGTGCTCGTTTGTTAATCACAATGTAATTTAAAAAAACCTTTATTCAGATATCTTTTGTCTATTTCATTTGAGATATTGTTACACCCATAAACATGAGTACCAATTATAGTTTCTAATCAGCGTTACCAACTTCCAGTGTTTTAACCTGAAATTAAATGACACGCGGGACACGTAATTGTTATATAACGATAATAATAAAAATACTTATTATTTTTTATTATTACGTTTATATATACTTATGTATTAAAATGTGTCCTGTTTTTATCGAACAAATCTTTAATTCGGATACACTGTTTCTAATATAAAATACGTAGCAGTAGAATTGTATGAGATTCATAATATGATGTTTATTAAACTAAACAACTTACTAGATTCCTTGACGCCTCGTCGAAATGTTTCAAAAAGTGTAAGTGTGTCATCGTGAAGATAGCGTAGGAATCGTCCGTTTTTGGCATCTTTGTAGAATTTCGAGACACGTACCATTTCAGGACCCTGAAAAGAAACCATATATTTATTTTATACCAAAATACATCCACATTTATAACAACCATGAACTCTATACATATCAATTTAGTAACAAATTTAAATAAGTAACCGTAAAACAGCTTGCATATCGAATGAAATTAATATTTAAATATTTAACTAAATTCAATTAAAATATATCCCCTTATGAATTTTGTGCTCATTGTCTGTTCGGGTTCGTTGTTCTGAATCCTTGCAACACACGGGGAACTAATCAATTGTAATCTTTTTACGCTACTTACGATGAAGCGATTACCCGAACGACATTACCACATGTAAAAATGACGTATAGATACGAGTAAGTGCGTACTTATGTAATGAAGACAATAAATCGTTAACATCTGAACATTTTAAGTATACTTTAAAAACGTAAATGCACAGATGCATCAAACAACAACATAGTCGAATTGATAAAATGTAATGCAAATAAACTCCGTTAACCTAATGACATATTTGACACACTAACTCGGAATTCATACTTTTAACGTGGAGTACTCTTACACATTACGGTATAATGTTTTTGTGACGGTAAATGGAACGAAGAACGGGTCAAAGTCAGTTGTGGGATTGGACAAAGTACTTAAACAGCGAACTGATACGCAAAATGGTCTCGTTTAAAGTAAATGTAGAGAACCTTGTAGGTCAAGAGGTCATTCAACTGCAAACTTTGTTGCAATTTCTGAGAAACAATCTATCGAATTGTATTGCCACAAAGAACCGCGTTCATCCATTGTGTAAAAATAATGCATTTGTTTAACATTTTCTCAGCAATGTAAATAGAATTGAAGTCGGTTTCATGAATACATAATACTATCACACCACAAATATTTTCTTTATGATCGTTGACATCATCGTCCAGGCGGTCAAGTATGTATTTTATGTAACTCGTAGGATGTAAATTTTTCGCCGTCATAAAACTTAGAAGATAATGAGCATCGTACGAATGGACCGGATGACCAACCTAAATAAATTTAAAATAGTTTTTATTTTATTTTTATTTTATACATAAATCAGTTATGCTTCAAGACTATAACATGAATGGGTCGGTTCGACCAGGATCCCAAATATTGATCGAAAATGAACCTACTATACTGCTACTGCACAAGGGTCTTCTACCCAAAGGTAGGTTGGTAGAAAATGTCTTTTGGCATTAAGTCTGCCTTTTTGAATAATATTTGTTTTACTTGTGCAAATTAATAATAAAAAATACAACAAATATATATTCTATCTTCCAAAGATATTCATCTTTTCGTTACTTTTAATATAGTTCATCAAGTTGAGTGGTTTACGTTCGAATAATATCTGGTACCCACAACCAATTTGAAATAGTACATAAATATGAAAACTGTTTAAAAGTTTCACGGGAAAGAAAATTTCAACATTTGAGTTAAATCACATGCTATGACGAAGATCCGTTCCGATCCATTCCGCATTAGTGAATACCTAATATTAAAATTTCAAATGTGGGAGACATCAGGCAATCAGATCTTAGAATTAGTGTTACAAGGTTAAGAGGAATCTGGTTTCCCGAAAAATTTCCGGGGACAGTTGTGTAGAGTGTATTTATATCGCAATTCAATGACACAACGTGCTCTATTTTAGGATAAACAGAAACAAATATATCCCGACCTTTTTCTTTATTCGACGATTAGGTACTTTCTATTTCAAGTAAATCATTTATGTACTTTAATTGATCCGACCTCGTTCAGTCGTTAAATATTAATGGATTAATAATATTATCATCATTGATGTTATTATTAAGAATTTGAACATAAAATGATTTTTTATACACCGTGTCGCGTTCAGATCTCGAAAACCTGTTGGCACATCAATCATAAGAAGGTCAATTCGGAATAAGACGACTCTCTTGACGTCTAAAAATAAGGTATTTCTGACATTGTAGGGACATTTGGCTAGTGATGTTTCCGGATTTCGCGTTCTTGAAAGTTAACGTTCACGTAGACTATAAACAACAATTTTTTTTTGTAAATGAAATCGACTTAATAATATGAACACAAATGCACCGCAAACATTTCAGTTAAGTGGTTTCGCAATTCAAGTTTAATTGGAATTGCGGTACTGAATATATGTAAAGGTTAAAAATATATAAATGTAAACATAATGATTGGTTAATATGGAATAGGTTGCTTAGTTTAGCTTGTCGGGGAAGACCTCGCCACCTCTACCGAATACCGGCCTGAATAGTAATACAAATTACCCACGTTCTAATTACAGATCACGGCATAACATCTCAATCCTCAGTGGTGTCAACGACCACCTTGAATCTTTACTGCGGATGCAGTTATCAATTATTATCAGGTGAATTGTGTATTCGATTATAATAATAATATTCACTACGGGTACTTGCGAAGTCGTGGCAAGGGTAAGATTCCGACGAAAAGGGGGATATACAGCATTCATTTTAAATTCAGTCAAACTATTATATACTTACTACATGTATAAATATACAAATATTTATATATTATTATATTAGGAACAGTTTTATATACTCTCATACTCTGTATAATAATTCAAAGTTATTATTTAATTCAATTTCAGACACAAATATAGTCAAAATACACTTTGATTTAGGATATATACATTTTTTTAAAACGGGAGAAAAATTTGTTATTTTTAAATATTGAACACATTTTAAATGCAGCTAATCTGTTAAAGAATTGCACGTGAACAATGACACATTATCGCTACTAATTAGTAGCCACGTTATAAATTTGGCAAGGAACCAAAACGTGGCACGAGACACAATCCCTTATTGGGCTCCCGTTCTACAAATACCGATTGTCTTGTGATTTTTATAAAAAAAAACAGGCTATATACATTACACCTATCTTACATCACGCCAAGTACATAACATATCAAACGTATCTAACTTTTTTAAAGGCTGGAGACATTGATCACTCAGTTCACTTAATCACGACTGATACCTGGAGCATATTTCATATGAAATCTTCATAGAATCAGATTAAGATTTTGTCCACCTATCACAAACACAGTGGGGCTAAGCTTTTAGTTTAAGCTGGTATTCTGCGAAAGCATGGTCCTTTACCGTTCTTGACAATCTATTTGCACTACAGTTAGGTGACTACTTGCGCTTTATCACTTCACGTTTAATGAATATATTAATTAATATATAATTATTATACTAGGCCATATTTTAATAATGCAAATTCATTACACTTTGTGTGAAAGTAACAAAAATACCTGCACGTGGAGCCATTATGATTTCCATTGTGTTGTGTATCAATTTGTCCGGTGATGTGAACATCTAGTTTTGTATTATATGTTTGTTTGACATCGTTTTTTTTATAGTTATCCAAGCATCGAAAGATAATAAATATATTAAAACCTTAAACGTTATAACACTGAAGTATCGCCGCAATGGCCGTGGTTTTAAAGAGTCGCTGCTCTCTTCTCAGTCACATGTCAACAGTTGTTCTTAGTGGCGGTTTGTATAATCAATTTTTTTGTTTTAAATTCCCAATATGTAAAGAAAGATTTGAATGAGCATATTTCATATATAGATGAGTCTAATTCATAGGATACTTAAAGTGAAAATGTTTAATAAACATTTTGTTTTTTTTTTACTAATCCCGAACTCAGTAATGGCCATTACTAATGATGATCTCCCAATAAGAGCAATGGAAATTGAAAGAGAAATGCACCATTCCACACAAGACAGTAAAATAAGGGTTTTTGGTATATATAAGTCGAATAAAAAAATAAAGAAGAAGGTTGACATCTACTTTGCCTTTTAACATATTGTTAATCTACCGTCAAGTGACTTAACAGGAGCTTGTCATTCTCTTATGATACATATTTTGGGTCTAAAATAGGAACGATAAATTTCGAAGAATATTTAATATTAATATATTAATATATTATATTTAATATTAATATATTAAATAACCAGAACTAAAAATTACAACCTGTGCAGTTTCTAGCGATACCTTTACTGAAGATATTGTCTAAAATGGTAGATTATTAACGATCAAAGATCGAAGAAAGATGATATTAGAGATCAAAGATTTGAACTCTTTATTAGAATCAAACATTTTGAATGTTGTTTAATTATATTTATAAACGAAGTTTGAAGTTGTTTATGTTTAGTTCTCACTTTTGTGACAAGTTCGAGGACGAACAAAAGCCTACATATATGGAATACTGTAGATCGTTTCCTGATTTATTTTACATGTATCCGTGAATATTGAATTCATATGTAATAAAACGAAAATATTAAATAGACCACTGTTAATACTATCATAAATCAGAGCACATGAAAGCTTACCGTATGTTTAGACCATGTATCAACATTCCACACTTAATTGATGTAGTAATCGAATAGTATATTTATTTCGCAGCGTCGAATCAGATATGCTCATCGGCTTACAAAGCATTCAACGTAAAACCAAGGCCATAAATAATCAAACTAATTCGACAAGTCACTTTTACACAAGTTGCTACTACGTTAAAATAACACTAACAAAAAAATACAATATTTTTATCAATTTATCGCGGTCCCGTGACTAGTCTGCAACATTTGCCAAAAATTCGAAAACGATAGAGAGTATAGACATTTAAGCCTGCCTTTTCTCGTGTAAATTGAATAATATTTTTGTTCGTTGCTATGCCAATGTGGACGTGAAAATAGTTAATTATTTTACGAGATATTTTCCACTGCATATTTTACGAGATTGAGAATCCTTAAGGTATCTATTTTGTATTAAAACAGTTTAAGTAACTCAAATATGCCTGAAGGACTTTAACGTTCTTATTTTATAACCTTAGTAATTTACTCCCGGAGTGCTTAAGAGAGATGCGTTTCTTTATAAAATTTACTAGCCAGTAAACTTATCAGCAAACGTTTTCTATGGCAAAATAAACAAAATTTATTGACTAATATGCAAGAATTCTCTTATGTTTTCTAATGTAAGCAAATCGCATATATTTTACGAGATTTATAGACAATGCATAATTTTCCAACTTCAGGATGTAAATATGAAAATATTTACGATAATTTTGAGTGAACGTACATCAAAGTCGCAAAGTATAAACATCAATTCATAAGCTGGTAAAAATGAACGGGTATAGCGATTTAATATTAAAACAGAATTAGTGCATTAGTTAATAACCAAAAAATAACGATAACGTCAAGGATTACTGGTACTTAATGGTTTTTACTTGATTTTAATTGTAAATTTGAACAAAAAAAACCAAAATTGAAAAGTAACTGCCGATCTTTTCATAATTAACATCGAAAACAGCTTTTAAAAAATGCTAGCTTTTGTATTTCTTTCAATTTTTTGTATATGTTTTCTCAATGTCTAATAAAATATTAACATGTTGTTTAATTAAATAAAAAAATAAGACACCAAACGTAATGTTTTTTAGCAATGGGCATGCTGCAATCAACATTCATCTATTCTCAATTACTAAATGAAAGTTACTCAAAATTAAAGTAAGTATCACTCCTCACGATCAAGTTGTAATAATATGTAAATTTTGTAAAATTCATTGTTCATTATAGGATTCTCTAACTGGCCATGTAGTATTTACACATTGTAGTTTTATGCTGCTATTTGTTATTATATAGGATCGTGGTACTTCCCCGATTGAGTTAATTCATTCATACTGTATACATTCCCCAGCTGAAGTGCCTCTCTGCTACGTATAAACCTAACACAATTGATTAGAATTACAAGACTTAGAATTATAAAAAGATAAGATTAAAGGCACTTCGCATAATCCCAGTTGTGCACTGAGGAGAGCGAAAATGTGTTGTACATTTTAATTAAATTTTAGTAAAATCCTTCAAAACATCTCAATATGTCTGTAATTGTTCTTTTTTTATTAATATATTACTAATACTATATTATATAATAACGCAGTGTACGACATTAGTTAATAGACCATTCTCATAACGTTTGTCGTAAAGTATACCGATTTTCTCATATCATTACAGTTTGATACAAATTATAATAGGTATTTTAAATTATGTGTGATTTGGCAAATAAAAGAACCATCTAGAAGATGTTATTTTTGCGTCGAATCGACCGTAGATATACGTAACCGTCTTTTCCGACCTTTCGATGATCTGATTCTATATGAAACGGAGCTTTGCCAAAATACGCAATATGAGTAACCGCTAACTATTTGACCTCAGAGACTGAAGATATACAAAATCACTGAAACTAAAATAAAAATAATAAAAGCATCGATACCATAACATTTTTATTTTGGGATCACCTCTGTATTTATTAATTTGTATTTTTATAAATTATTTCGTTAAACAGAATTAATTTGCGCGTGTCTTACTTTAATCACATCTGATTGTTCGTTGAGGTTTATTGGGGGACGGATTGGCGCAACCCCTATACAGCAATCACAGCACGCCATTTTCACAATTAAGTTATCACTTCACTATAAGCACAATTATTTCAATACGATACTAATAAGCTATTGCACACTGCGCAATCATCACTTCCATTTCGTTAGTAACCAATTTCTTTTTTAATTACAATTTGTCCGAAACGTTCATAAATCACTCGCAAGCTCCAAGGTCCGATTGCGGCTGCGAACGACCAAGTAACTCGGAGGCTCGTCACATTCGCTATAAACTTCTGGATACTGACAAGAGAGTAGCAAGCAGGGCTGCTCTTGGTACAATGAGTTAAAAATATCGCTCGAAGATGCGCACTGCCAACTCTAGCGGCGGCGGTTTGTATTAGGGCAACTTGAACTTTGATACCTTGGTATAAAGGAGTTCCCTTTTGTCAAAATTGCATTTCAAAATTAACTATAATATAGGTGTATAGATAATCCATGAAAGCATTTATTGCATCACATGGCTTAGATTCAGTCCGATCATTGACCTTTTAATATGAATGTGTCCCACATATGAAAAACCTGTGTCAAATGTTAAGAAATAGTCTCGATGAATACCAAATTAAAGCAGCCTATGTAGTACAAGAAACCAAGATAAAAAATGAATAGTAATTTCCTTATCGGTCAATAACCCTTTGTCTGGATTATAACGTAAATAATGGATAACTGTTGATTGTCGAATTATTTTGTCTTATACTATTTTCTATTTTCATTATGACTATTATATTGTGACTTAAATGTAATGTTTGTTATGATATGTATAAAGTAGTTTGCCAATATGCCAGACCATTAAAACTAAAACTAATAGTAAATTATCTGTATTAGTTCGAAATTAACAAAATACAATAAACGGAATAAATTTAATTATAGTGTAAATTCCATTTAATTACTTTTATTTAAAAAAATTGTATTACTCACCGAAGTAAGCCGTGTTAATATATACTGAATATAGTTTGGGTGTCGGTTATATAAATATTGTGCTCTTACATCATTATGCATGTTACTAGATTGAACAACTTAATCTTTACAAAATATTATTTGACAGTTACAATTGATTATATAGGGATTTATTGGTCTAAACATTGCGACAAACTGAATCGGCTAATGAGGTTAGTTCTTAATGGTAAAGGGTGTATTGCGATACTCACTGGTTCTAGTAAGCTCTGCTCGTGCAGAGTGACGAGAGGCTTTTCGGGTTTTGGTCTTGTGCTCAGGTAGAAAGCGGAAGCCGCAGCGACACCGGTAAGCGCCAATGCGCCCGCTGACCCTCCGACCATCCATAGGTACTGGTCGATTTCACTCACTGCAACAAAAGAACATGATGATTATTTTGACAAAACAGGTAATTACAAAAATACTCGAATGTAGATTGTATACAGAATTATCTTAATTATACACAAAGTTGTACTTGCGTAATATTCTTTGTGTCTCCATAGATCTTGACATTACGTTTAATAAATCCTTTGTCTGCGTACAGATGAGATTTTTATATATAAAGTTATTAAACTAATCAACTTTTTATTTAATATGCTACATGAAAATGTTACATTCCCTTCCTTTGAATGACGACAAGAAATAGGATGACTTGATGTCATTATGATCTGTCAATAAAAAACTTCTTAAATAAGGAAGTATTCATATGTTCAAAATACTTTTAAAATATTATTATCTTATAAACAACTAAAACTACATTCCATATTAAAAGATGAGAATGAAAGAATTTATATTTCCATTGTAAGCTTAATATATTTTAACAATAATGTCGATAATAAATGGTTGCAAAGTAAAGGTTACTTAGGATTTAAATGAACCAGATGCAATCAGAATCAAGGATAAACAGATAGGATGTCTACTATCCGTCTGAACCGACAAGCCTATTAAGGCGATGTTATAATGAGACCGGGCTTTAAAAAGTACTAAAAGACTTATTTCAGACTGGTATTTTCAATAATGATTATTTGATAACGAGCTTTGTTGTCAATCGTGTTCAAACCTGCTAATGAAGATTGAAGCTGGGATTATTTAATTCCTCATTCATTTTACTCCGAATATAGGACAAGGAACAACGCCAGCGCCAGTGATAACTTCAGATTGGTCTCAGTGTCATAGACATAGACACAGGATTTCTCTGTTTATAAATTTTCTATTTTCAAAACAATACAACTGTATTATGTATACTTAGAGATATATTTGTACCCACGTGTTAGAACCAACATATCTACTATTTTATGGCTGATGGCCACTGTTTTTAACTTAACAAATTGACTTAACTGGGTTGAAAGGTGGCCGAGTGCTTAGGTACCTCAGCCGAGACCTTTATTAATGGGTAAACAGTACAAGGGTTCCCGAGAGGGAGCCTCGGCTTGGTCAGTTGCTTACTACGGATTATCTAAATTAATATCAATATTATTAACTATCTGTAACACCAACGTATCTTCGCGCCCCGCCCAGGGTGTTGCACCGCTCGCAAGGGACCATAGCTATACCATAGCTAAAATCCTCTTCTTTTATATGTTAATCTAAAGATTTTCGCATCACGAATGTAAGAATAATTCGGTGTAGTTTTCCGGTCGTGATTTATGACCCAGATTATTTCTGTACGGTACCTTTATTTGTTTTTTGATTGTGACTACATTAGCTTTTACATTACCTTTGATTGTAAATACATATGGAATATGTTTTTATATATTATTTACTATCTATATAATATACTATTACATGTAAATTCCCTATATAATTCTAAGTAATAGATATATTATTATATAGTAATATATACACTACTTGCTGTCTTAACATTTTAAAGTTGCTTGAACTATCAACTTTTCCTTAATTCCCTTATTAAACTTAGGACATGTTATCCAACATTTGCATTGAACATTTAATTTCTATCGACTATACCTATATCGATATCTATTCGTAGCAAAGAAGGTATTTCTGGGAAGGAAGCTCTGAGCCATAAACCCTAAATAGTGATGTCTTTTAGAGAAATATCAATACGGTGACATTCGGTAGCTACCCAATGACGTCAATCGTAATTATTTCTTATTATTATACCTCCTGAGTGTTTGGAAAAACCCGGGGGTAATCTCTCGTTATTATTCTCAATAATACTTCTGGATGCCGATGGATAAAAATAAGATTGTAGGTTTACATATACAGTAAGCTCAGATCCGACATACGCAAATCTCGGATATCCCCAAATAAAGTTCTGAATTGCGACTTCTGCAGCAGTAACCAGAACTAACTGAATTAGATGGTCATCAACTATGTTAAGCAGAAATTTTTTGAAGGTTCAAAACAGCTTCGATATCCGTTCTTCAATAGATTGACCGTATTCTTTGGATGGTTCTTTTTTTATTTACTATAAGTTAAACCTGATGGTTTATCTTAGCTGGCAAGCGCTAGTTTTTCCCGAAGTATCAGCGGTAAATAATTGGGTCACAGTATAGTGTTTTTGTATTTCATCTAGTTAAGTGAGAAGTCGGAGACTATACAATAATTACTGATAAAAACAGTTCATTGGTGAGAACACATTTCCATCTTGATTCCTAAACAACGACTGATAATATTGTAGTGTAGTGGTAGTAGTAATTGTCATACATACCAACGTGAAATATCACTACATCGCTGCTAACTTTAATTTGGTGGAGTAAGGATCTAGAAACCCAGTTACCAGTCCTCAGCAGCGACATATAAATAAATTATATCATTCATTTTACCCTTTTAGTTTGAAAACATTTCAAATATTCACTGGCCTATTTCAAATTATTATAAATACCCTCATTACTATGTCGCTTTACCTACACATATGAGTACACATCATAGCTTGCGTCACAAATAAGTAGTGCCAAGTTGCCAACATAACAAATTGCTGTGATCTTTGAACAGTACTAATTTTCTCACAAGGAAATGTCAATAAGACAAGACAACTTTCATGCGGCCGAGCAACTGGTAGTTCCTGGACTATAAACAGACAGTGCTGTCTACGAGCCAGTTTAGAAAGTGGATGTTGGGGAGCGTGCGTCGGCGCATTAGTGCGGCGATTTCACGGGATTCTCTCGCGCTTTCCACTGACATACTACTTCTGTTAAATATCTCGTTTGTTTGTTATAAAAATATTGTTCGGGTAAATATTAGGTATTGATTGTTTAGGTACATTAGGTACTAATGGTTTACGCTATGAATTGGTCTGTTCATTATACACTCTGTTTTTTTTAGTCGACTCATGTGATAGCAATGTAAACTTATTTCGAGTTGCAAGGCAAGAAAATCGTATGTAGAAATCATAGATTGGTTATTGTTAAAATCTCGAAAGATATTAAATATAAATATATTTAAGCCAAGAAAAGATAACTAAATTAAACTTAGAAGTTGATATGAGTAAGAAATTCTATATTATATATATAATATCAAACTTCGCAAAGAAACATATAAATCTTCAGATATCCAAAAAAGTAAAAGAATTTTCGCTTTTCGCATGCAAGAATTGGAGGTAAATAAAGGCATTTAGTCATTAGTTTCAAAAAACAAAATATAATTTGTAATTGTGATTAAGCCCTTGTAATATAATTATATGATTATTTCCATTTCCGACTGAATCATATAAAAATATCGAGTATTCTTAAACCAAGAAGTAAATGCTATCTATTTACTTTTCCTACTTAAACTATTTACTGGATCAATGAAAAAACAATCCTAGGCTAAAACTTAGCTTTTAATAAATCCATATGCATATATATTATTAAAATTATAATTATAAAATAAATAATTAAGAAATATTTTATGAACACAAAACAATAATTGAATAATAAAAAGTAATACACGACACGAGTCTCAAAAGTCAATGTCGAAATAAGTACTAAGATCATTAGAAGGGCTCACTTTGGTAAAATGCTTCAAAGGCGACGTTTAAGGCCGCGTCGTTGGCCTCGATGCCTTGTCGTTTGTATAACAGGAGGTACGGGCCGATTTCAAAAACTAGACCTTGGTGCTCTAATTTCCCCTCATTGTACATTCAAAGAGTGTAACCAGCTCGTCGGCCCTTGAAGGGCCAGTAGCTCTTGCAATATGAAAACAGGTATCTAGCTTATATTGTACACTACTATAAATAATTTTAATCGCGTACCATTATTTTTTACCGAACAGTCTACCGATATAATCATTATTAAGATACAGATTATTTTAATATAAAAAAAGGAATGCCATCTTCGTTAACAATATAAAATTATATTTATTAATACATGTCATTTTCAACAACAAAACCTACATGAATTCAGATGATAATTGGTCCATATATATTATTATGGTCTGCTATTTAGCACCGTGATGAGATAAAGCAACTTGTTTTAACGTTGTTTACTTTATGCGATCGCTAAATACAAATATTAAATCTCAACGGATTAATTCATTTACATTGTATATACATCTCATAGAAAATTGTGTATGTCAATAATACTCACAACTGCTGCACTGGTTCCACCATATCGCTTTCTCCTTAACATCAGTCTTCTGGTTTTCAGTCTTCTTAAGTTTCTTCTGTATTTTACGACATTTGTCCTTAACACTAAACTCAGTCTTGGTAGCCTCTGTCACGGTCACTTTGTCCTTTTTCGAGTTAAAACCGAACTTCCCGCTGCCCATTTTATCGTTGTTGCACATAGCTTCGCATTTAATATAGCGTCGTTTGACGTTTTAACATTATTCTCGTTAGTTTGTTCATGTCTCGAGTCGCCTGTATCGAATAAAACGCTGAGCTTATCTCTTTAAACACTCGCACGGTTGATTGTCGTAAAGATGCTTGATATAGATTATTATGTTGCGGAAAGAATTGGAATTCATAAAACAAAAAGGTTTTATAGTTGTTTCGGAGAGGCCTTTGGCCTTGTGCGGTCGTTAACACTGCCCATGTCCGTATCTAAACCGTAATCTAGCTTCTGATTTCAGCGAGCTTATCTGTCGACTACCTATTGTGTTCAATGAACTACTTAATATAGACGTTTATGAGATAACAGTATTAGAATAAAGTTTCGATTCCAAATTCGTTTTTCAAGGTACCGTTATTTTTAGAAATGTGGATAATTATAACGATTTTTTTTTATTTTATTGATTTTAATGATCGTTTTTAATTTACGTTCATACCATGGACAATTCCATAATCAGAGTAAAAGTAAGGAACAACTTATACATAAATAGATATAATGCGTATTCCTCAGTAAAGGCCTATGCAGCTCCTCTGCGTTTTGGTGGACTTCTATTGTCTTTAAAATATCTTTTAGAATTTCTGAACGAATAAAAATAATTAAATAAAAATATGACAGGAACAGATCAAAATCTAGTACTTGTAGAAGTTGCTCGCCAACGATGACGTCACTTACACGAACTTCTAATTACTGTATTATTTTATCCTGTTCATTTACTCGTACATGTTTATTCATATATACCATAGTTTTGAAGTTTAATTATTTAATTAAACTTGAACTTCAAAACTATGGTTATAATTATAATTAATATAAATATATATTATAATTAGTTTTTTATTATTAATTTTGTTAAATTAAAAACTAATTGACGTATATATTTACGACTCGTTTTCATTTATTTTGCAGGCATACATGGCTTAGTAAATCACTGCGTGTGTTTTATTGGTATCAGGTCGAGCGGCAGGACACGAATCGTACATATAATAATAATAATAAATTTATATGATAATTGTTAAATTGAGTTAAACTGTATGTTCTTATTAAACTTCATACAATTGTAGTTTTCAATAATGCGATGACAGACAAATTTAAAATATATTATAGCATTATATCACTTTATGAATATAAAAAAAATATATAAATATGATTATTACATTAAATATTATTAATTAATTTCTTAATCCATCGAAGCTTAGCGTAGATTTAATGTCTCATTAGAGCGGGACTCTAGCAGTAATAATGTCAGTCGTAAAGAAGGGTATTTTATATGCCTTCTCTATTCGATGATAAAACAATAAATACCTTACACCAATAAAAACGCTGTTAAGGACAATACACGGCTTTAGTGTAGGCGAAGGCAGGTATCCAAGGTCGTTGACCCCAAGCCTTCCGTATAATTTTATTAATGGAATAAATAAAACTCATTGCAGATAAACAAAAGTAGTTGCAAAAAAATCGTCTGTACAAACAGAACGTCGAAATAATTTATTTTGATACACGGTAGTCCCTACTGGTTGTTTAAAAGACCTTTCATAATTTTTACCTGATATTTAATGTAAAATGAATTCTTAGCACCATGAAATAAAACACATAGTTGAATAGCGGTCTTGACATTCAATTTTGACGTTTCAATAATATAATTCTAGGGTTGCATTTAAAACCTTATACTCGTTTAAATTAGTTCTAAAATTACTGCAGTTTTGCGTTGATTACTTTGATTATTGCCCTGGAGATAATTCTCGAGTCAAACTTTAAGTTTCTGTCGTAAGGAAACGTATGATTAAGAATAATAAATGTTTACTACCAACGCACTAACTAAATGCATTTTATGTTTTCTCTTTGTTATATTTCGTTATTTTAAAACTACAAATATAAATACCTAGGTGGCATATCAATAGGCTCCTTAAGCATGTCGTAATATTTATGGTGAGTATTTTTTGATTACTTTTCAAATATAGATTATAAATAAGTTGGTGACTTTTTTATAGAATAGGTACGTGGCAAACAAGCAAGCACGAGTCTCATAGATTTCAAAATAAAATGCGTTGCAAAAGAATATTTGATGACATTTTTGACAACAAAAATTATTGAAGTAAATACCTTTGGCCATTTCATAAATATTACAATTCCGTTTTAAAAATAATTAAAAATTTTGGTGACATTTCCGTTTTTTTTATTAATCAATTTCAATCCAATTCCAATTGAGATATTAACGTTTGTTTGTTAAGCTTCTTTTTATTTAAGTACGTTTTATTCCTTAAACCAGTGTATCTTGTATTCAAAACAGGTGAACAAACCTAATAAATGGACAAGTAGAGGTTCCCCCAAAATTATTAAATGCAGGAAAAGTTTAAGTGTTTTAACTTAATTTACCCAATGCTAGCTTATCAAAAATATATTAAATGATTGCGTAGTGGCTTTTTTTGTGCCTTTGGCTAAGTTTTTGTGGGATCAGTAAGTCGATAAAAATAGAACTGCATTCTAATACTCGTTATGCACACACACACACACGCACCAATAATACATATGCACATAATCCCCGCACCGAAAGCGCGACGCACGCTGACCTAATAATTGGAAAGTACCCACGCACTTAAAGGCACGGTGGAGGAACAAACCGCTTGATTATAAACCGACGAGTATTTACGTCTGCCTTTGAGCAATAATTCAAACAACGACAGGCAGTAACCGCGGGTACCGAAGTGGGACGCTTGCTGATCATTATATCGTTGCTTGCGAAATGTTAGGCGTTATTTATGGGATTGCAATCCGGTTGAAAACGATCGAAGCCTTGTGATTATGCGCAAAGTTAAATATTTTGTGAAATTAAAAAGTAATAATTCGATTATAAATATTGAGTACAGAACAAGCTACAAAACAAACTCTCTTCTTCTTTATTTTTTCTTGACGATTAAAAAGGTATGTTATTCATTTAGAAAAAGAGAGTATAAAATGGCATAGGACGACAAATAGTAGTAAAATATTATTGTATTATAATTATAATTGTATTGTATGTGACCACACAAATTTTAAAATACATATCAACCAATTTATTTATTCTAGGAAGTAAAGAAGCTTTTTGATAAAGTTGCCAGTAAAAAGAAAATGTGTGCGACATTTTGATTTTAAATATTAAATTTTAATAAAACATGTTTTAAGTAACATTGTTCTTTCTTATATATATTATTATTTATAAGCTATTGAGAGGCCATAGTTAATTTAATAAATCATTTTAGAATGCAAATATTTTTAATCTAATATTTCAAGAAAATTGTATAAATAAGCTGTTGCATATTTTAAAAACTCGTGAAACAAATGCCACTCTAAATAGAATACAGATTGTAAATAAGTTTTTAACTTTATCGGACTTTAAATCGACATATGCATTATTATTTACTTTACACAAATCATAAACTAACATCAAAAGACACCTTTAAAATATTCACCGGTATATCGAGACCTATATAAAACTACCAGCCATTTCCGCTATCGGAACATTCACTCTTAACGGTTGTTCCGACGTTTCGATCTGGTTCATGAAACAATAAAATGGTATAGCTAACGTCTTAACCTGTTAAACTGTAGGTTTAGTGTCATCACCCTCGGATAAATTAAAATTAAAACTTTTTTTGTTTTATTAATCTAAAATGTAGCAGAACTTATTGATAATACAACTTTATTATCTTTTCAAAAGAGTATGCTGTAGTGTTGAATTTTATTATACTAGTTTTTATTCTTCTTTAAATTTGTATAGAAAACGATTTCTATGTTCTTGCCCCATAAGATCAACTGGGCAACTTAACCTTTGGCATAAACATAGAGTTACTCATTCGACGTCAACTTTCTCAGTCCGTTGTAATTTACTCTCAGTCCGATGTTATAAAAGTGGAAGAAGATGCAGGGTCAAGGACACGGGAAAAACATACAAAGTCCATTACTAACAATTAGTAATACAGAAATATTGTTACTGAGTTGTGAATCGTACCCAGGCCTTGCGACACAGCAGCCAGGTGCTCAAATCACTGCGTATTATTGACAAGAGAAATATCTACTGCTTTTAATATAACCTTAAAAATAACTGACATAAGAAACAAACAGGAAAATTCAGAAGGAAATAAATCTGTATTTAATAACGCGATTTCAATTGTTACGACTGACAGATTGACTTAAATTCTAACTTGTATTAAATAATTCGAATTTAGGGAATGAGGAAAAAATTATTCAAGCGCTTATTTATTCAAACCCAAACATTATTATTTAATGGAAATAAAATTTAGTACCTTTCAACTGCACCTAAAGATATAACGTACAAGATAGAGTTACTTTTCAAAAAAAATCTGAGGTTTAGTTAATTAGTTTTATTTAGTTTTAAAATAGCTCGAATGGCTTGACCGGAGAAACATCCTCAAAGACTACCAGTATTAAATAGCCGTATAACGCTGTTGTGTTTCGCATGGTGATTGAAGGGATACAGTGACCCAATTACTGGTAGTGAGGAATTTCTACTCATTCCTCAGAGGTGATTAGTTTATCACCAATAATCTATAAAAAAACCAACTACATTTTAGTCAATGCACAAAGATATATAAATATAATAAACTTTATGCATTTATTAAAAAAATTAGTATGCATACGTATTTTAGAGTTCGAACATACCTAAATAAAACAAAATACGTCATAGTATCGATATCCAACTCCTTTTACGTCGGTTGTTTATAACAATAAACAGTAGTTAGTAAAAAATCTAAGTTTTCAAAAGAATGGTGGGTGCATTAAACGCAGCAAGTTCCGAGGTCATCAACCTACGTTCTCGTTGTGTTTTGATAGAGCCGTCAATTCGCCATCCGCCAAATTTTTTTCGGCCGAGGGAATCGCGGTTACAGTTAAAAAACTGCCCGTTGCCAGGACCGTTTTAATTACTTCATAGTCACGCATAGTAAATATTACCGTTAATGGAAAGTGATATGACGAGCGAGACGTGCCGGTTGTAGCCGCTCTACGTTCTATGCTTATCATTGTTCACACATAATGATTATTTTCTATAGTTTTGTACTTTTTAAATCATTATTACATAATATAGAAGTTATTTCATATCATTAGAAGCTCAGTCGAACAATTATTAATCAAAAATAAATGCCAATTTATCCTTTATGGTTAATTACTTTTGATTAATAATTATTTATGATTTAAATTTAATTAAATATTTCTCTTTAGTAGAAGAATACAATCAAAGTTCATCATGAAACATAATGTCACACACATATATCTCCTGATGTCTTCGATCACGGCTACAGATGGAAGCCCAGAATAAGGGTATTTGATGAAACAGGCACTAGCTCGTCGGTTTGTATATCTCTATATATATATACATATATATTTCTATATATATATATATATATATATGTAGAGATAGAGAAGCCGATAGAAATAAATTAAATACCTACATGGAAAGTTTTATGTAAGTACAACTACGAACCGCGTAGTGAAGTGGTTACAGAACCTGGCTTTTTTGTAGCTGGTTCTGGGACTGGTTCGATTCCCAGGAACAATATTTGTACGGCGTAAATTGTTGGTTTTCGTGTTTGGGTCCTGTTTTTTTGCCACACCTTGCTCCGATCTCATTTTACATGCATTACATCGGAAGAGGGAACGGAACGTCGAGTGAGTGCCTCTGTGTTTGTGCGAATTCTGACAGCATTATAAAAGTTCATACAGATTTTCAGACATAGTTAAAATCATCTGGTAAACCGTAGCAGTCAGTAATTTTGAGTTCATCGTGTCAAAAGAAGGGTAAAACAAATATAGTACATAAATAAAATAGGAAAATAATGATATTGCCATTGCATACCCATAAAGCACGGAAACAATTAACGGGGAACGTTTATTGCTGGACACTAAGCACCTATTTTGATATGTCGGATTAACTTAACTCAATGTAAACATAAATAGACATTTAATTGTATTGAAAGTAAGAATTTTCCAATGATAGAGCCACGGCGCAGTTTAGTTCCAGCTGCGGCATATGTTTTATAGTGGTAGAGCTATGCTGCAGTTTGTTATTAGCTGTCAATGAATGGGTCAGCTTGAGCGGGAATGATCACGCCCTCACAGAATACCAGAGTGAAATAGCAGCATAATACTGTGTTTCGTGTGGCGAGTGCAGGGATCCGGAGACCTTTATTACTGGTGACGAGGCATTCCATCTCAGTCCTCGATGATGACAACGCATCTCCACTATGATTCCTTGTCAAGGATGAATGTAAATGTCATGGGCCGCAGGAAACACTTACCATTAAGTGAACGGGAAAGTGCTAAAACATATTTTAGGAAATGACAAATAACAAATAAATACAAATCAAAGTAAAAAAGTACTAATTATTTAATGAAGCAATGGGGCAAGAATGATGTGTCTGTAACATGCGTTTAGCAGATAATGCCATTAGGCCTGTTGTTTACAGCAATTTACGGTAGTTAAAAACAAGTCCTTTTTTTTAAATGGACAACCGTAATTTCTACATTCTTCAGTATATGCTAATGGTCTTGCACACAATTTTCAAGTTATTTATTAAAATTTTATATTAATAATTTCTTTATATACAAGATATCGACATGTATCGGCAACCATGTTAATATATACCAATATAAAATTTAAAATAAAATTTTAAAAAGAAAAAGATATATATAGTTACTGACGTATAGTTAATTTAAAAAATTGATTTGCAGTTCTAAATTGCCGTTGACGCCAGTTTTTTTTTAAAACGTGACTTCTCATACCATTGTACTTACAACAAATGCACTTCCTAGGCATTGCGTTTGCGCATAACGAATGAGGCACCCACGGTGAATTGACTCACGATCGTATACCATTCGCTGTATTGAACTACTTTATAAACCGTACCATTTGTTAGTTGATTTACATACATATCTATTAACTCTTACGTCATAGGCAGAAAAAGGGCACATAAGTTTCTTTAATCGAAGATTGAGTGAATAACGGTACTAAAACTCTTTCCACTCCACTTTTCGTCTAATAGCATAAGAAAAAATAAGTAAATTAAGCTAGTCCATTTTCGGATGTACGGTTTGTATTACAAACCAATAAAACAAATATGAATATCTCATGATAAAAAATGATAAAACAAATATGAATTTTGTTTTATCATTTTTTGCATTTTCTATAAAACATGTTTCCTTAAAAATAGAATATTAAGTTAATGGGAAACATAATCGTATAGCAATGCTTAATCAATAATAACGTTTAAAGAGACACAGGAACCGCGATCGCGTGTCTTGTCGTCGCATATTACTATCCAATATCGCATTCAGCGCTGATTGATAAAATACAACAATGTCGGGTCAATATTGATTGAATGCAATGACGAATACACATGCGATGTTTTTAATATTCCGATATAATGATGTACAATGTAAGAGCATGTTTGAAATTCCCTTTACAAAAGTTACTCATTAATATTTTTAGTGCTTAGTACCTTTTAATGTAGTATTGTTTGATTACAATCATATTAATATTACCTTAATATATTTCTGTACATTTTTTTGATGTTAAATATGAGAAATTAGCACAAAGTTCACCTAGTACGAAACGACTGCGTCGTAAACACGTACATCTATCATCAAGAAAGAATCAAGATTTATATGCATCATCGTGTCTGAGATATCATGCCTCGTTAACAGTAATTGTTTCCGGTTCTTTACACCCACCATATGAAATACGTCAAAGTTATGCTACTTTTTCACACCGGTGTTCTATAAGGGCGTGGTGCTAACCTGGTCGAGCCAACCCATTAAACCTTGCAAAAAAATATGCTGTACTTAAACTGCAATATAAAAATAATTATTGTAAATAAATAAAAATTATTTATTTATTTGAAACTTCATTCACAAAGTAAATGCCATAGGCGGACTTAATGCTAAAAGCATTTTCTACCTGAAGATAGTACTGAGAGGCTACGGTAGGTACACATACAATATAAAAATAGGAAAAATAACAGTTACTCTACAAAATATAATATATATGAATACAACAAATATATAGGATACCTAAATTCATATACTTTATAATATATAATACAATAAATAAATATATTATCATATATATAATACATACTTTATAACATGATGGTGTAATCAATCTGCTGACAGTTTATTCAAGACTCACTCACGCGCCTTCCTTTTAAACACAAAATTACTGCGTCAAATAATAAATTTGGTCGTTTCATATATTATTTATAGACTATTCATTGTATTATATGTTGATAAATGATGATATGATCAATGAGAACAATGTTAACTGGCAATACTTTTTTATGTACAGAAATAAAAAAGAAATACTACTCAAGGTAAAGGTTCTTTTTTAAACATGATACCGAAATAGTTTTGACATTATGCATACGCAAACTGACATGTTTTCTATGACTGCCACTCAATTTACTTATTTTAATTACTAGTAACCAATAATTTCAAGAAGTATTTTTATTAAATAATTATCCCATAAATTTACTCTGGTAACTTATGTTTCTCGAATAAAAAGTATATTATTCGACCTCGTATTACACATTCCTTTGCGATATCTTAACTAGGTACATCTAGATGCATTTAGCGCTTCGTGAAACTTTACACTTGTTGTTAAGCAGAATAAATTCCGTTAAGGACGTAACCGGATGCCTTGTCCTTGTGCAGGGTTCTTATTGATCTCGACGATATCAAATACTTATACTTGAACTGCAAGTTGAAGCTATAAACATTTTGATAACTACGGCAACCTTGCGGTGACGGCTTTATTTCAAGCAAGAAACAATATACAATTATTTGATTAAACCCTACAATAATTTGATTGTACATTTTTAAACAGAGATAATAAAAGGAAGTTTTTAACATTATTTCTCGTGCATATAAAATGAACGTTTTAAATTATTGTTACATACATACTATAAATTAGTTATTACATGTCAATACAATTAAGTGAATTCCATAGCGAACGGAATAAAAGGAAAAACTATGTTAAATACTTTAGTAAGTAGTTTTGTGTGGTTAAATTTGTATTGACGTGTGTGAGTTTGAAAACTTTTTTTTAATTATTAAACATGTGTATATATATATAGTACTTTATTTTAAAACCGTTGAAATAATTTGTGCTATTATTTCATATATTAAAATGGCCAGCAGATTGAATTCAATTGAATACAACCATTAAAGTCACTTGTCAGTTATTATGTCAGGTAGTGCTCGAGAGAAGAGGGTTGATCCTTTGTTATCTCACGCGCCTACATGTCCATGTCAACATGCGAGAAAGATAAGCGTCTTCGCAGAACATGACGATGCAAGTAATCTTTAGACATTTAGCCGTATCACTTATATTAAAGTATAGAGGAAAATACGTCTACAGTATTTAACTTATTCCCTTTTTATTTTCAAATAGCTTTATCTTTGTAGCTTTTTAATTGACGTCTAGAGTTGTGTAGTCAGGGAAATTAACATCAAAGATTATAAGAGATACTAGGTTACTAATACTGCTTTTGCAATTATTTAATTATTTTATTAGTGAAAATTTTAATTTTTTATATATACTAGATGTGCCTGCATTTAGATACGATCAAAATTATTTTTCATGTTAGATTTTTTAATATAATTATATTTTATATGTCATATATTAAATTATGAGTCTTGTACTTGAAATAATTGGTTCTATTCTTACATATATCAAAGCCTAATTTGGAGGTAAGACTTTCAAGTTATTCACATGGAAATACATGCAATTTTTCTTTTTTATGCCTACATGTATTTTCTTATAACATAATTATAAATAATCAAGAAGAATAAAATACAAAAGCCAGTAAAATGTACAAATAGGTATTCTTAATTTTAATGTGAACTTTGGTGTCATAGAATACCAGTGTAAAATAGTAAAATAACAGTTACTCTACAAAATATAATATATATGAATACAACAAATATATAGGATACCTAAATTCATATACTTTATAATATATAATACAATAAATAAATATATTATCATATATATAATACATACTTTATAACATGATGGTGTAATCAATCTGCTGACAGTTTATTCAAGACTCACTCACGCGCCTTCCTTTTAAACATAAAATTACTGCGTCAAATAATAAATTTGGTCGTTTCATATATTATTTATAGACTATTCATTGTATTATATGTTGATAAATGATGATATGATCAATGAGAACAATGTTAACTGGCAATACTTTTTTATGTACAGAAATAAAAAAGAAATACTACTCAAGGTAAAGGTTCTTTTTTAAACATGATACTGAAATAGTTTTGACATTATGCATACGCAAACTGACATGTTTTCTATGACTGCCACTCAATAAATTAAGTCTTTTTCGAACTTATTTTAATTACTAGTAACCAATAATTTCAAGAAGTATTTTTATTAAATAATTATCCCATAAATTTACTCTGGTAACTTATGTTTCTCGAATAAAAAGTATATTATTCGACCTCGTATTACACATTCCTTTGCGATATCTTAACTAGGTACATCTAGATGCATTTAGCGCTTCGTGAAACTTTACACTTGTTGTTAAGCAGAATAAATTCCGTTAAGGACGTAACCGGATGCCTTGTCCTTGTGCAGGGTTCTTATTGATCTCGACGATATCAAATACTTATACTTGAACTGCAAGTTGAAGCTATAAACATTTTGATAACTACGGCAACCTTGCGGTGACGGCTTTATTTCAAGCAAGAAACAATATACAATTATTTGATTAAACCCTACAATAATTTGATTGTACATTTTTAAACAGAGATAATAAAAGGAAGTTTTTAACATTATTTCTCGTGCATTTAAAATGAACGTTTTAAATTATTGTTACATACATACTATAAATTAGTTATTACATGTCAATACAATTAAGTGAATTCCATAGCGAACGGAATAAAAAGAAAAACTATGTTAAATACTTTAGTAAGTAGTTTTGTGTGGTTAAATTTTATATTGACGTGTGTGAGTTTGAAAACTTTTTTTTAATTATTAAACATGTGTATATATATATAGTACTTTATTTTAAAACCGTTGAAATAATTTGTGCTATTATTTCATATATTAAAATGGCCAGCAGATTGAATTCAATTGAATACAACCATTAAAGTCACTTGTCAGTTATTATGTCAGGTAGTGCTCGAGAGAAGAGGGTTGATCCTTTGTTATCTCACGCGCCTACATGTCCATGTCAACATGCGAGAAAGATAAGCGTCTTCGCAGAACATGACGATGCAAGTAATCTTTAGACATTTAGCCGTATCACTTATATTAAAGTATAGAGGAAAATACGTCTACAGTATTTAACTTATTCCCTTTTTATTTTCAAATAGCTTTATCTTTGTAGCTTTTTAATTGACGTCTAGAGTTGTGTAGTCAGGGAAATTAACATCAAAGATTATAAGAGATACTAGGTTACTAATACTGCTTTTGCAATTATTTAATTATTTTATATATAGTGAAAATTTTAATTTTTTATATATACTAGATGTGCCTGCATTTAGATACGATCAAAATTATTTTTCATGTTAGATTTTTTAATATAATTATATTTTATATGTCATATATTAAATTATGAGTCTTGTACTTGAAATAATTGGTTCTATTCTTACATATATCAAAGCCTAATTTGGAGGTAAGACTTTCAAGTTATTCACATGGAAATACATGCAATTTTTCTTTTTTATGCCTACATGGATTTTCTTATAACATAATTATAAATAATCAAGAAGAATAAAATACAAAAGCCAGTAAAATGTACAAATAGGTATTCTTAATTTTAATGTGAACTTTGGTGTCATAGAATACCAGTGTAAAATAGTGTGCGTAATGCTGCTGTTTCGTCAGGTGAGTGTACGGATACAGAGAGATTCTTACTGGTGACGAGGCACTCCATCTCAGTCCTCAAGGATGACAACGGTTCTGCATTATGGTTCCTTGTCAAGGATGAATGCAGATGCCATTGTCCGCAAGAATCAGGTGAACTGTGTGTTCTATTGTTACTCTCTATGTAATAAAAAAAAATCCAAACATTTATCTCAAGGTCAGTGACCGCATAAGAAGTCCTTATATTTGGTTAATTTGCTCATTATGGACGTTGTACCGTTGGACAAAATGTGCATAAATTTTATATTAGAGCTAGCGGTTAATCTATGATTTAAGAAATTAAAATACCTGTTAATAAAGTACTTCTATCTTGAATAGAACAAACAAACGTGAATTTATATATAAAACGAGATTATGTAATTCTATGAATATGTAATTACGAGAAAAGGCTTTAGAAAGCATAATAATTTATTTATTTATTTAAAAAAAGATATTATAATAAAACAACTCGAACCAAATATTGTCCTAGTTCACGACAATCAACCATTATACACGAAGCAGTATTATGACCCACAAACGAACATATATCAAATTTCTACCATACAATGTGAAACGTGATTGTCTTAAACACGATCGCTGTCGCCTTTTATACTATGATTGTTATTAAAATACCGGCCGACTGTAGAAGACGTTCTCGCCATAAAGTGCAAACGACTCCACCAAACCATTTTTAAATGGAGAAAATGTAGCCTGCGCCGATAATATTTACGGGCAGTAACACACATGCCGAATGTTTGTACACACGTACGCGAACGTAGGCGCGTTTACACTACCGATGATTTTCGTTTGCGATGCGCTTCCCAACGAAAATCGTCCGTAATGTAGTTGGATCACAACAAGAGCACTACATTAACGTTGAGACCTGACTCACATTACCTATGTTTGTTAAGCACTTGGGTATTATCTGTTATCGACACTTTATCGTTTTAAATTATCGTATAAAGGAGCGACCGATGCGCTGTCGCGGTGTACTTATTGTGCGCGTGCGTCTACGCGCGGCCGATTCGACGGCCGTCCAGAACGACAATGCGACTCCATATTACCGAGCGCTGCCTCCCCCAGTCTCCAATTGCCTAGCCACCTCTCTCTTTTGAGCTGACACGGCTCGGACTAGCAACTCCAGTTGTTAGAGTTTAATCTTTTAATCTTTTATTGGTACTTAACCCTGTGGCGACGTAAGGCGGATATTGGGCCATTAATTAACGCATGTGAAACATTGTATGAGAGGTTTGATTCACATGTTGTATCATTAGGAATGCAAGTTACTTGTTATAACGCGATGAATAAGCTTTAGTATTGCTTGAGTAAATTAATATGCTAATATAATGACATCATGTCTTTAAACCTATTTGTTGGGTACTTTTGGTAGAAATGTTCTCGTGATACTTTTATCGATATAAAATATGATAAAGACCTTATTATTATCCTTACGTATACCAGGGCAAAAGAATGTTGCCAACTTTAGAACCCTGTTGAGATTCGTTTTTAGGCTGAAAACTGACTTAATTTTTTTCGAATAATTATTTATTGCGTTATTTAGATATTTCATAAATATTCCATTCTATCAATTACTTCATTTGTTCGTATTGTACATTCCACGCATCGTATATATATACGAGTTTGTATATAAGCATGGCTCTTTGTTGCCAATTCATCCGTGAGCGTTCGTCCCGTTCCGTCTGATTGTGTAAAATTGCAGTTGCAAAGCTAGCTCTGGCTACACTATTCATGGGTCGACCACATGTATACATTGTATCGGCAAATACGCTTCCACATCTTCCTTGTTCCAGTTTTATTACATACCAAATTGTTTTTTTCCGGGCTAAATGGTTGCGGCCAGCTCTAATCACAGAATTAAATTAAAACGTTGTTGTAGTACCGAATCGTAAGGCAATCAATTAGACTTCAATTAAACTATACTTTCAAATTATTCGCCTCGAGGAAACTTAAATTATTTTTAATGAAGGCACTCTTTCTATAAAGCACGATGAGTGTAAATTGATAAAAGAATATTATAAAAGGGCGAAGGATTTATTCTAAGGTATTATATATAATTTTAAGACAAAGAATAATCTTTGCCGTATTAGTTTACGCCTACGTAAACATCTTAGGTAAACTAAGGTACGCAAGCATTTCTTACGAAATAGCCCAGAATATTGACACAAACACTACATTTGTTAAAACAAACAAACAAACAATACAGACGACAAGGGCGTCGAACTAGAGTGAACAAATTTAATGTGCCACAGCTGCAAATTTATTTATGAAAACAAATTTTGTTTATCACCAAACATTATTCACTGTGAACACGTTGTCACTCATAATTATATAGAAGTCGGCGAGTTAAGGTAAAGTTTTACCACTTATAGGATTCATACATACTCACACGTATAACAACGTGCATCTTTATCTACTCGTATTATATACAACTTGAATAACTAGCTCGAGCCCAGAGTCCGATGAAGCTGTGAGAGTCGCATAGACTAGCAGCGCAAACATCTTTAAGAGTCCTGAAATAACAAGAACTTGCATATAAAGTATTGAAAGTGATAAATGAGCTAACAGATCACTTGGTGATAAGTGAATCTTGCGGCCCATGACGCCACAACTCGACCTCGTCCATCCTCGATTATCGAGGAATCATAATGCACATGCGTTTCCACCCCTGACGATAAAGATGAAAAATGCCTGAATAATTATTTTTGTCTACGTAGTACAAATTATTACAACAACAAGAATAAATAAAACATCATTTTCGTTCTTCAATGCTTTTGTAATTTGTTTGTAAATACTATCAATAACTCAACACATTTGTCGGATAAAATGAGAGAAACGAGGATACTTTTTCGATGTTAATTTTTTGTCTAATGATTTTGGATACATAATTAATATTTATATACGTGATACATGGATGTTGCAGCCATTAACAGCATGAAGGATGCATGAACGGGTCGGCTCAACAAGGAAAGGATCGAGCTTTCACCATATTTAGCGTTAGATTAAAGCTAGTGTATTTTGTAGTATGAGTGAAATAACCGTAGACCCGTATTTCTTACTTGTATTGAAGCATTCTACTCTTTGTCAGTTACTAGGAAAGACCAAGGAACTGCACTTCCATTGATAAGAATAAATCAGTTCGACACAAGCCATATAAAAAAATCCATCCACTTCCCGCAAAAAGTCTACACCAGTACATTTAAAAACTTTTATGAATTGAATTAAAGTCAAACTTAATACTTTAAGGCACGGCCTTCGAAACTTAAAGTCGTAGGTTCTAGTCTGTCATAAGATTATCTACGTCATACATAGTTTACTTGGAGTAGTTAATACGAATTTGAGTCATATTAATATCAATGCTAGCATTCAATATAAATAAAATAAAATAAATAATTCAATGTTACTTGCCGTAAATAAATAAAAATAAAAATTATTTTGTCATGCTTCGCTATTACCACTTAAGCGTGCCACACAGTAATTGAGTAAAATTGACGGACACATTTGCAGTCGTGTGGAAGAGTCCGTGACCACATACTGCAAACACTGCAAATGCTCTATGCAAATTTGCGACGTTTGGCGCAATGCCTGACTATTACGAGACTACGGTACGATCTTGTCTAGACATATGCGGCCGGCTTTTGATCTACAGACCCTATGCCGGCATACCAATTTAATTTGATGGAAGCCCTGACGTCGAAGCACGACATTACACGTTCCGCCGCTAATTAAGCGAAATGCCGTTTAGAGATTCTTACCAACTTTAACTTAACCCTTAACTTTGAAGTTAGCTTATTATATCAAAAAACATCGACTAACTTAGTTTTTCCATTAATTAGTAACTTTATAAAAATAACAACTACGCTAAGGCGATGCCTGGAACTCTTGTATTTACTGAACTCAATGAGTATCAGATTTTGGTGATAAAAGAAAAGCGAAGTTATGTTAGGTCTTTACCTATGAAATTGCCGTTCTTCAGTATTGGCCATTTCAAACCAAAAAAATTCAAATTAAATCCATTTTGTTTTAAAATCATGACATTCTTTTTACAAAGTCAGTCTTTTGTCTATTGATTAGCTTTGTATTTTCATTACGTTTGAACATTTAGCCATAATGCCATATGAGTTCCGTCGTAGCATCAACGCGGCACAAACAGCTCACTACAAAATGCCTTTGAAGAGTTTTTTGCATCCCGTCCAGCTGATTAATACAAGAAGGGCATGAATAAACTACGACCGCGTTGGCAAAGATGCATCGATTACATGGGTGATTACTTTGAATAACAGAAATAAAAAATTAAATAAAAATACTTTAACTTATTTCATACAAAACGGCAATTTCATAGGTAAAGATCTATTACCATATAACATGATTGTCCATTTTAAAAACAATTGTATCTGAGGTTGCCTAGATGTCTGGACTAATGTTAATTGCTAACTTATTGCAGTATAACGCATAACGATAAATCGAGAGTTCCTTTTTATGAATTTGATATAATAATAATAGACATAATCGAAATAACCGAAAGTTGAAAAAACATGACATTAATCGACAGTACGGAACACTGATCAACAAACGCGTGCTTATAGTCACGCGGGCTATGTTTGCGTCACAGTCCCTTGCAACTTTCTATTCGTGACATGACTCTTGGCCTATTCACGGAACAAGGGACTCCATTAAGGTTTTGATTTGTAATCCGTTCGAATGTTCATGGTGTATGAAAACTTTAAATCCTTACTCTGAATATATCGAATCGTTAAATTATTCTTTTTTCATATAATATAACATCCCACGAAAAGTAAGCAGTTTCTTTTAGATATGTAATATACTTTATTATATACATATGTACTCCCAATTTACCTTTTCCGCTCACCTAGATTTCCGCTCACATACGCCCACGTATCCACTGCATACATAAAGGATCCATGGACTTTCCGCAAACTTGCATAGGGAATCGCTCCATACCCTCCATACGAGCCATCCTTTACTGCACCTGCCAGTCCAAGGTTGCCACTACAGAACCTTTCTCCCCTCCCCCCCATCGGTTATCAGTTCTATGAATAAAGTTAAATATAGGGTCCTCCAACTACACCTCATTAAACACGATCCTCGGCTTCAACATATGTATTCCTGTCCACTGATTCCGTTGATAAACTGGTTTATCATAACAGTTAAAGATTCTGCGGCTATTTTATAATTGCGTCGTCCATTGTTTTTTTTTTTCGGGCTGATGGCCGCTGTTAGCCGTGTTTAGCTTTTACAGTTTCACCGGGTTGAGAGGTGATTGAGCGCTTATGGCGCTCAGTCGAGATCTATTAGTGGGTAACCAGCACAAGGGCTCCCAAGAGGGAGCCTCGGTTTGAACCGTTACCCTGTTCCGCGAGAGTATCCATTGCTAATCTAGCTTGCTAATACCGTACATTTTGGTTCTCTGACTGGAGTCAATCCTGTATAGAAACTCTGAGCTTAGCCCTTTCTATTGCTCACTGTGCAAGTGAAATGTGTGGACCTGCCTTACAACGTGTGTTCATGTTTCGATTCCATATATAAGACGAGTAGGATGCATGGATTGAAGGCTTTCATTTTTCTACTCTGTGGAATAGGCAATGATAAACATTTCGTGTCACTTAAATATTTATAACAAAAAGTCAAAGTCAGTTTCTCAAATTCCCAGGAAAACGAAGACGTATATACTTTCCTATATGATACATAGATTACGTTACATAAATCTCTAAGGGGGCCGCTCCATAATCGAGATAAAAGAGGACGAGGAATAAGAAAAAAGCAAAATACGCAGACTTATTTGGACACAAAAGAATGGCCGTTTTCTGCCCGTTCAAAAGAAATAAAACTACTACCAATTTCGAGAATAGATTCCTTCCAACCGAGCGTCGACTAAAAAAGTTCAACGGTTTCTAAATGGCTGAATCCTTTATTGTTTTATATTGAAAAGAATGTATATGGCCCTTTGCGCCTTGCCAATAGCCATCTATGCTATATTTTGTTGTTGTTTTGGAATTGTATCGATTTTTTGTAAAAACTCGATTAAGTATACTATTATAATATATCTAAATAAAAAAGATATTTTATTCATAGCTTTAAATATTTAATGATTAGATTTAGATATTATTTATAGTTTTATTAAAAACAGGAAGATGTGTATTACTCCGAGATTTTTATTAGACGTAATTATACTCAATATAGATTTGCGTTTAATAGTTTTGCAACATTTTATGCGCACACACGTTGCAGTTGATAAAATGCTTGTATAAGAGGTCTTAGTGGTGACAACGCTCGCTTTTGAGGTTAGATTTCTAAGGACTTCAGTAATAAATTATCATAACGAAAAAGGTAACTATTTTTTACTTTTCTTACACTTCTAGAGGGCAATCACTTTCAACTGATAAAGATTATGCGAATCAATTTTTAAACTACAGCGCAACCGCAGGTGCAGGCAGAATAAAAATGGGCGTGTCCGTAATAAACGCCTACAATGGTGTCATTAATCTTTTATGAGATCAGTGAACCCAGTTCTCGAGTGATAGACAATGGTAGTCGCGGTTGTGAGCGGAATTAATGCGTATGCACATGCAATGGGAAGCGGGAGGCGACCAGCCTTGAACTTGGTCGACGCAGTTCCCTGCAAGCGACGTATGCTGTCGCCATTTCTAGTAGGCACCTCATGTTACGTACATTACAGATGCTACGAATATGATCATTGGACTCTAGAGATGGACATTTATACAGAATAAACCTTTATTACAGAATATTTTTTTGAAGATTTTTACAGATGTGGCAAGAGAAACTATTATAGTAGCTACTTGTCAAGTCCATATAACATGCGAAATACCAAAGTAGTTGCAAGTACATGGCTGGCCACATACACATTTAATGAAGTCACCTAAGTCCAATCAGTTCGATAACACCACTCTCTACGACTGATTCCAGAAAGTAGTCATGTGTGTAATAAAACTTCGTACCAAAGCACACAGTGGTGAGTTCCCATGGCGACTGGAACTGCGATTGGATTTATTACCAGAACTTTTCCCGTGGTAAATGCAAATAGGTGCTACAACTCGTTGCAAAGCTAGGAATCAAGCCAATCGGGAAGTAACTGGTCGCTGAGGACTTTAGCACCCCAATACCAACTCGGGGTGCCCCGGCCGAGATATGAAAACAGTATACCATGTTAAGTAAAATAGCTTGTAAAAAACAAGCATTGGACCGACAAGAAATATTGTCTCGCTCTATTGAGCATAACAAGCTTCTTACATGGCCAAGGCCTGCCAGGTGACCGTGGAACTGAACGTTGCTCGATATATCAACACTAAGGATTCCGATACTAGCTGAGGTAATTAGAGGATTGGTCTCAGAATGAGATTCCTCTAAAAAGAATATACAATTATTCTGTGTTAAATTGGACTCCATTTAATCAGTACCATCTGAGAATTTGTGAAACCAAATCGCGACTGTAGGCAGAAGTTTGTACCGGCTCGTCGACATTTTCTACTGTTACTAATTTGGAAAATGACATTGTTATGCAGAAGATCATACACATCCTTGGGGAACCCCAGTATCCACTGGTCTGAAGTCCGAGCATGTATTTGAAGTAATAAATCCAAAAACATTTCTTGCAGATCCCTTTTTTACATAATTTTTGATATAATTTTCGTCTAAAATGTTAAAATAAAAAGTGAAGGAAGAAAAGAAATATTTGAATGATCTTTTTATATATAAATTTTTAAAAAAAGATTAGAAAATTCTCTTCAAGTATTTTTATATGTATAATTTTATTTCGTAGACATTTGATCTTGCGGTGACATGACTTCGAACTTGAATCTGAGTCTTCTTTTTTATATTTTAAACACAATAATCGCTAATCTGTAATGTAAGCTCATGTACACTCGCCATTAGTACTCAACCACGACTTATATGACAACTTCCAAATACCGAATAACTCAAATCCTCTCAAAATATGTGAAGGCTAAAATTACTTGGATTATTAAACCTCGCGTGATCGTTCCAAAATCTTACTTCATGAATGTGCTTCCACGGACAAATTCGCCATAAAAAGCGTGCGTTCCGGTACACTTTCTTAATCCGTCAGAAGTAACTGACCGAGCCGAGGTATGGCCCTCTATGCACCCTCGAGTATTGCTTTCGCACTCAGGGTAACATTCCAAGCCGAGACACCGTCTTGAGAACCCTTTTGCTGGTTACCCACTAATAAAGGTCTCAGCTGAGTGCCCTGAGCGCTCGACCACCTTTCAATCCGGTGAAGCTGTAAAAGCCCTCGGGCTAACAGGGCCAGCAGCCATAAAGATAACCGGTACATGTCGTGATGCTTCTATATCTATTCAAAAGGTAGTGACCCAAATCACTGATAGAAATGATGGTGTGAGAACATATCAAATATTGTCATCTTAAAATATTTAAATGGTAACTTAATACGTAAGCGACTATTCAATGCTCTTATGTTACGACAAGTGATAGAGTTCGTTTTGTGAAATGGAGACTCAGTTACTGTTTGCCCGTTTATCACTCTATTTTTTATATATACAACTAGATATATAGATCTAAACTAGAATCGTATCATAATGCTTATAAATTAACAAAATGCAGTAGTCTTTAATAGGGGTCGACGAAAAATGATCTTGAAATAATGGATCTTGATGCAAATATTTTAAAATTAATTAATCAATAAAATTAGGGATTGATTGAAGAGGGAATTCGGTTGGACACCGAGGAACAAGGACAAAATTTATATAATTTAGACATTTATTTCTGTAGTCTTTAAAGATCATGACCGAGACCAGCTAACCCGCACTTAGCTGACGAATATCCATTCTATAGTCAGCAAAAACTGTGTAACTCTATATTTACACGTCGCAAAGTGCTTACTTACAGGAAAGCTACCAGCGTGCGTTCGCATTTACGGCGTTAGGCATATAGTCGATTCATGAGTGCGTCGTTAAATTAATATACGTTTTCAACTTATGTCAATACGTATTCATTTGATACATACTAGGAATTATGTTCGCTCGACGTTTTAAATTTTTGTTATTTTCAATGCATTTTGTTTTTTAATAAGCTCCGGTTACTTTGTAACAGAGGAATATCGTGACTTAGTTGTAAGACGAACTGGACAACAAAGATTCAAGATTGTATCAAGCTTTGCCACTCCTGAGAACTGAGGTGGAATGTCTCGTTTCCTGCCATCGGGTCTCGCCATGTCTCGTTTCACCTTGATATTCTACGAGAGCGTAGTCCTACCCAGGTTGAGTCGAGCAATTTATGCTACAGTTAAAATCTAGCTATAGTATAGCTCTACCACCGTAATCTGAGTCCAGGTGTCTTCTTATTGGCAAGAAATGTCTACACGCCATATATATGTATATCCGATAGTTAATAATATACGATAATTTGAATACTAATTTATTAGTGGATAGCAACTATGACACCTATACATTCATCTTAGGTAAGGAAGAGATATACAGTAAGTTGTCGCAGTTGCCGGAGGAGACTAAAATGGACGGCGGCCTGCTTACCAGTAATTGAATATTAGGTATATATTATTTACCACATACTAAACAAAGTTAACCCAGTTTACAATCGAATACCGTAACAAATCCTGAAATATGATAAAATATTTGAATGTCCCGTCTAAAAAGGAGAGTCCAACAGTAAGCCTGTCAATCAACCTAATTCACCTTTTGTTTTTTCAAAAAGGCTCCAAATTTCCGGTTCAACCTGACTCATTCATGTTGCAACTAGTTCTAGCTGTGTAAAAAAAAATTAAAGTCACAAGTTTTGGTTTTTGTACAGGCATTTTTTTGTCATTTTTTCCAAGTGCTTGACTACTCCTTAAGAAATGTGACGATGGTCATTGTCCCGTTCCTTTGTCAGCATCAGTTATCTTCCTCTAACTTTGTTGCATTGGCATTAAGGAAGATGGGGGTCTAACGATCTCAGTATTTGCCCACACGCTTACGCCATATACTCAAGTACCCTGTTGAGATGCGGTGGTCATGTTACGAGCAAAAGTGGAAGTAATTCACGCAAAGCTGTTTTATAGGTGATGTTTAGTAATAAATATGTCGTTCTTTTGTTTTTACTTCTTACATACTTTTCTAAAAATTAAATCAATCATATTTCATAATAATAAAAATTATTGAAATTTACATAAAATTATTTGAAGGAATCTTATTATAAAATAATTAAATCAAATAATGAAGATAAAAAATATTCTTTTTATATTATGATTATGAGACATTAATACTGCGAATGAAATAAAAAAATGGACTTAGCAGAGATAAAAATGAGATCTTTTTCAAAAAGATGTTTTGGACGATATTGGTGTTCCGAGTCGAATGGCAGGTTGCTGCTTATCGAGGATATCTCCTAATGTAGATATATATATATATATATATATATATATATATATATATCTATATATATATATATACATACCCGCAATGTACATATAGCTGTAGAGATCGGTGACGATTACAAACTAAAGTACGAATGTAAGTTCCATACTAAGGCAATATAATAGGCAACACAACCTATGAGGTGAAACTAAACATATGTACGTGGATGTCTCTATGCAGCAACATTATAATAAAATTGGTACGCGAGTTATATAAAACGGTGATACACCGACCTTTCATACCTGTCGATGGTAATTGGCGTCTTATTGTTTTACGCTATGACTCGCCGATTATCTTTCGATATGGGCGGAGTGTGTTTATTAGCACTTTGGTGTTAAAGGCGTACTCTTGCCCATGTGTTAGTACTTCGTTGTTATGATACTTGAGTTTTATTACCGTTTTATTAGTAGCTAGTAATAATGATATAGTAGGGCTGTATACTTACTTATAAAAATAGGGGGAAATAGAGGGGACACAACTGTTAGTAAATGTTAGCCACATTGATCATTCGAACACGCGAAAATAATCAATTTATTTAACCGTACTTACTGTTGGCTGTAGAAAATCAATGAAAGATCAATATCCTGTTCATATTTATGATATATTATATCTTATATATACGGTTATATGAATTTTGTAAATTCAATTTAACCACTTATTTATTTCACTGTATATATAGAATTTTATTATTGCTGATATGAATGCGAACCGCAGCCGATCAGGTATTTTTATGGTCTGAGGCGAAATTTTTATTTATTATTAAATTTTAACATCAGTACATATACATATTTTGTCTCATTATTTAAATTTATTTTTTCATAAAGATTAATTACAGTTTTAAATCTATGTATATTTTAAAATTTATTATAATTCCCAATACTTAAATTATTTTTAATAATAAATTAATTAAATTGAATTAATTTATTTAATTAATTATTCTTTTTGTCTCTTAAATAAGGTTTACAAGGGCGGACTTAATTTCCAGTGACATAGTAACTTATAAAAAAAGAAACAATTAAATAACTTGTAAGTAATAATCCAATAAGTTCAAGAATATGAAATAAATTGACATTCAATTTGATAATTTAAAACAAGATAAATACTTTAACATCAAAAATAAAACTCACAACAAATCTGTGGATTGAATTTCATTTGCTTGTTTGTCAGTTTGTTTCGAATAAGGTGCAACGATAAAAAAATTGTCAATCGCAGCTTCAGCTCGTTAATACTGTAAAATCAAGTCGTGTTGAGTATTCACGTCACCGGTATAATAAATGATTATATCAAGTCGGTTAATTTAAATACGGTTACGTGTTCAAAACCGGGTGCTAACATGTGTTCGTCGCTTTAAATTTGTTGGTATCCTAGTTTGTACAGGAGTCCATGAGTTAAGTAGGAACTTATTGTATAAGTGCATTATTACGTATTATATTTTAAAATATTTGTGAATGGGAGAAAGTGATAATGAATTTATATATTTTAAAAACTATTATGGGTCAAATAAAACATTTTTGTTGAATATAAGAAAATAAAACATACATTCACGTGATGAAATGTGCCAAAAAAAATTCTAGACAATATTTCATGTCTTGTGTAATGTATTACGAATTAGAAAAGCATTTATTTAGCAAATGAAAAACTATAAGTTTAACTATTAGGTAGTAAACAATATTATTTTTAAAATGTAAATTATTACACGTTTCCTGAATGGTGCATTAGTTATGATATTTTATTGACATTCCCGTTGATAAATATTGAAATTGTGACCAAAATCATAAGGAATTTAATGTTTGAGATCGTTCGTCTTCATTACGTAAAAAAAAATATTCTGGATTAACTGGTCTTTAATTTTAAGTGGACTGCAGACAGATAGACAATTGGTAAATCATTTTTTTTCAGTTGTTGGTACTTTGAGTCGCACACAAACGGCCTACAATAAACTATTAGGTTATATCCTTTTAAATCATTAAAAGATATTCTCCGTAAACTTGAAAATACACCTATTCAGATGGAAAACACCGAGATTTTAAAGATCAATATTGTGACTTAATCTCAATACTTTCTATCAATTGTTAATTTTTATATAGGAACTTTTTTTTTTTTTTGTGTATGATTATTGCTGTTGGTCCAGTGACCTTTACAGCTTTATCTAAATAGACCCGCGAGCGGGAGGCCCGCCGAGTAAGGAGACAACGACGATGCTGTGTAGCGAAGCACGAAGACCGCTGCCGCACCACCGTTGCGCTCCGACCCCTGTGGACGAAGAACGTCGACGACAACAGAGGGGGGCGATAATACAATCCGAGGGCCCCTCATAGTGAGGTACGAAATCTCGACTCGGGTCGCTATCTAAAGGGAGGATATAGGAACTCTGTGCTTAGCTTTTGACTGTAAACGAATATTTTTACTTCGCATTATCAATCGAAGTACATTTCTATGGATAACGCGACGACGAATGCGTTTTATTCGCATACGTTTTTTTTTTAATTTAATTTTCACCTCTTCTATAACTTCCTAACTTCCTCTGTGTGTGTAGAGTGAAAAATCTGCTGTTTTCATCTCACTTTTTCATGGGCTCGAGAATTTCCTTTTCGCTATATGCTACAAATAAATAAATATATATATATAATTCAAGGATGACATCTTCATCATCATATATATATTTATGAGGCTACCAGCGTAAGAGCGTAAAATGAAAAACGTCATCTTGAATGGATAGAAAATTAAATATGTCTAGAACAAATTATTATTTAAATGAAATGGCAATACATTCTGAGTATGCAACCAGTAGGTTGGCGGGTCAATGACCCATCAACCGGTCGAGCTTAAAGCTTTGTTGAGCGAACAGAATAAGGCAAATTTGGCCCACTTTTGCGAGCTGTACCATTATTATATACACAATATAGTTATAATTATGAGATACTGGTATCTCTTAGGTAGTTTCGTTGAGTACGAAAGTTGCGTTATTGTGAAACAATGATGATGACTAAATCTGGTATGAATTCATACCATGAATGAATCATTTTAAGTAATTTTAATATGCACGTTAATCTAATTTTAAATTTAATTGTTTATATCTCTTGAATGAATTGTTTTAGAAAATTACGGTACATAATTATTTAACCAAAAGTGTGCACACAATACGGTCAAAGCTACACACACTTCAACTGAAATTTTGAATTATTACAACAGTGAAATATAGATTAACGGAACGGATGAAAAAAACATTTTTTTATTTATTAAACAATAACTTAAACAGGATGCTACAATGAGTTATTGGTAGATGATTGTTATATAGATTACAAACTAAAATTGAATCAACACATAAAAATTTAATTAATTATTTCATTGGTACTGGCACCGGGGATTGAACTCGGTTTTAACGGATACCGTGACATTTAAAGCAAGCACCCTAATACTGAGTTACCAAGGCCTATTTACAAACAAAATCCTACTATGAATTATCAATAGAACTAACACACAATAATTGTATAGATTACAAATCCAAAATTCAATGATTACAGTAATTTTTGAATAATTAAAAAAATAATTCATGATTATTACAAATTACTGAATAGAAATATAATTTTAATACGTTAATTAGCTGTTAATTTGAGTAAATTTATAAATCATTGCGAAATGAGCTGTCAGCATGCAACCAAAACACTGTAACTGTATTTAATGAACTATGGGATTCTTATTTAAAACTTATAACAATAGGGCAACTTTTTACATTCAAAACCGAAGGAACGATGATATCAGAGGCTGAGCATCTTAAGGATTTCTGAGTTCTTTTGTTCTTCGTATTATTATTGTAGATAGTGGAAGTCTGAGATTTCTTTTGCATTTAAGGAGATTAAAAAAAAAATTCTGGCTCATAAATGCCAGCATATTTATTAGTTTACTACACTGCAAATCGAACAATTTGTGGTATTGAAAATATATAATGCGCTTTGAATTGTTTGTATTTTGTTTACTTTAGTGGAAAATCAAGCGCCTTTATTATTACTGATATCCATGCCATACATTAAATATACTTTACATATATACTTAATATATATAATTAACAAAATAAAATTGATCACAAAATCTTGTTACAAATGAGTAATCATATATACAAGGATATCGTTAGATTAATTTTAAATAAGCTCCTTCAAAGTTGCTCTCTGTACGCTAGCACAGACTGGTAACATTAATCTCCCCTTTGCGGTTACTGTGTCGAATAACGGTGCATCGGCAGATGGAGCCACGCGTACTTACAACCACTCAATCAAAGATCAAGCCCTTCCAGATGCGTAATATGCGTCTATTTAATACCTCGTTTATATGACTACATTACATTTTTCTATAAGCGAATATATATATAATAATTGGCTTGTTTGATGCTAAACAAATAAATTCTAGTACGTACACAAAAATCATTGATTTCTCATTCAAACAAAATCAAATTTGTAATTTTTTATATTACGACTATCAGCTTTAACTTCTGTATTAGACATTTGGTTGGAAGTCCATCTACGATAGTTTGGCTTCTTTCAACTATTTGAAAAACTTATTATTTAATAAATAATATTATAAATAAATATTTAAATATATTCTCAATTCGTCTTTTTCTTCTCGATCATTATGAACTAGTTTGGATATTCCTTTTTTTATAGAAAAATGTTCCTGTATCGTCTCACTTAATTTTTATCATGCTGTCGTAAAGTTCTTCGAAAACAGGTAATTTATCGCGTCAATATATGATAACAAATCATCCATGTTTGCGTAATAGTTTTTTGTCTGAGTAATCTTCAATGTAGTTAGTTTGACGTCAATCTTCTTCTGCTTCAAAGTCGGTTCTTTGGTTGCGATGAGAGCAAGATTTCAAGGTCGAATTTGAAAGCAAAGTTTATTTGTTGCGTTTAATGAAACGTATCTGACGCAAGAAAACGGGAAAAAGGTATATTGTCAAAGAGAGGAAAAGAGTGAGGCTATGGCTTAAATTTGTCTTGTACTATACAAGTTTTACTTCCGTCACGTGTCACGTTTTATTATATTGAGAACGGAAGATTGAAGTTAAATGTTTAGTTTTGTTTTCTGAAATATAAACGGCAGTACAATATATTTTATTCAACTGTTAACCAGTATCACAAGATTCAAGATCGTTACTTTCGTCCAGTCAATTGCATTTGACCATAAAATGTTGATTACACAAGAATTAATACCTAAATTTATTAATTATTTAAGCCTTTAGCCAAAAAATATTTGGTAGGTATTTATTACACCGGTATAATAAATACCTACTAAATAACGGTATACGGTTTAAATAAATTTACGACACTGTTTAATAAATATACGTTTCAACGCTGTGTTAAAAGAGCTTTCTAGAGTTTTATTAATATTGAATTAAAATAACGGTCAGTCTATTAAGGTATCATAATATATATTTCTTAATATATTACAATAAACACCCAATAAACAATTAAGGAAGTTCATACCAATTTTAAGAACTGTTAGTATCTGAATCTTCGTGTGATCACACGACGACGATGTGTTGAACAGAAATGCGTCGTGTCATGATAAGTTATGCGATGTTTGTAACCCACATTTTGATAATCGGACAAAAACACACTGACCATTATTCCTGTTGTATATCATAATTGATAAGTTTAACGAAAATAGTTAAACATAGATAATAAAATATTGCATTTTACTTATTATCACATCTTCCTTCCATGATATTTGAGTGTGTAATTTTTTAATAGAATGCTGGCAATAACTATCAACATTGCGTCCCCGTGTATCCCGTTAACCAACTATGCATAATTGTGCTTATGGTTCACAACTAACATATACCTTTAAAATATTATTATGACAACAATAGATGAAAATTATTGCAAAAATAAGATGATTACCTCTAGGTTATATATATTAAATAAGTATATAAATTTATTACTAATTTTCACTTAAATATGATGAAATTTTTTAATGAATGAAATTTTTTCGTTGAACGACACCGAGGTGTTAAGATTTTGATACGGGTAGCCGTGCAACAACTGCGCAGGGGTGGTGCACTAGGGTGTTTTTTAGGTGCATTATTGTAACAAAACTTTTGTGGCAGAATTCTTACTTGAGTATATGACCAAATAAAGTAAAGTATGATTACGTCGATTCTGTCACAAATTTTGGTTTCAAGAATATTAATTGCACCTCGAATTTGGCCTTAACTGGAAACACCTTCGCCATTTTAAGGAGATAATAAAATTGTACCGTTTCCGACGCTGTTGGCGCGTAAAACAGGAAGTCTTAAAACGAACAAAGCATTTATTATCATTATATATGATCACTAAACGTCCATATTTTAGAAGAGCATTGTTAAAGCGATTCCATGATAGAAAAATAAAATTGATAAGTTCCGTTGAGATGAAAACGATTCAGCGAGGCCTTTCGGCGGTGTTTTAATAAAAATAAAATCGATTCGCTAACAAAAAATAGTTTGATCACGAATCAAATGCATAGCCTCGATTTACCGACACTAAAAAATATCAGTACAGTTATCTATCGAATCATATCTCTTGTGAGGCAGGACCGGACTGACGGTCGCGGGGTCAACGCACTACACATCTGATGTATTTCGACTATGTATTTTATGGAATTAGAAATTCTTGAAATGAGCGCAACAATGATGGCAATCGCAGGAGGAGAATAAAATTAGTCAGGGCGTCAGGAATAAAACGAAACCATAATTTTTCCGTTAACCACAAACATACCGCAGGCTTGAAATGCAGGCGGTAGTTTGGTTTTGATGTGCAGGCGGTAGTTTGGTCTTGAAAATTATTATTATTAAACTGACCGCGACCTACATCATTTGTATAGCTTTTCACACCACAAAAGGGTCATGAATGCTTTAACAGTCACTACAAGTTACTTGCCCTCGACAGGCATATTACAAGCAATAAATAAATCATAACGTATGCTAGGTTTCATCAGTCAATCTCATAACAAGATCCTAATACAAAGGTACTCTTATGTGTCTTTATCAATTATTGGTAAGAATACATCTAGGTATATCGTGTGTACTGCACTTTGAGCTCGAAAATTAAAAATGTACAATAGAAATTCATGCGCACACATATTTATCGAATGCATTGTATCATATATAATATCATATCCTATAAAAAATAATCGAAAATCGAATTATGGAAAGCTTTCTTAGTGAAACGGCGATACCGCTGTTAGAAATATCTGTGTTGGGTCTCACCAATATAATTAGAATATAAATGACAAAAAAAATATCGTTACATAAATCTCTTCCCGCACCGACGAGATACTATTGTTCCGTGGGTGACAGAAGTCCACGGAACGTGAAAAAATGTTCACCGGGCCTTGCCGCGGGCTCAATATCACTCGGTATTTGATCACTTTTTCGCCAGAAATTTAGAGAATGTGCGCTATAGAAGCAAATATTTCGAGATTACTTATTATTAGTAAATAAAAAAATAATAAAAAATATTTTTTTTTTATTTTTTCAAATACAATAATGGTACCATAGGTCCGGTCTATCAGTCTCCGCAGTCTTTTCAGGGAGTTTTTGTACACAGGATTAATACGTCAACTGTGTGACGCGATGCAGTTGTAAGTGATGTATTTGATTGACAAAAAAGTACGCCGCCGACTGTACATCGTCTTTTCAGTCTAAAGTGCCGAACAACACCATCCAGAAATATATTTACGAACGACAACCAGAACCAGCATTGGCAAACGGTTACCGGTACCTAGAACCACACATGATTTGTCTACAAAACCCATTTCAAAACGTTATTTTCTAGCAAAAAGGAATATTCCCTCTTCATCTCTTCTTCTTGAATATTTCTTTTACATTTCCTGTATAGGTTTTAGAGTATGAAGAACATTAGTAAGTAGATAGAGATCGGAAGCGAGGTTCAAACCTTCTTATGAGACACCTTCTGATCGTAATACCCCACTTCGTTGTCGTCGACGTTCGTCCACAGGGATCGGAGTTCTCGTACCAGCATCGTCATTGCCTCCCTACTCAGCGTGCGGCCTGGTCGCGCGTCTGTTTAGATAAAGCTGTAAAGGTCTCTAGGCCAACAGCACCACAAATACACGAAAAAAAGGAGCTAGTATGTTTATGAAATGATCTGTATATTTAGGTACTTAGTACTCAAGGAAATCGATTTTAGAAAAAATAAAATAGGTCTTATTTCTCTTAATTTAAATTTAGTAATATATATAATATATATATGTACATATATATATATATATTTATATATATATATATATTTATATATATATATATTTATATATATATATATATATTTATATATATATATATTTATATACACACATAAATACACAAATATCGAGAGATATATGTATATCAGATGTTATTTGTCTTCAAATAATGTTTTCGAAGAAGAGATTTAAAAGAAACTTTACTGGGTGCATTCTTGACATCATCCGGAAAGGAGTATGGCCTGTGCTACGAAAGAATAACGCAAGAACCCCGTGCAATGGTATGGAACCCTAATTCTTATTAAATTTAGGGATCGAGGTACACAGTCAAGAGAAGAATGTAGGAAGTCGTGTTTAAGATAAGATGGATAATTTGAATCATGTAATACAGAATAGAGAACAAGCAGGGTTCTAGAGCCTTTACGCCTTTGGCGAATAGAGAGCCATTTGAGATCTGAACGATAGAAGGAAATGTGATCATACTTACGTAGGTAGTTATTTAAAATTAATCGTAACTTTCGGACCGTAAGGCCAGAGCCCCACTGCTGCATGATACGTACGGACACGCTATACACGTCGTCACGTGGGTCCATTGGACGGGCTGCGTGTGTCAACATTTTCATAGCAACCAATGCATGCACACGTAAGACGTGTGGGCCACGTGGGTACATTGGTTAGAACGTTGAGCAAAACGTAAACTACAATACAAAAAAGGCGCACGATTCTCGTCTCCCCCGCTCCCCGCTCCCCCTCCCTGTAGATACGGCATTCGTCCGATGGTGGGTCGCAGTGGGGATTTTCCTGACACGCGCGCTACTGTGTGCGTGGCTGGCCCTTCGGAACACACCACGCGTGTATCAGTGAGGTCATTTCGTGCGCAGCGTGCTCGTGCACTACTGTGGATGTATCTACCTATATTTTCATACCGAGCGTTTTTGTATCCACGCGTGTAGCTCGACCGTGCGCAGCAATGGGGTTCCGGCTTTAGTCTCTGATATAGTTTCATAGTCTTAATAAAGTGTATATTATTTGTAAATCAATATATACACATACGTCTAAAAAATATATTGTTTTACTATATTGTTCTCCCCAATTGAAACCGAGCGAAGTCGGATAAGTATTTCCAGCGTATATTTGTTTCCATGCCAAAAGGTGGTGACGGTGGCTGCGGATCCGGTTGCTGTGACCCACAAACCCCGTGCACGGCTCGCAATGACCGACAACGCGTTCTCACTATAATTGCATCGGGTGCAATGACCAGCGGTCGTTTCCGGCGTAGCGAGAAATCAAACGCGCCCCGCTACGTCACGTTTGTACGGCCGGTGAACAAACGGCACACTGTTTTTATTTGGGGTGCAATCGAATTGGATAAGGATGTTGGTATAGCGGTATTGTTATTTACAATACGGATGTCATATTAAGAGAATAGGCTGCCTTTCGAACCGTGTAGAGTATTAAGAGACGCAACTACTATAATTTAAATAGGCAATAACTTTACAAAGCCCTAATAACGGTTCTTATGGAACAGCCCATTTAAAATGGAACGCATGGTTATATATATTGGGTATATAATATAAATGTTTTTTTTATTACATTAAGAGTAACAAACGAGCACACAGTTCCCCTGATGGTAAGTGATTCCTGCAGTCCATAACGTCTAAATTCATCCTTGACAAGGAATCATAATGCAAATGCGTTGTCACCCTTGAGGACTGACGTGGAACGCCCCGTTACCAGTAGCCTCCGGATCCCTACACTCACCATTCGAAACACAGCGTTATTTCACACTGGTATTCTGTGAGGGCGTGGTCCTTCTCCGGTTGAGCTGATCCATTAATTCTACAGCTAGAAATAAACTGCCACGTAAGTCTACCACTATTAACCTTGATATAGTGTCTGTTCGTATTTATTTTTTTGGGGGCATAGTTGAGTTCATTGGATAGTAAGTGCTTACATCTCCCATTCTATACAACAACCCATATTAAAAAAAAAACAATATTAACATGTTTTGTCACCGTGAACATCACGTTATCTGGAGACTCTACTCACACCATACGAAACACAGCAGCGTTATGCTACTATTTCACGCAGGTACTCTGTGGGGGCCATTGTCCTTCACCGGTAGAGTTGACCCACGACAGCGTTGGTCTACAAGTTTTGAAAAATATCTGCTATCAACATCAAGTCCATACCTCACACATATAATCTTTACCGATAAGTATTGTTATGACCGCATTATTGTCTTATACTGAATATCTAACTCGATATCGATATGACCTGAATGATACCGAGATCGATACCGAGTTGACCTCCTGTTCGATATCGGGCAGAAGGCCATAAGAATAGAATGTAATCGATACATTCATTTTTTTTATTTTGACATCAGCAGCCACGAAACATATAGTTATAGAACATTGTAAGGGATGATTAAAAGTAAAAATATACCAACTTATCTTCAAATGACGTCATCAATAGACGAGGCTCTAGTAGGACCCGAAAAAGGTTATTCGGGGAGAGAATTTCAATTATGCTTAAATGCTTCTTCCAAAGCATCCTAATTAACCTTGAGCATCCATCATGATCTATGCATGCGGTTTCTCCAGCCGCATTCGCTACATCTGGCCAGGGAGGTCTTATACTATATTTCTTTAACTCTACTCTCTACTCCAAATGTGAACCTAATGTTACTTTAATTTGCATTTCGGATATACTAGATCCAAGAAGTTAATTATCGACGACGGGTTCTAAGATGTGAGGCATCAAGGACCGGCATCAGGAAGTGGCCTTCCAGGATTATTGCGATTTTTTTTTCAATCTCTTAATGATATAATTTTGGAAATCACTGTATATATATATACATATATAGGTATCATATAGAGGATGGCGATATTTATGATCGTCCTTCGTACTTGCGCTAGTCTTGACAAAATATATATTGTGTACCGTCATCATCGTAAGCAACTTTTTAGAAATTAGTACACGTACGTCTGATATAATGAAAAAAATTAAAACAATTATCTTAGAAGCACTCACACTTTAATTCGTAAATACGAGTATTAAACAATTTAAAAGTTATATATCCTACTATTTTGTTAATTGAAACATTATGTAGGTATGTTTAATTATTTTTTTATAATATTAGGTATGGGAAAAGGAGCAAACAGTTCACCTGGTGGTAAGTAACCACTGCAAACTCATGACTTTTATCACCAAATACAACAAATTTTCAGGATGTACGCGCGTCGCCATCCCTTAGGACTGACATGGAATCCCTCGTTACCTATAATTGGATCCCTACACTCACTATTAAGCACGGCAGCGTTATGCTTCTATTTGACATTGGTATTCTGTGTGGTATCCCTTCTCCGGTCCAGCCAGCTCATTTATATTGCACATAGATGTACTAATAGCTGCAGCGTAGCTCAATATCTACGGAATATAATTACATAAACGCAAAAATATACAAATTTACATATAACGGAACGAAATATATTACTTACATTTCAACATCACGGGGGTTGTACTCCGCCTAAATCAGCTTGGCACCTTTGAAAAATAACAAAGCAAAATGTCAAATATAAATACGCAATTGTAAGGAAAAAATGAACGCAGTAAATCGACCGCTTCGTTGTACTCGTGTATTGTAATGGTCTATGATAAGTATAACGGTACTATTATGTTTGAATGGGGACAGAATTATTTATAAGCCCATTTATTTTCATAAAACAACTAATATTAAGACAAGTGTCTTTTCCCACAGATAACTTTTAGAGCCAAACGTGAAATGTAAATGTATCTTAAATGTCTTTAACGAAAGTCTTAATTCGTGATTAGCTGTAAAAGTTAGTTTGAGACTATTTTACGCTTAAATTCAATGCATCTTGGCAGCAACATTAACGATCTTGAAATTCGCACACAACGATATAAAAACCATTTATCTTCGGATATATGTGATTTCTCCCATGCTCTATATAGATAATATGAGATGTAAGATTCCTAAAAGAAACCTTGAATTAAGAGCACACTCTTATAAAGTCCACAAGATATTTAGAAATAATTATATTTAAAAAAAAAATTAGTTGATATCCTCAGAAAACAATCAATATATAACAATATATGCAACCAAAATACGGGTACGTAATCAACCATCACACAGTTATTTAAAACTTTCAAGATCCAGGCTGGTGACATTCGACATCGTCTAAGAGAGTCGCCGGATGTCGGGATCTCCAATATGCCTGTCAAGCGAAGCTATATAGTTAGGTTCGTAGAAAATTCTTTCGGCAAAAGGATGCAGTCAGATTAGTTATTAGACTTAGGGTTTGTTCGTCCATTATCGCTTCGCATTGTCAAGTTTATTCAAAATAAAGGTGTGCATTGACTCCGCTCGAATTATACAATCTTAATAAAATAAAAATCTAACAAGATTTTGGATTATTGGTTCTTTGTATTTATTATTTGCATCCTTAAATATCTTAGTGGTTGTTAATTTCTTATCATCACACATTAATATCTTTTCTTAAACGAAGTTATAATACATTTATTGCGTAACATTTATAACTAAATAGAGTGATGAATTTGAATGTTCATTATTTAGATGATGTGTGAATAATAGATCTTTATTAAGCCAGTCTTTTAAAATTCACGAACGCGTTATTAACGATGGCATTTACCCGTGAAATAAGATAAACCGGTGATATTGTTTTTAAAATTTTATGGAAAGAATTTTTCTGTTATATGAACTCGCCTTATCCGAATAAAGCTACAGTATGACGCATGCTTCCAAACGAAGGGGTGTATAGTTATATCGCACCACCTGCTTTGATGCGGGAATTGAGGGCTGTGATACGGACAAATTGTTTTTTTTGTAATATATTAGATATTAATTAAAATAAATACAACCAATTGGGCTACAATATATGTAAAGGCAATCTTAATATTGCTTTTCATTCGATTAAATTTATTAAATATTATTGTAAAATATTACTTTATACTTACTAAAATATTCTGTTTGCCAGTTAGACACGTTATTTAGTGGCTTCTATTTCGTCACTTAATTGGAAATTAGTTAACTAATCCACTATGTTAGTTTAAATAAAAACAGTGCACGTTTACTTCTAAACCTAAGAAGTAAGATTTTTGATTTATCATTAGAATTCCATACAAAACATCACCCGGATATATAAATTGAAATATTTATAAAAAAATTATGTCCACCGCATTACGGCTATAGTACGCAGTTCACTGCCGACTATGGTGGTCATATAAAATGCGTAAATTTTAGCTCTAAAAGCAGTTGCACGCATGCGTGAGTGCTTTTAGGTTATTATCGGTCCCTTTCTTTTTCGGTTTGAGAAAGATAGAGAGTGATATTAGAAACAGACATGCGCATTGTTATTGATAGAGTAGTACGAGTAATAGGCGGGAACTGCTATTGTTATTGCAATCTGGGAGCCTAAAATTTGTGAGTGAGAAAATAAAAAATACTTTGTACCTATAACACTTGGATTATATTAATGTTATGATTGTTATTGGTGCATTTTTAAATTACATTTACATATCTGTGAATTTATATCTAGGCTAAATATTTTTAAAATACATATGCTACAAGTCTATGTTTTTTGAACAAAATATATTTTTTAAATAAATAAAGTTTTTTTTGTATTTCCTTAAAAGATTATTTAAGATAATTTTGATGAAATTAAACATTGGTATACTAATATAGAAAAGTTTATAAATAATAATAGTACATAAATCGATTTAAGATTTAGACTCTTTATTGTTTATATAGGTATAACTAATTAATATTATTTTTAATTTCAATAATCAAAAAAAAGCAAATGTCACCTATTATATTATCGTCGTAATAGCGCCATCTATATATTATCGAACTTTGTAGGACCGGGAGCCTCCGACATCTTGTAATGCGGCGGGTCAGGTTGGGGACCAACACGAGAGCGCAATGTTCGCGTCAGATGCCAGCACCTCCCATACATTGGTTTCTGGTGGAAAGAACTATCTTGCATGCGCCAACCATAATCCCAATTCATTGATTCAGCGAAATAGTATTTCTTTTCCGGCCATGTTCCAAAACGATTTTTCAAATACTGTTGCTTACCGAATTCAGGCCTTGACCTATAAATGATTTCATTTATTTCAGGTTCGACAGGACGCATTATTGGATCTGTTGACAGATCATCATCGGGTCTATTAAGTCTCGGATCTTTTATTGGGTCTCCAAGATTAACATCTACTATTGAATGACCATGGCGTAAATGTTTAACTCCTGGTATATACATCCCGTCTCGTATAGGTGTCCTTCTTCTATTGTATCCAGAAACAAGATGGTCTCTGACTGTAGTAGCCATTCCTCCGATCATATTATGAGCGACGACATCGGTTTCAAAGTAATTAGTTGGCTCTCTATTGAGTGTTGCAGCTTGCTGTATTTTCTCACGATGTTTGTGTATCCAATTAAGTCGAAGTCTATTTTCTTTTTCATAATTTTCAATAAGAAATATTATCACTGCTGGATTAGTAATATCTAGTAAAGGCATTTTAAATAGACTATACAATGATAAAAATTAAAAAAGATATAATGTACACGATAAAAAAAAATATATTTGTGGCGGATAGACTGAAATATAAAATGAATGAAATTTAATTTTTCACCGTGACATTGTAAAATGTCAAATTTATTGTTTTCGACCGAAACGATCAATTATAAAATATAATAAAAGTATTTACTCGCATAAATGTCAGTTACCGCGTTCTACGAGACTCGAGGTACTGCTATTTTAGCCTGGCGCAATTAAATGTTATTTATGTAGGTATGTGGACCTGCGGTAACCTTAGAAAATATCTGTTCACACTTCGGCAACATATTGCGAGTAAAAAAGTGAATAATAAAGGCAGGCATAATGTTAGTAAGGATACAATAAATAATTATACTTTCGTAATTTTACGGCACTCTGAACACAATAAGTACCGAGATTGTCTTCCTGATAAGGCACAGCTTTCCGAGTTTCCATTGATAAACTGGGGACTAATGACAATGCTCGAGATTCTTTCTTAATGATTAAATGATTATAATTTTATTTCATTGTCATTAAACAAGATCACAATTTTACTGCTACTTAACCTTAACTCTTTGCCGAATGGAAAGCAAAAACCTGTTACACGTTATGACTCAGTGCAACTAAGAAAGGTTTGATATACGGATGACGAGGTATCTCGTACATCATGAGACTACACTGTCGAATAAATGAAGCGAGATTGCCCTCCACTTATAGTGAACTATATGTGTATATGGTCCAAGATATATGTATATATATATATATATATATATATATACTTTTTTTTATCGGGCTGATGGCCGCTGTTATCCGGACGGCTTTTATAGTTTCACCGGGTTGAGAGGTGACCGAGCGCTTATGGCGCTCAGTCGAGACCTCTATTAGTGGGTAACCAGAACAAAGGATTCACGAGGGGTAGCCTCGGCTCAGACCGTCACCCTGTTTCGCGAGAGCGTCTGACTCAAGGGTGCCCGAGAGTGCCGAACCTCGGTCAGTAGCTTCTGACTAAGAATTATGTTATTATTAGGTATCTGTACCCAACCACTTCGGAATGCGAGGGCGCTGAAGAAGAAGTGGCGTAAGAAACTCCAGCGACGCTTCTATCATCACTGTTTGGTGAGAAACGGCCTGTGACATGGCGGTATCGCAATTTCCTTGTTTGCGACGACCTCGCCGTCGGCGGGGACGCTATGCGGGTGCGATGTACGTGTGTAGTGTTTTATGAAGAGCTGGGGCCCTGATGGTCGCGTCGTTGGGGTCGTCGAGGGCGGTTTATACAGTATGTTGCATAGGTTTGATATACGGATGACGAGGTATGTCGTACATCATGACACAATGTCGAAACAACTGAAACAAGATTGCACACCACTTATAATAAGCGATATGTGTATATGGTCCATGAAATATATAGTGTGATTATTAAACAACAAGGTACTATAGATATATTTGTTTCGGTTAAGTGTAATCAGTACGCTAGCTGCGGGTTTAGCATATCTACCGAAAAAACAAAAAGTTTATACAGTATGTAGCATATGTATGCATGTAGTTTTGGTTTTCGCATGTAGCATTGTGTTTTGTTTGACATACCAGTGTTACACATGAACGTTATAGTGGTAGTCAATGTCAAACAATGTCTCGTACACATACAATCCTGGCTTGGGTTCCAAATCTTTATTATTTATAAACATACAAAATTCTACACAAAACTTACTTCGTTTGGAGAAAATATATTGTTCTTAAAATACTGAGGCTACAGTAAAAATTGGTGTAATTATAAACACATAATTCCAACTCATCCATTGTTACTGTTACTCTAATATAATCAATTATGATATGTTTGTAATCTATATGCTTATTTGCAATATACGATATGTCAAAGTTTAATTTCTAACTATTTGTTTGTACGATTGAATTACTGGAAAAAATCTTCTTTGGCCCAATAAACTACGCCCGTCCTCCAACACCAGTGCTAGCCACTGGAGGGAGCAACAAGTGCGCCTTTCTGTAGAGGTGGCGGAGGGGCCACACATCTCCAGGTAACTGTCCCCCGAGTCTGTCACCAGCGGGAGCCAGAAGAGCGAGCACTTATATTTGACTTACTTAGATTTGGTCTTTGTCTCCGACGCCGAACATAATTCGAAAACTGTAGGCAAGAAGGGCACCGCAGCTATCCTTATACCGACACCCAATTCTCACTGGCCTCAACAAGTTTTATTAGTATGAGTCGTGGAGGATAAAGAGACTAGTACAAAGACATAATACTATCACTTAAACGAATACCTATTATTTTTAAGATAACAATACTAATACAAAAAGACATATTTAGGCGTCCGACAGAGTGACGATAAGATCGTATGTGAGTGCAATTTTTTCCACCCTAGCTCAGAAGATAGCGTAAGATAAGTTTTCTCGTGTAATTTATCTGATATAATAGATTCCACTGAGCGAGATATTGTGCCAACCGCAGCAAGTCTACGAGAATTACAGGCCTGACTTATAGACGTTGCTTTAAAGTTACGATGTAAATGTGATATGTGGCCTTATAACACCGAGGAGTGATGGTATGACATATAAGTACGGTATGTTATGATAGGTATGCGGAAATTCTTATTCGAACTAAATGAAAAATCGTTGTTTGAATATCTTGCAAATAGGTTTAATGTGTACCTAAGCCTAGACCTAGACCTTAAGTTTAGTTCGACTACGAATTTCTCCCTGCTTCCTTTGTGATTATTTTTTTTTTCAGTTTCTTTTTAACGTTTTTTTTTGTTTTTAAGGAATTTTAGTGGAAAAAAATATTTAAATAATATATCGTTTTTCGTCTCACATTTTTAAATTTGGAACGATAATTGTTGTATTAATATTGATAAATAACCAGTGTTTAATCGATTTTATAAATCAAAAGAAAAAATAAAATTTAAATTGTACTTTTTTTTAATAAATTTTTGACTTATTTTGAAAAAAGCTAAAAATCATGATAACTCATGGTTCACTTTTGCCTATCGATCCCCTAACACCTAACGGGATAATGTCGAATTACCAATAACCCTGTATAGGTCTATAATGAGAAGTCGCGTGACGTCATGTGTCACGTCGAGGACACAATAGTAGGAAAAGTTTTAACGAGAGTGACCGTCGGAGAAGAAGAATGCACGGAAAAGGGAAATAGCTGAGAACGGTTCCATTTAATATATTAATTTCAGAAACAGAATTATAGAAGTTTTCTAAGTTAAGAGGATTTGCTTTGCAGGGAGGCTGCCTGGCGATTCAGTAATTTCGTTCCTACCCGTAACTATCTTCGCATATTAAACATGGTTAGTTTTTGTTGTTTTCTTTTCTTCTATCAAATTACGAGTAAGGCGATCCCTGCTATATTGAGTTACAGTTGTTCTATTTGCGGTAAACGGTTCATTGTATTTAAAAGTTATTTAATTAGCTTTTTGTGGTCCATTAAAAACACAAAGATCCTAAACCACAGGGAAGCAGATGTTAAATTATCGATTGTTACAAAGACTAATGAAGGATTACTGAGGATACTGCTTGACTTTGTTATTTCTCTTTATCTTTCAGGCGGATCCCTGCGGAGGATCTGGTATCCCTTTTTTATTACATAGAGAGTAAGTAAAGTAAATTAGCAAGTGATTCCTGCGGCCCATGTCGTCTAAATTCATCCTCGAGAAAGAAATAGGTCACTTATGTCAGATCCGCCATACGTTCTCTTACACTTACACTGTGGAAGATAAGAAGAGTGATGCAAAGTAATACCATCACTCCTCACCCCTGCGATTTCACCTAGGGTGTAGAGGGAAGACAAAAGCGCCTCGCAATACTGCCACTTCGACCCTTTCGCTTATCCCCGTGGGTCACGACAAACCCACGACTGCTATATTCTTTGAAAATTTTTGTTAAACTTTTATTTTACAGATATATTGAACGGTCATGGTCTTTGTCGTGTTCATTGGGAGGTTATGATAAGAGTAACCACCCAATTCAAAACTTAAAACTAGTAAAAAAAACTAACAATTATATTTAATGTCTTCTACAGCAATGCGGGGTTAATACACCCTTCTGTCTCAACACATGTGAAGACGAACTTTAGACATTCATAAAACACACAATCTTGATCTCGGATCTGATCATTATGGAAATGCACGGAAACCCTCACTGCCTCATCAGAGGATCTTATTCTGAAGGTGTTATGCTTTCTCAGAGAGGAATAACGCCACTATCTGAACAGTAATACTAGCGACTACATGAATTAATCTAAAGGAGGCTTCGCGTGACTATCTTAAGATGAATATAAAAATAATTAATGAAACGCAATGAGTACTTCAAAATTTGTTTAATCATAAATAAATAACATTTTTGTTTGGAACAAAACAACCTCCATATTATTCACACACCATACAACTCGTCATTTAGTGAATTACAATTATTAATTTTCTAATTACTTTCTAATAATACTTACAGCAATCTTAAAATTAACGTTGTACATATTTTATTACCACAATTAATTTGAGATTTTTTTTTAATGTAAATATCTAATGCTTATAGAGAGAATTATTTCAATTAGAAAATATTTTACCTATATTCTTTGTTATGGAACAATTGGTCATATTTTATGAAAGAGCAAATCCATTCCAATTTTGTATTGTTTTTAACATAAAGGATATATTGAGAAATGTAACGATCGTAAAATTGAAGCAATCTTTTTTTTTTGTAGCAATGGTAAGTATAATTTTTAATGTTAAATAGTAATTATTTATTTTAAAATATTTTGGACCGAGAAAACTAATGTTCATTAGTTAGTAGACCTTACATACTTGTGTCTCAATTACATTTTTGTTATAATTGACATACTATAAATACTTCTATAATGTTAGTGGACGACACAAATATTACAATTCGGTACAAACAAAGAAAGTGGAATGAATAAAGCGGGTGCCGTAACTGTCTTTCTGAATGAACATAGCGCGAGGCGTCAGTTCCTGATAGCAGATTTGAAGAAAATAATTGGATTGAAATCAACCAAGATCATTTAAAGTAAGTACCTAACCAAAGGTTAATAATTTGTTATTTTTTTTGTTTATCTGTACAATTAAAATGTGTTATTGTCTATACATAATAATTTATTAAATTCAACTTTCGTTGTAACTGCGTTTATAATGTTCTAAATTCTTGTTCAAAGTTCATGTTAAAAGACGAAATTACAGGAGAGGCAAAACGGACATTCACACGTATTATTTTTGGATAAAAATATATATTACAAGATTGGATAAGAAACAGTCTGAAAGAGGACAAAATAATCGCAATTATATTATTTGTTCCTTTGAATACATTTTTGCAATACATTTTACAAACGTTTTTGATATTAAATTTTTTATATTACCAAATTACATTAATCCATTTTTAAATAATTTAAATTAGAATATTTTCCAAGTTACATTTCAATTCTGTTGTCATATATTTGTCACTTTATTTCCAAGTTACATTCAAATTCTGTTGTCATATATTTGTCACTTTATAAGTGTTTATTTTGCTTATACAATTCCTGTAGTACAAATCCCATTTTAGACATTCGAATTCATTACTTTTTGTATTAACCAAACAGCGCCTGCGCACGTCCGTCCAACATGATCGAGTTGTAAATAAACAGATCTACTTAAAATCTAACAATTAAAAATAAAAAAAAACCTTAATGCAATTTCTATCATCACAATACTCAAAGCTTGAAGTAGTTTTATTTATTGAGACTGGAAACAAGAAATCAACAATTTAGCACAATACCTAACTACATAAGAATTTTTGGTATTTGGTCATCTATTTGCTAAGCGTAACGACAGTTAGGCCCTGATGTATTTCCGTAATGACGAATTGGTGTAGCGAACAAAACTTTAATGAATACATTCTATCAATGTAAGCGTATCGTAAATGATACCAAAAAAACTAGCGGCACATGAATAACCATCATGTAATACATAGTAGGAATAGACGAATGAGGTAAGTAAACAAATTTACATATACAAATTAGAATTAATCGATATCGATTATTCGATTGATCGAACAACACTAATACATATTCACGTCATAAAAAATATAAAGCTTTGTGAAGTATATACGATGCGACAATTAATCGAATTTAGGTACGCCATGCGTTGGGTGAATTGGAATTCGATTAAACCATCTATACTCTACACAATATCACACATTACAATGCATTCCAACAATACAAAACTTTCCTCACTGTACCTGAAATCAAACCGACCAATAGGAACACTGCTATAGGTTACGATAAATCAAAACAATGTGATGTTATAAAAATTTCAAATGCCATTTAACTGTGATCCATTCAATTCATAGTACGATAAGTACTAAGAACAAAAATGCAACTCAATTGTCTACAATACCTTTTTTTATCTACAACTACAACAATACCATAGAGTATATAACCATAGAGTTTGTATTTATTCCTGAATAGATAGTAAATCTCTTGTCATAAAAACTCTGAATGTTGTAGTAATAGTCAAGAAAGACAAATTAAATACGCAGATCAGGAAAGCGTAAAAAATCAACTTACAACTAGAAAGTAACATCCTATGGACGATTTGGCATCTCTATTGGTCTAAAGAAAAGACGTTTTGGACGCGTTGCCACCAAATTCACTGAGACGTCTTAGTTTAAGTCGTTTAGCTGACAGAATTTATTTGGATCTCTGGGCATGGTGAGGACATTGTTGCATAGAAGACCGACAACTGGGTTTTCAAGATTTTCATATTTGGAGTTTGTTTCCGAAGATAAACTGACAGCACCGCTACTATCTCCTTCGTATGTATTTTCAGTGTCATCGACGTTTTGGGAACTGATGCTAGATTTGTCATTCCTCTCGTGGTTGATTTCCTTTTCCAGAGCGTAGTCGTATTTGCCAGAGTTTTTATCATTATTGGCGAGATCGATCCAGTGCGCGCGATTGCTTTTCACTCGGTCCAGCATCGGTTGTAGCGCTGGGGATAGAACTGCGAACGCCTGTGCATTAAATTAAAGCAAATAAATACGCATAATTCATTGAGTATTACATTACTGTAGGTTTTTATAATGATAAAAAATACTTAAAGATACATTAAATATTAATAGTAATTGTGTTAAGAAATTAAAAATTACAATCCTTTCATGCATTTAAAATACGAGTAAGAAAATATCTAATTAAATTATGATGATGTGGGCGGATTTTAATCCAGGGCGGATTTCTCTGTTTATTACTTAATAACACAAGATTATTATGTGCGGTTATTAATTGGTTTAATATCGCTGTTCATACAAACAGAGATACTCACTGGTTTTTGCTAAATTCAATAGGATATTATCCTATCGACGTACTTTTCTACTTAGCTTTACGATTTCATAAAAACATTGTTCTTATAATAGCTTATTTAATATGTGGTGTCACATTTAATTTATTCGGAATAGATTAAATAAGGAAATAATTATGATGTGAGAGAGAAAGTTCAATACCTCGTAAATAGGTAGGCAGATAGTATCAATGAATTTGACTTGCATAGCTGGAAGTTCATCCTCTTTGTCCCTGTTCATTATGTCCTGTAACAATGTTCAAAATAATTACATAATCAAAATAGTGAGTGATATGTTTTTATGAACTTATTTAAAATCATTATGGAGAATAGCATTTTGGAGAGTGTGCTCAGGAATTACATGCTCTAATTCCTCCATCCCCGTTCACCATCGGACTTCACGACGCACTGCTGGATTTCAACCTTTTGTTGTGAACATCCCTCAAACCCGAATGAAGCGATTTGCTTCGTCTTTCATTTTTCGTACAGCAAAGGACTTTAATAGTTTTCCCGCGTTTGTCTTCCCTCCGATTACAATGTGGGTGTTTTCTAGAGTAGAGTGAATATGCATTTACTGAGCTAGTGCGCCTTACCATCCAGGACTGCATTTCCACTTAACTTCAGGTGGGATCGTAGTCAAACACATGCTTAGAAAGTATAAAAAAACCATATTTTAAATCACTATTTATATATATATATATATATTATTATATTATACAAGTCAAATTTTAAAATAAAAGTAATTTTAGGCATCTTGTTTTTGTTAATATATTTAAGAATACTGACGTTTATTGAACGAGAAAGAATAAATTTCCTAAAAAAAATAATATCGAGAATAACATAATATAAGGTGTACTGTACTACATATAGTAATAATATAGTTATAGTGTAATAAAGTTTTCCCTTATGTCGTTAATGTTTTTGAGTTTCTGATCCAAATGCCTCTTTTTTGAGTTTCTGAATCCTTTGCCTCTCCCTCTCCTAACAACAAACCAATCTGTTCTGTTTTAACGTCTGTTTTTTGTAGGATATCGTGAAAATGTTTGTTTTCTTAAAAAGGAAGTATCTAAATAAAATAAACTAGGATCATATCAAAAGATATTAGTTACGTCTGGTTAAATCCTGAACTGCTGTATATAAAAACATATATTTATAGCTATATATGTTGAAATGTGAAGAGATATGTTTTTAATTTTATGAAACATCTTTTTTTTTCTTTTTCCATATTACTAAAGAAACTGCTTTTGTAGCTGCATTATGACCACGCCCTCGCAGACTATCGGCGTCAAATGGCAGCATTATTTATGCTGGTGGACCATGTATAGTGAGTGTAGGTATTCGAAGATTTACTGGTACCGAGTCATACCAGCTCGTCTACAGCTGTGTGTGGTGTGTTTGTTGAGGATAAATGACGTTTACTGGCTGTAATCATCACAATCCATCAGGTAAAACAACTTGGATAAATACTCACAATGGGCGTGAGGTTCAGGTTGTGTCGCTCGAGGTCGCCCTGGCGGAAGAACTCTCCGGCGACGAGGGCAGCCACGCGACGCTCTACCGGCCACGGCTTGCTGATGGCGGCCAGGTCGCATGCTGTCATCAGCATGGCGCGCAGCAGCCCACGCCGCGACGTGCACCCGCCCCACGAGCTCACCACGCGGTCCGTGCTCACCAGCTCGATGAAAGCTGTGCGTTTACTGTTGAACAGAAATGTTACATGACTTTAAAAGTCTCGTAAAAAAGTCATGGAGACGTAATTTTAAAACGAATGAAATTGTAATTTTTTATTTAATTGAGAGTAACAAACGAGCACACAGTTCATCTGATGGTAAGTGATTTCTGCGGCCCATGACATCTACATTCATCCTTCACAAGGAATCACAATGCAGATGCGTTGTCACCCTTGAGGACTGAGATGAAATGCCTCGTCACCAGTAATAAAGGTCTCCGGATTCCTGCACTAACCAGACGAAACACAATAGCATTATGCTGCTATTCCACGCTGGTATTCTGTGAGGGCGTGGTCCTGCCCCGGTCGAGCTGACCCATTCATTTTGCAGCTAGAAACAAACTGCAGTGTAGCTCTACCACTGTTAAAAAATAGAATAGCAAAATAGGAACACATGCACAATGTCAAATCTTTAATTATCGGCCCTAGCTAGTGATTTTTTTGATTTGAAAGTCGCGGTAACGTAGCGAATCTGGGTCTGGATGCTGTTTTGTAGGACGTGGTTTTCGATTCCTAGATTAGGATGAGCGCGATGCAAATTATAGGTTTACGGGCCTGTGTTTGTTGTACGAGTTTGTATATGGCGTGACCTTCGATCTTACTGCGCATGCATTAGATTTATATGACTATGGAAGGGTAAGAGTAACAGTGTTTTTACTTAAAGCGGCATAATATATGCACAGTTATATATAATATGTTATGGTAACAATTAGAAAATATCGCTGGAGTCGTATCGTTGATGTAATGTAAAGGGATTGAAATATGTTTAGCGTATGTTTAAGCAGAGAACTTCTAAGTAAGTAGTTTTGAAGAAAAAAACAGTAAGCAAGAATCTATAATTGCTTTTTCCATCGAAGAGTATATCGTCATCAACACAGGTGGGATTGGCGTCAAGCACTAGTTTGCTCGTAAATAAAGTAAGAGAAAGGGAGTTAAGGAACTAAACAATGCATTGAATAAGAAATAACCGATTTTTTTTTTGTGTGTGTGAATATTGCTGTTGTCCAGAGACCTCTACAGCTTTATCTAAATAGACTCGCTAGCGGGAGGCACGCTGAGTAAGGAGAAAACTATGATGCTGCGAAGCTGGCGCGGAGACTGCTGCTGCACCACCGCTGCACTCCGACCCCTGTGGACGAAGAACGTCGACAACAACAGAGGGGGGGCGATAATACGATCCGAGGGATAAGGAGGTACGAGACCTCGACTCGGGTCGCTATCTAAAGGGAGGAAAAAATAGCCAAGAAGTTCCCACTTTCAACACTTACTGATGTACCTTCCACATGTTAATATACACGTTCATATGGTTCGCACAAACCAATACCCCCACTAGCTTCTCATCCTTCCTGAGGCAACGGCTTGAATCGACCCCCATTAAGTTGATGTTTTTGTTACAACTGTGTTGGCTTTCTCTCTAGATAAGATATTGCATAATCCGCCACACGGTTCCGCTGGGGACTAGCAAAAACATGTCTTGTCCTCTCAATATTTTTTTTTTCATTTATTTGAAGCAATACAGCACACTTAAAACTAACAATTATAATAAAAATACAATGATTGATAATATATAATTTTAGCTTCATAATTCAAAAAAATTACTATACACGCTTGAAACAACAAACCTCTGGCGGTGAGAACACAGGTAAGGGAAAACGAGATAACGATAACAATGTAGATGCCAATTCAAACATACATAACAGTCACACATAAACTGGACATCATACATATATAGATAAAATAGAAAATAAAACATATTTAATATATATAGCCGACTATAATATAGCAGCCAAGTAAATATCACCTATTGCAACAATAAGTGACCCGGTTGTGGATAACAAACACACAAATCATACTAATAGTCATAGGAGCGACAGGTGTAGCCGCTAAAAACATAAATATTGCACACAATTTAACCCGTATGACTCACATCTTACAAAAATAGGCCGCACACAGGGTGAGGGTCTCGAGGCGGATAGAGATTTTATTTTTCGAGCTGATAGCCGCTGTTAGCCCGAGGACTCTTACGGTTTCACCGGGTTGAGAGAGGTTAGGGTTTAAAATAATAAATATCGATTTGTAAAAATCGTGCAGAAAGTCTCTTTCAAAGACACTAATGATAATAATTATTGGTACCGTCACCAGGTATTTAGGTTTCTCGTGTTTCGTTACATAAATCGCGTGGGGTGTGTCACACTGAGCTAACATGTTATTTTCAAGAATTAAATAAATATCTGAAATCTAGCCACAGCGCGATTGAGATCTGTATAGGAATAATGGTAAACATTATTTCAACCCATTAAAGTTGTCAAAACCATCGAAAAAAAAAGCAAAAAAAGGTATCATTATTCCTATACAGATGGCGCATTTGGATTACCTTTTATTTATTATTATTAAATATTTTATTAATTATTGTAACCTGTAAATAAATCTTACCTAAAATAAACAGCTAAATCGGTGGACAGTATAGCATCTTCTAGCACTTTGACAACACGCTCGTAGTCGTCCGATGAGAGGTTGGCGAGGATCTGATTGCCAGGCGAGTTGAGGATCATCAGACACTGGTCGAAATGATGGTGTTCCATCGTCGATGTTGAATACAGCTGGGCCAGTGGTGACGAAGCCCTGTAAAATATATTTCATATTGATGAAACATATATCGCTTTGAGTAAATTTAATCTCTAGTAAAAGATTAGGTTGAGCCGGTAAAAGAAGAATGTTCGTCTCAGGAATACCGTAAGAGTCAATGGTGACCATTCCCAGTGGATTGAGAAGAGGCTCCAGGATCTCCAACGGAACTCTCCGGTCCCCTCCCCTAGTACCCTCACTGTGCGATAGCTACATGGTGCAACTACGCCGGTGGTGTTGCACTCCTTCCAGTGTCCACTTTTTGTCCACCTTATTGCCCGTTTAGACTTCCTGTACGACAGGGGATGCCTTAGACCTATTTTAAATGCCTACTACAGAACTGAACATTTTATGTACGTATGTAATTTATCATAAAATAATTGTAAATATTCATTTTAAACAGTGTTAAAGCTTCGCTGTATTTTGTTTCTAGCTGCAGAATGAATGGGTCAGCTCGCCCGGGACCGCGCCCTCACAGAATACCAGCGTCAAATAGCAGCATAATGCTGCTGTGTTTTGGTCTGGTGAGTGTAGGGATCCGGAGATGTTTGTTACCGGTTACGGGACATTCCATCTTAGTCCTCAAGGGTGACAAGGCATCTGGATTATGATTCCTTGTCAAGGATGAATGTAGATGTCATGGGCCGCAGGAATCACATGCCATGATGTGAACTCTGTGCTCGTTTGATAGTATCAATAAAAAAGAAAGTTGTAGTAAAAAAGAAAAAAAATGTATCGTTGATGATTTTCAGGTCCGTGTGTTCGTACACTTTCGCCTACACTGCATCTAACTTATACAAATCCGACGGCCAGATAGATCATCTTAATTCATTGTCAATAAAGAAACTAAATGAACAAGCATTGTAACCTTTGAGAACGAAGTTGGAATGTCTCGTCTCCTGTTATTTATTCTCCAGTTCCCTACAATCACCATATGCTGTGTGTGTTTCGACACGAGCGTTATGCTGCTTTGTGTGAAGCTAATAATGAGTCGACCCAGTATCTAGAAACAAGCTACAGCCTGCCGCTACTACTCCAAAGTTAACATCGTACGTTAATCCACCAGGATCTCATAAAATAAAAACCGTATATATCTTTGATTTGAAACTAACTTAATTTGAAAAGAGTTATTGGTCCCCCGGTGATCTAGATCGTGACACAGGCAGCCGATGATCAACGCCAGGCATTCGAGCTCGCCGAATATCTTCCACCACTGCGTCTCCTGGAATGTTATTAATTTTAAACAATAAATTAATTTCATAAATGTCATAAACTTATGTTAAATATGAAGAGACAAACAAACGCGAACGCGGCGATGCAACGCACTTCATTACCTGAGCAGCGTGTATTGTTATACCCATGTGAGTGAGCGGGACAGGTATACCCCGTGCATGAAGTGACAAACAAACGCGAACGCGGCGATGCAACGCACCTCATTACCTGATAAGCGTGTATGTGAATGAGCGAGACAGGTATTTTTTATTGCTACACTCACTATCTTGTAAGACATCGAACTGACTTCATAGTTTATTTCTAAGTCGATATTAAATTATTTTAAAAAATAGATTCCTATTAAAATATTTTATTTTTAAAGAGTTGAAATTTGAAAAATGAAAATTCACTACGTAGAAAGGCTGCAATGGAGCAGATTATTTTTCTATATCAACTCGGACAGACTGCAGCACGTAATTACTTACTATGGAAGGTTCATTAATTGATTTATTAATAAATAATTCTACTTTACTTCACATAGTTAATTAAATTAAAGTAAAGTAAAGAGAGTTCTGGAGAGGCAATCTCGGATAAGTGGTAATAACATAAGATTAGTTGACCTTGGCACACACTCGGATCGGAGTAGGACCACACTTTTGTGATACCTGGGTAAAGCTTTTTGGCGCAACTGTTTTTCGCTTATGGAAAGAGAGGAATCGCGCAGACCTCATTACTGGCAACGAGACATTTCTTATTACTCAAGACTGACGACATCTGCTTTGTGAGTTCTTAACAAGGAATAAATATGTGTGTGGCAGTTAACACTAACCGACAGGTGATGTGTGTTACTTAGTCAGCTTTGACATTTAAAAAAAAAATCTAATATACTGATAACAATGCACGTTAATTAATATACTGAACAGTTGATCTGTATCATCTTGTATTGCAGTTGAAACCATACTAGGTTTAATGATACTTACAGTTAAAATGGCGAACATCATTTGCGCTACGTTAAACGCATGCCTCCAGTTGTGATACGTCACATTTCGGTAGTTCTTCTTGACGCTGAGCAACCAGCGGCACAGTACTCCGTACTCTATGTGGAAACGCTCCACGAAGTCCAAGTCTAGGAACATTCGGAGACATGCCCTCAACGTGTCGTCATCTGTCATGTCGATGTCGTCGAACTCAAGCTCGTGTAGCTTGAAGTGTACTGATGATGGAATCCGTAATGTCTGAAATATAATAATAATATATAACTTATAAAATATAATAATAGGTTTTATTTGAGTCATAGTTCTTCATTTTTTTTATTACATTGAGAGTAACAAACGAGCACACAGTTCACCTGATGGTAAGAGATTCCTGCGGCCCATGACATCTACATTCATCCTCGACAAGGAATCACAATGCAGAAGCGTTGTCACCCTTGAGGACTGAGTTGGAACGCTTCGTTACCAATAATAAAGGTCTCCGGATCCCTACACTCACCAGACGAAACACAGCAGCATTATTCTGCTATTTTACGCCGGTATTTTGTGAGGGCATGGTCCTACCCCGGTCGAGATGACCCATCGAAACTGCAGCGTAGCTCTACCACTGTTAAATTTATTTTATGTTTGCTCGATGGCGAATAAATCGAACAAATATTCTAACAGTATCCTGTGGATCGCAACTGACTCGAGGGTGCCTGTTCTCAGTAACTGATCGAGTCGAGGGTCGGACTTCTGTCCGACCCTCGACTCGATCAGTTACTTCTGACGGATTAACTAAATTAATAATATTTTTATTATTACAATGATACTAATGCTATGAGTAGCAGGGGATTAATACGTTTTAATTTACTTTACTTTTACTGATTATTGATGTGTGTGTTAGTAGATAGTAGTTATATTTTTTTTTGTGTATGAGTATTGCTGTTGGTCCAGTGAACTCTACAGTTTTATCTAAATAGACCCGCGAGCGGGAGGCCCGCTGAGTAAGGAGACAACGACGATGCTGCGAAGCGAAGCACGAAGACCGCTGCCGCACCATCACTGCGCTCCGACCCCTGTGGACGAAGAACGTCGACGACAACAGAGGGGGGCGATAATACAATCCGAGGGGCTACATCTATACGTGATTCTTTGTTAGGTGTGGATGCTCATAGCTGCAGTTATCCCTTACCATAAGTTGAGCTGTCTGCTCGTGTAGCTTCATAGAAAATATATACGTATCAAGTGAAACAATTAATCCGAATATACTATATATCTCGTTCGTACAAATTCAAACTGTACTATTATAAATCCGGACGTGAATCTCTATTTTTTCGCCGTTTTTATAGAAATACTTTCAGTTTATTATGACTTAACGTTGAAAAGATGCATTGCAAACCGTGTATCAAACTCCTTAAGGGAATTGAGCGTTATATACGCGTAATTGCTATCAACGCTTTCACGTTCGTTCCACGCCAAAAATTGGCGTGCAGCATTGACCCAGAAGTTTTGTTTTAAAAACCTATGTTTATCCCTCGAACTAACGCGGTGTGACATATTTGAAGGCTTTGTTTGTTTATCTTTCTGTCTGTCAATCTTGTACGAGTGGAGCGAAGCAACTTTCTGCATGAAAGCTGTTCTCTTACCTTGGTACCTTCTTTTATGAAAATAAATCTAGCCGATTTGTGATATTATACCATACTTTTGTTAACACAATTAAGACCAAAATAAGGCGACCTAGTCGAGTTGTTATTCTCCTTATTTGTAGAGTTTGACTGATTTTAAGCGATCAGAGTGGCTAAAGATACATATCTGCGACTAGTCTAGATTTAGGTTAGGATTTCCGGTTTCTGACACACATCACGTTACAGCAGCAATATATTATTTAATGCTGACATTTTCTAAATCATTAAGAAAGAAAAGATTAAAAAAGAAAGATTAAGAAGTTCCTCCTTCTAACTCTACTAGGTGTACAATGTAAATGATTTTTACAATTCATCTCATTTCAAAATGTTTCAAGTGGTTATTGGGAATGTTATTTATTATATATATGGTTTACCGTTGCTAGCATTTGAAATAACAATGATGTTATAAAATAAATTAACTAGATAATATTAATAAACTTAAAAACGACCTCCAATTAATAATAAACGTCATAGTTGGTTGGCCCAATGATTTCGCTAGATAGCAAAGTCAAGTGTTCCATTACAGCGTAGCTAATTGTTTTATTGATTACGGTATCGCTCATGACAATAACAAACTGTACTCGCAATCGTTTTGTTGTTCAAATTGTTCTAGTTAATATTTAGGGACCGACGTATTTTTGTTGAAAATACGTTACAGATCAGTCATAAAAGGTTGCGTTATTTCTAATTTACGTCAATTAGCATAATGTTAGGAAATTTTTGAATTTCGTATCCCTACACCCACCACGAGAAACCTAGCCAGCGTAAGGCTGAATATTTGCGCCGGTATTCAGTGAGGTCATGGTCCTTCGTTCCTGTTAATTCTGCAGCAAGAATTTGCAGTGTGGCTGTATTCTAGATTTTATATAACATGTCTTGCTGTATGGATATTTTAAAACATACTAACCACGGTTTAATATTTAGAAAAATTGGCACGTATAATACATAATATTAAAAAAAAAACGACTTACCCGTAGCCTCTGTGCATCATCGAGAGACGCAGATGCGTGGTAACTTAGAACCTGGAAATATATTTCATATATTACTTACTTTATAAATATGCAAATAATATTCCTAAAGATGTGCTAGCTGTTATCTCTTACTGGTATTGAATAAAAGTCAGTTAAAAAAGCGCAAGGATCGTTATACGTTTGTTTGCTTACTTATTGCTTGCAGACAAATAGTTGAAAGATTTTACGCAATCAATTACAGAGTAGAATTGGTCACTCTGTTCACCTGGTGGTGAGTGATGAGAAATCATGATGATGACTATGCGAGTCATCCCTGAGGACTGATGCACTACTCCCTCAACAGTAATAGGGTATCCGATTACTTTTACTCGGCAGATAGAAAACGGATGGTATATTGTGAAGGCGTGGTCCCACTCTGGTTTACGGGTAGTTTATTGCTGCAGGATGGCTTTACCGTGAAGTTTGTCGACTGATCTTTCAGACAACGTCAATAGTCGCGTCTAGAAACTGAATAGATCCTCCAATATCTGTCTACCCTTCATGTGAAAATGGGAGTGAGTGTGTCTATATTCTCACAATCATCATCATGTACGTCCTTAACTACAGGGTACATCATTTGTCAAGCCACTCCAAAAAATTGCCGACCGATTCTAACTGACTAAAACTACCGACTTTTTCAAATTTCCAAGGATCAAGAAGTGAGACAGTGTTAAACAGATTATTAAGAACAGCGTTATGCTAACTCGCTCGCTATGCTTGGAGACCTTAGCAATTAATCACCTCTCAAACGAATCAATAAAGACATTCATAAATTCACACAATAAGTAAAATATATAACGTCTTACATCAAGAGTCACGCTCTGCTTCGCCATAGCCGTGATTGCCTTCTCGTACATGTGTGTATTATGGATTCCCATCCCGCAGAAAATCGCAAACGCCTCCACAAAGTTTTCGTCGTTCGTCGTGAATAGTAGACCGTCGAATTTGTTCACAAGCTGAAAAAAGCAACAATTACGTAATGCGTTACGGAGACGCTGATCAGTTCATTTCAAAGTCTTATTTATTGTATTTAACTGTCACGTCTCATCAACTACGATGTAAAATAAGTTACTTGCATAAAAACTATAAAAGTTCTTTCGACTTTTGAGTTTTGATCCTCGGCACATATCATTTTATTTATTGTTTATACTTATACATTTGTTATTATACAATACAAAAATGGAATACAATACAGATATGATAAAATATACAATATTTGGTTTTGGTCTAATATAATGAATGAAGGTGATTTTAATATAATCGTTATTTAAAGGCTAAATATTATTTTTATGTAGAAAATCTATACTACATTTACCAAGCATCTATATTTATTAGTTTTTCCTTAAATTCTCCTCAATTAATTAAAAATAATCATGCTTTAGTCCTGCAAATTGTCACAAAGCAAATAAACATTTGGTCTAAAGTTACGATAGACGTTTAAAAGTTAAATGAAAATTTCAAAACTCTATTTTCCAGTCCAAAAAATTTTTCTAATCAAAAAGTTCTGACAGTCAGTATGCTAATAGAAACAAAACTGAAATGTTAACGCGAATAACTTTTGATTAAAATAATAATTGCAACAATGGTCTTGTTAACCCTTTTGACGTCAGATATTAAATAAGATTTAGTACGTAGTTTCCATAAATTTTCAAATTCTGCCACTGTCTCTCAAGAGAAATCCATCTATAGTAAGAAACTGCTAAGGGAAAAACAAAAAAGTAAACGAAAACCTCTTTCTATATAACCCTATATTTTTGTATAATATTGTGTGTGACAAACTGTTCTACTGATGGTAAGTGATGACAGGAAGGAGCTCATGATCTCTACATCCATAATCAACAAATATGTACTTGCATCTTTTTTCACCCCTGAGAACTTCTATTGCCTTGTATGTCGCCTGCAATTAGGTCTCCAGTTCCCTACACTCACCATACGAAACACAGCAACGCTACGATGCTATTTCACGTTTGAATTTCTTTGAGAGCGCAGCCCTTTCCTGGTCGTGATGACCTATACATGTTTCGGCTAGAAACTAACCTCAGATTGCTGTGACAAAACCATCTATTTCTGCAACATTCACAAAGGAAGAAGAGAAAGAAAACAGGAATTTAAATTGTGGAAATTGATAATATGGCAATATTTATCAGTCTTAAATATTAGTAGTCAACAAATATATATTAATATTTTTACAACGAACCGCATAACCAAATATTTGTTTTCTGATTTTTGTTTTATCGTTTCAATTTTAAATACAGCTTTCCCCCCGACAGTATTTTCTCTAGCTTATACAGAATTTAAAACTGAGGGAATGAAGCATAATCGAATAAATAACCACGACAATGTCACTGTGTATCCTCAAATAAATTACCATCGGATGGCTTTCGCAGTGAAAAACTCTTGTCGCAATGCGCAAATTTGCGTAGACATTGAACACCACTTAAAATTTCACACAGAGAATCTCAATATTAGCCTAAAACACAATTTTATTAAAGCCCAAATATTCCAAGTTCAAGCAAGTTCAATAATAGACACCAATAGATATAAGATCAAAGGAAATTGATGATAATTTGATGGAGAGATTGTAACAATATTTTATTTTAATAATTAATTTCCACTTCTTTAATATAATAATCCAAATCCTTGCTATAATCGGCTCTTCATTAGTACTCGTAATTATAGGGATTGTATTGCCAAAAATTTAGATAGGTTTTGAATTTTTTTTTCGTATTGGGTTGGACAACAAGCGCACATCGTCCACCTATAAAAGATTCCTGTATCAGCCACGTATGTATGCGTTGTCATCCATGAGGACTACCTCATGAGAATACCTCATCACCAGCGAGAGGTCACCGTATCCCTAAACTTCACCAAGAAAAACACAGTAGCGTTATGCTCTTTAAAGAAGGCACTATTATGATATAACTTGCACGATCGTACCGCATTGCGCTATATACCCATTACACATGTACGCACCCCGTTTGAATTTTTCATTAATACCATTCCGCAAACTTTCTGCATTGTACGCTTATAGTAGCTTAGTGGCTACGTTAGAATTCTGAGAGTGGATTTTAAAATTTTAAAATCTCTGGTTAGACGGGCAAATGTAATGCGGCAAACTTGAAAATATTTCATGTTATATAGTATATGAAATTAATTTAGAAAATATGAATACTTATCTATGTAAGTTTAAAAATAACTTATATACTATTATAGATTTATATCATGATATTTTTATGCCACGAAACTGCCAGGATAAAAAATGCAAAGGTCGAAACGGTATTCGAATTTGTTAAAACTAGAATGATAATTGTCCGTTAAATTGAAGAAGCCATCAGATGACAGGCAATTTGATCAATGCATTCCCCATAAAAGTACGAAAGATTTAACGTTGAGATATATAAGTAGGTTATAGCGTAAGTTTACCTGTATAACGCCTATGATTCTTCCTTCTGAATTCTTGATCGCCATACACAGAATGGTATTATGCTTGAACCCCGCTTCTTCGTCTACCGAAG